>WHYT01015504.1:261555-333104 GCA_009806455.1 Tetrax tetrax | reverse complement strand
CATCTTGATTTTCTTTGATGTCTTATATTAAATTATAAGTACTTGGAGATGTATATGGGATATCTGGGTCCTCGTGGACAGTCAGCTAAACCAGTGTGTGCTGGCAGGGATGAAGACCACCAGCACTGAGGGTGGTTTCAACAGGAACACAGCTAATAGATTGAAGATAACCCCTTTTACTGAGCATTTGCAAGACCACATGTAGGATACTGCATCCAGCTTTTTGCCCTCCCATATGAAAAGACACTGGTTAACTGAAGCTAGTTTGGTGGAGGGCCACCATGATAGTTGAGGCGCTGGAGCACATCTCCTGTGAGGAGATGCTCAGGGAGCTCGACTTGTTCAGCCTGGAGAAGGGATAGCTTCAGGGGGACCTGAAAGCAGCATTCTCATACCTACAAGGAGGCTGTGAAGGGTGTGGAAACAAGCTCCTTACTGAGGAACATGGTGGGAGAGCAGGGGACACCTTTCATAAATTGAGGGGAAGTTTTAACTGGATAAAAAGAAAAAAATTGCTTTAAGGATAACTTAAATATTGGAGCAGTCTACTCAGAGTTTGCACAGCCTCCATTGCTGGAAGTTTCAGTATCTGACTGAACAAATACCGAACAGACTAGTCTGAATTGAGTGTCAACCCTGCTTTGAGCAGGAGGTTGGATTAGAGGACCTCCTGAGGTCCCTTCCAAGCTGAGTTATTCTGTCCTTATGTGGTGCACTTGCACACTTCTTGATTTTACACTCAATTATATTTCTACTATTAGTTGTATTATGAAGTGCACCTGCAGAAATCGCAATACCCTTTAATATAGTCCACGTGAATTAAACTTATTAGGGAAATGAAGACAAAGTATAGAAAAGATAATAATTTCTTTCTAATTGAGGTTTTAAACTTCTGCCTGTCACTACAATACTTAAGTGTTTTTCCCCTTCCCATCCCAAACAAATAGTAACTGCCTTCCACTTCAACAGCAGCTGTCAAATCATGTGTCTTTCATAGAGCATTAGTCCTTCATTTCAGGGTGAGAAGCTGCCTGATGGAAAGACTTACTGATTGTTGGCGGTTTTGTGCTTTATTCTGCTACTTTGCTTGAACAGGTGGTTGTCTGGTTATGACCCAGCTCTCCACCAAATTTGTTCCATGTGAAAAGTTTTTAACTAAGAACGCTTTATACCAGTCTTCTGTTGGCTTTGTTTCTGGGTCATGCGGCTACACTGTGCCTTGCCGTACCAGCAGCCTCAGTGTTTTGTAGGCTGACTTCCATTATCTTTCTTCAGGATAGGATACAGTTAGCACCTCATTTAGAGATTTTAGAGTATGAGGACAGCAGGATTTGGGCCAACCTCAATAGATAAAACTCGGTGGTAATAATGCACTGTTACAGCAACCTATATTGTGTTATACCCTTGAAATGGAAAATATGCTTTGATATGATTGAATCATCGCAGCAGTCTAACCTTTTCTCACTTCCACAAACTCTTTACTCCCAGTAGTAAAAGATGTCAGTAACCACTGTGCATTTTGATAAGAGAGATTTAAAAAAAAAATTTTTTTTTCAGAAAAAAGTTTAGTGAAAACTTTTCATTCTCAGGAAAGGAACCAAATAATTACAGTTAGTTAGTGGAAGGTGTCCCTGCCCATGGCAGGGTGGTTGGAACTAGGCAATCTAGGATTCTGTGAGTTCATTTACAACATTAAATGATTTTGTCTACTTTCTTTCTTCCCTTTACTAAGTGAGTAATGCAGTGAGATAGGATGTACTGAGACTTCACTGGTGAGAGAGTCATCAGAAATCTTGAGTCTTCTTTCCAGGGCACAGCTCACGCTTGTGAGTTCTAGGCTGGTCTGGTTCAATCCCTCAAGTGTCAGTACACAAGCGGTTGTCGCTCATCAACTGCAGTAAAAAATGACATCAATCGCACTCCTAGCAACTGCTTGAGAGGCCAGATGAGCAATGTCATAGTGATAGAGTAACAATTATTATATATATCATCTCTTAGGTATTCTACCACTTCATCAGTTATTGCAGCCATAGCCAGAGAATGAGCAGAGCTTTTCACTGAGCTGTCTAAAATAATGTAGTATCTTTTTCCTGAGTGATGACAGCTAATTTAAAACTCAGCCTTTAGTAGTTAAGGTTATTCTTTCTGGTATGAATTACTCTGGTTTTGCTAGCGTTGCATGTTTCCCAGGACTGGTGTTCATACTGCTCTGCAGACTTCAGGCTTACACCCTTTACTGTCTTCAAATTGTGCTTCAAATGATGTGATTTGTATTTGTTGCATCAGTTTGATTCTTCTTTTATCTACTTCAAGCCCTGAAGTTATGACAAATGAGAAAAGGTGGTTGTATGGACTTTGTTGCAGAGCTTTCTGGCCCTGTTTTAAGCGAAGCATGGGTTTACTTGTTGATGTGCTGTGGGACAGGTAGCAACACTGTGGTGCCCCCCATGCTTGGGGCAGGGTGTGCGGGCTGGTCCTCAACTCCACTGGGAGAACGTTCCTCACGTTGACCCAGCCCAGGAGGTTCTGCCCGCTGCGCAGAGATTTGCTATTCAAAGCTGTCCCTCATACCTAAAGCGAATTAAGTAATTCATAATACTTTGTCTCAGAGTGTTAAGGACTGTTTTAACTCTGCCTGTTTTAACTCACACCAAGACTTTGTCTCAATGATTGTGGAAAGCTGGTGTAGTCACTCGAAGAGAAATTAAACTATTGTTAGTCTGTTGTGTTGCTAAGGTCATGCTTTGCTATTCAAGTTTGAGGAAATCTTAGTTGAGAATTAATCTTTAAATTGATCTTCATAATAATAATATTATCTTCACATTTGGATGCCTGGGCACAAAGACCTGGTGCGATGTTGAAGCAAATGTAGGATATTGAGAAGTTTTCTTAAAGTCTGCCACTTGAACCGTAAGAGATCTCTCAAGAGATGAATGTCGCTTCTTCTGTGCTGTGTGTGTGTTGATATTTTATTAAACACTGAGACAACAATCTGTCAAACTAAGCTTTCAAACTGTGCAAAGAAGAAGTAACCATATGGTTAGGAATTTGTTTGCTGCATTAAACTCCCTCACATCACTACAACCAAGAAAAGAAAAAATAACGAGGCCACCATTAAAACTAAATGGAAAACATAAAACAGTTGCTCCCTAAGCTTATAACGTTTCTGGATTCTGCTGGAACCGATTGTTCATCTATGAGATGAATCCTTTGAAATAGTCTGAAGAGAGAGGAGAAAACAGTGCTGATGAAAGCCTCCTTGGCGTGTACCCAAGTGTGGTTGTGATTCACATTCAGACCAAACACACTCGGGTCCTAGGTTTGAATATAATTTGTGGTACCTGCTGAGGCTAACTGTATAAACTTATCAGGGAATATTATTAGTTAATTCCTGCATCAAGTCCCTAACCTCAGATTTAGCTGTCACCTTTTGTTTAGTAAGATGGTGTGATCTGTTATAAATAGCTAAAGTGATGAAAAGTCTGCCATGTCTTGTCTTTCGTTAGAAGAGAGACATCATAAAAAAAAATAAATAAAGGGGGAACAAAGAAGACTGTCAGCATTTAGAGTTATATGAAGAGTCTGAGTATGGCCCATTTTCATTCAGAGGTAAATATGCAAAATCCATTGGAGTTATGCTGGTGTGAGCATCAACAAAAGGATCACTACACCTTTCCCCCCTGATTTTTCTGTTATAATTGTATCTAACTTACAAAAAGAGATCTCTTTGTGCCATCCTGCAGCTAGTTGATATTATTTACTCTACAGAGTGAGTTAAAATGATGTATATGGTTGTGGTGTTAAATTTAGGGAAATAGATTTTATTCTGTGATGCATCCAGATTATTTGAGAATGCATTCTGTCAATTTATTTTAACAAAGGGGTAATTGAAGTCCCCAGGAGAGTGTTAGCCTCAAAATTGTATCAGCTGTGCTAAATCAATTGAATTATTGAGGCTGTGCATTGCATTAGCAGTGCTTGGGCAGTACAAATCTTCCAAGGGAAATTATATTTCTTTTTAGTTAGATATTCCAAATTTAAGTTTTTTTCATGATCATTAAATAACCTTCTGTGCTTAAACACCTGCACTCAGTCAAGCAATTTTAAACCTGGGGTTTAAACCTGGTACTGATACTTCATGGTCTGATACTAAGGTGTCAACACAGATAGTAGTGACCATCTTCCATGTCTAAAGTTGCAAAAATCACCTAGCAGTCTGCACAAATGACACCATAAAAAGAAGAGTGAACTGGAACTTCCTCGTGGGCACTAGAGCTAACAAGTTTGCCTGCAGTCGGCCATAGAACTGAATTTTGGCCAAGCTACCGAAGTTGAGTCCTGCATAAATGCCGTGATCCAAGAATCTTGTCTTTCTTTTCTGATAGTCATTTGAGGTTAACTTCACTCTTTTCTGTGTTGCACATTCATGTTCTGACATAGACAAGCCCTTGCTCTATTTAGCAAATAGATAACTCCTCTTGAAAAACACACAGTGTTTGTGTGTGAAACAGTTTAAATTAATAGTTTTAGAAGGTAATTGGAAATTTAAATTCATGAAAATTCACAAGTTACTATGCTGCTCAGAGCAAATTTAGGGCTTAGTCTCTATTCTCATTCCAGTCAATTAAAATGGCGGTACTAAATTATGAGGATTAATCTCAGAACAATTGGCAGAGGTCTTGGCTTGTCTACACGAGGGATTCAGTGCACAGTACCCAAAAATGGCAGCTCTGAACTTACAGTCCCATAGGCACGCCACACGCATTCCTCGTGGAAACCGTTTAGTACCTGTTACCTGAAAGCCGCTTTCAAAGCAGATACAAATGTTCCGTGAGGAAAGTGTTTTTTGCTGTGCGTTAAGAGTATATGTTCAGTGAGATCATGAAGAACATACAGTGAATTGCAAATGCATGCTCAAGGTTATGACCTCCCAACTTCCTTCTGCAGGTGAGGCCTAAGCTACCTTGCACTTGGTGAACACTATGGTTGTTTATAGGGAAATGTATTTGACATATACAATTGTTTCCATTCTATATGTTCAGAGACTTAACTATTGCATGTTAACTTTTCTTGTGTAGGCAAGACCATAACTGACATTTTAAATCATAAGTTGTCTGTAATCAAAAATGAGCATTGTGGTTGTAGGAAATTGTTGAGCTAATTGGCGTTAACTAATTTATTCTAATTAGTCATATTCTAGAGGACTAAAGAAAAACTCCTCATAGTGAAGCTGCTAAATTGATCTGTGTATTTAATCATCTGTACCTTTGTTCCCAAACAGGCAGGAGAAAAACATTATCACCCAACGTGCGCACGATGTGTCAGGTGCAGTCAGATGTTTGCAGAAGGAGAAGAAATGTATCTTCAAGGTAAAAAAACCAAACAAACAAAACCCCAAACCCAAACTTGGCAGCATCGCCCTCTTGTCCATGCCTACTGGCATGGCTGAGCTGTTTTGCACATGTTCTCACTTCATAACTATGAAAGAAAGTGAAGAGTGCAATGTGTAGGCTAAAGAAAAGCAAAAACAAACTCTTGTTGCTTCTTACTCACTACTGCTTCTCTCTCGGTTCAAATCTGATAGCAAATGTGAATCACAGAAAGGTTGAGTGGTAACAGTTATTTCCTGCAGACAGAAGTACTTGAAAGTGAAGATTATAAAATCTTTTGTTCATTAAAAAAAAAAGTGGGTTTTTGTGCAGTGATAAATAGTCCAGATGAAAGTTAATACACATATGGTTTTCTAAAGCAGTTTTAAGTCCAGTTCTCTACCTATTGCCCATTTGGATATGAGGGGAAAATCTGAAGGTCCTTACCTGAATTCCCCTCAGTCAGACCTAACTGCCCTCAGAGGGTGGAGAAGGGGATGCCATGGAGCTGAACCCCTTCCAGACAATATGCCTGTACTTTATGCAGCCATAAGCTTGCATGGCTTAGGAGAAAGCTAAGCAGGGAGAAATTCAGCCTTTCTTGTCAGGGAATTTCAGTGGTAGTAGAGAACAACTTGCACAATAATTTATTCGATGGAAAAAAAAAAGAATGTATTTAGCATAGATAGGAGCTAAAATCTGTATTTCATATGTAGCAACTTTTAGCTGTGCTAAACTGATCAGAGAAAACAAGGTATACACAGTTAAATACAGGGTCAGACACTAGAGAAAAGTGAAGGCTTTTCCCTCTGTCTCTGACTGGCAGTATCTTTTCAAAGGAAAACAGAAAAGAGAAGCTCAGTAGGATCTGGGAACTGCAAGGCTGGTGTATTATCATAAAATCACATGCTTGCCCAGATCTGTATTACAACTTTGCAATTGTCTACAGATTTCTAGAAGCATACTTTGAAATAATTCATTAAGCTGGAAAAGTTAGACTTTATTTAAAACACAACAGTGGTCTCAGTAAGATCTAATTATAATTTAGTTCATTATTTAAAATGACAATTTTATTGTCTCTTTGGTTTGCAACAAGAACTAGCTCATTAAAGGGCATAATGATCCTTGTCTGTGCTCATGGATTTTCCCTCAGGAGCCAGAAAATGCTGTGGTTCTTCCAATTGCAAAGTAGCTTAGCAGTACTAAAATCCCCTGGGAAATCAGTGCTTTAAAAAAAGATACCAAACTACAAATTTGTTTCTAGATTTCAAACCCTCTGAAACTGGGTTGAAATGGTATCTTCTTTTTAAGTTGTTTGTTATAAGGGTGGATATTTCTTAGGTTTTGTGCTGATTTTCAGTTTAAATAATCACAAAGTGTGCTGAGGTCCTGTTAATTTAGACCCACCTTACCTGCTTTATTTTCTGATGCATGAAACATTCCTACCAGCTTAATATCATACACTTTTTGTCTTCACAGGAAGAGCAGTTTCCATTAGAAACTAGTGTTAACTTCATCAAAGATCTGTGATTGGGTATTTGGACTGCCTGACCTGATGTCTTAGATAATAAAAAATGACAGAGCCCAAGGTTTTATAACTTGTTCTTCATCCTCTTAATAAACTACTGTGAAGTTTCTTTAGGTGTTGCATGTTCCTCAGCAGAAATTGAATTGTCAGTGGTCATCCAGCAGATGACTGTTGGGTTAAAGGACTCTTTTTCTTCTGTGTGAAAAAGTTTCCCAGCCAGTTTTGCTTGACCTCCGATAGGAGTAATTAAAAAAAAAAAAAAAAAAAAAAAAAGTTGATCTAAATACTTCTTAAAACAATTGGGAATATTTACATCAACTTATGCAGCAGTTGGGAGAAACACTTTCAGTCTGCAAGCTCAGACAACTCATAAGTGGAAGATAAATTAGCATTGAATTTAAAGGTGCTATAAAGATATTTCTTAGTTGTTCAATCCCCCAAAACTTCAGTAATGTAGTAAATATAATTTATCTGGTCTGTACTTATAGATAGTCTTTTACTGCTTGAGTCTGTGTCATCCGAGTTATTTTTGTGAAATAAATTCTAATGATCTCCATCTGTCTTCTGGGAAATAGACTTTCTGTTTCTATCTTGTTTCCAAAATCCACTGGTTAGAAAACTATCAAACTGCTGTGAAAACAAAGCATTTCCAATAAATCTTCTTGATGTTCTCCACCCAGTATAAACATTAAATATTTATAACACAAAAGTTTTCAGCTTCCCGTTTAGTCAGGCAGAAGTTGCAGTGCGCTCACATTATTTAACTGTGCGGAGTTTTAGCTTGTGGCTTGTCTGAGCTTAGACTGACATAAATGTAAAAGTTCATTTTTATTATTAAAATTTACAATTCTTTTATTTTATATAGTTACACACCTTCCACTTCCATTGAACACTGGATATTGAACAATGTGTTCAACTTTTTGAAAGTTTGGGGTTTTTTTCCTTTGTGATGCAAAATATGAAGTTTCCTTCTCACAGTTATGGTTACTTTTGTCTCTGCAGTTGATGATCCTCTCTTCAGTACTAACACACAGTAGAGAATTAGTGTATTCTACATTTTCTGCTTCCTCTAGAATGGATATTTTCCTGAATTGATGCAGTTCTCTAGTATTTGACTTTTGAGAGACAAACATATGGGAAGTGCAAGATCAGTACCTTGAATAATTGAGAAAGACTGAATTTTTAGCTAATGTTAAATGCCACAATGCTAGTCCATCCCATCATAGTGTGCTACTGGGCCAGACTGTTACAAGAATATGTATAATAAGAGTGCAGGAAATTCTGACTACATGCAAGGAAAAAAAAAATTACAATGAGAGTGGACGGGTTACCCAGAGATGCTGTAGGATATCCAACCTCGGAGATATGGGCACAGCCCCAATCTGCCTTCTGCAGGAGGTTGGGCTGGAGGAGCTCCAGAGATCCCATATCACACTTCTTAGGACTCAGGTTTTGATGCTGAAGTCCATGTGGATGCGTAATCTTCAGTATGTATGTGATCAGTCTCACCGATATTGAGAAGTCATCAGTTTTAGCTTTGAAAGTATCCATGAAATAGTGACTGCAGTGGAATCAGTCAGTGTGCTGTGTCTAATAAAACCCGATAGGAAGGTTTAATAAGGTTCTTGTTTTAAACCTTTTAAGATTCTTATTGGGGAACTGAATTAAGCAGAACTTTAAATTGATTTTCCAGGTACATCCATTTGGCATCCAGTTTGTAGACAGGCTGCGAAGGCTGAAGAAAAAAACAAGGTAAAAATACCTTATTTTTACTGAGTAGTATTCCTTTGTCATATTATTCTCTATCCCTTTTTTTTTTTTGCAGCAGGCATGGAGGGAAGGATTTGGAATTTTTTCACTACTGTAATTTTAAATTTTGAAGGACAGATGTTTAGTAGTTTAATATAATGTAATGTACTATATATATTCTGCTTTTACTTAGTGATTAAAGCTACAACTTCAGGAGAATGCTGACCTAAGAGTTACATGTATAAAGTAAATAAGGAAAAATGTGAAAATATGAATAAGAAAAAAAAAAGTTAATTTTAAACTTCTGTCTGATTATGATGTGATCAGTGCATGACCTCTTCTCTTTTTATGTGGCTCTGCACTTAAAAGATCAGAGGACTTCAACTTTATTTGTTTTTGCAAAAAAATCTCTCCTTGGAATTTCTTTTTTATTATTTGTTTGTAAAATGTTGGCAAGCCAGCTCCAACTTAATTTAATCTCTGGCTTTATGTACCTCCTTAAGTTGGATGATTTGTACATCTGTCTGTGTGCAAGGGGAAAAGGGGGGAGTTCTGGCAACCTTAATAATTACAAGGTTAGCAGATTAATAAGCTGCCCCTAGGAAATGAAGAATTAATCTGTAGCTGGGGAAATGATCTCTCTGAAGTGGTGGAACAGAGATGCAACACTCATTTAATGCAGAGGCCAAGTATGGGGTTTTACAGTTCTGCTGGTCTGTGATGCTCCGAGTGGTATCCTTGTATCCTTGTACCCTGGTGTCTTTCGTAAAAGCTCTGCTTTGATTCAAGGGTTGGACACAAGGCACATGGGACAAGTAAGAACAGCAGGCAGCAGCTATAAAAAAAGTGTTTACAAATCTGGTGTGCTAGCAAGTGCAACTTTGACTAAATTACAGTTTTGAAAAAAATTTGGTTTGGGCTTTACCCTGAAGGATCTTGGCTGTATTTTTTGTACTGATGTTTTTGGGAAGTGGTTGCTCTGGTATGCTTCATGGCAAGTTCTGAATATCAAATAAGTAGCATTTCAATGTAAAGTGTATTGTTTAGTACACATGTATTTAAAATTGTCAAAACACTTTAGTAAGTGTTGGTGATTCAACCTAATACTATTAAGCAGAATTTCAGGTTTCCTAAGGATTTTATTCTGAGTAACTGAAACAGCAAAGCTAAACCCCCATGTAATTTATTGAAAATGTGGTAGGGAAAGACAGCAAACAAGGTTGTGCTGGTTCCTACTGGCTGCCTTTTTCGTCACAAAGGCAAAGAAAGTGTGCCTGCAAGATGCTGTGTAAAGGCTGACTCATTTGTAACACATCTCTCCTGAGCACTGGGCTTCTGCGCCTTCCCCAGCAGAGATGAAGACATCTGTATCTGAAAGTCAGCGGGAGTTTTGCCTGAGTAGGAAAAAAAAAAAAACAAACCCAGAATGAAGCTCAAAGAATTTTTCCAAGTCTAGTCATTTTTTCTTTTCTTTGCATTTTTCCTCACCTTTTAGTCTTTATGATCACTGAAAAAAAATAAGCCAAGAAGAAAGGATGCTGTTTCAAAGAGGGTAGTAATGGACTTTTCAACATAACTTGTAAAGTTGGGAATGGGATATACTGATTAAGAAATTTTCTCGTCAACCTTTGCAATTTGTTGGTTTTAAAGGTAATTTTTCTATATATTTATATAAATACATGCACAGCACGTAATTAAAGTAGGTGACAAAAGCAGAAGGAGTAAGTGGCAGCACACTTCAAAACTTTGGAGATGGAGTGGGAGGGAAAAAAGTTGTGAGAGAGTGACAGCAAAAAGAAAAAATATGAGTGAGTGAGATTTTAAGCAGAAGGGATGAAGCTGAAAAAGAAGAAATAGAAGCAGCAAGAGAAAGAATAAGGATTATCAAAAGGCATAAAGGAAAAAGAGGTAGGTGGAGGAGAAGAAAAATGTGCAGTACGGAGAAAAGAAGTGAAGAGAAGCAATGGAATCAACTGAGATGTGAGTCTTTATTGCAAAAGCTAGGAGATTATGTGCAGCAGGCATGGACCGGGGATGCTAAAAGGGATAATGCATCATACAGAGAACATAGAGCGTGTGTGGGATGTGGAATGAGCAGGTTTTAATCACCAAGAGGAGAAATGGGAGAATTTTGTGGGAGTAACTGAATAGCGTAAGGAAGCATGGAAGCAATCTGCAGAATTACCTTAGAAAGATGAGACTCTACACTTTGATTGCAAAAGTTAGAAATTCTAATGAATTGTAGTTCTTCTTAAAAACAAGATGGCACTTCTAAGTTGAGGAAAACATGTGAAATAACTCCAGGAATTATTAAGAATTATTAAATATGTTCAGCCAGGTATGTTATATGTTTTAAGGTCTTCCTACACTATATGATCTTGAAACGTGCTCCACTGATGCACGTGACACAGAAGGAAGCTCCGAAGCTTTGTCTGGGGAATCCTGAGGTTAATCCAAAACGGTCACTTGACTTAACAGGGTTTAAAACATTGAAATAATGCAGTTTACTTCAAGTTTTTTTTGTCTACCACATTGGGCCTCCCATTGGGACATAATGAAAAACAAGTATGGTTTGCATGTGACATCACTGCGTTGATGATATTTTCATGTCATTTGCACAAGTTGTGGAAAATTGCCATGCCCTTCAACTCTGCAGAAAAACAATGCAATTACACTGCCCGTCTTGAATGATCATCTCAACGGCAGCCACAAGTATTTCTCAGAGAATACTCTTATTTCCATGCCAGTGTTTGGCTTGTCCCCTTGGACCTTCTGAGCTTATCCAGAGCCTCAGTGTGAGACAACTGAAAATGGGAGGGAGAAAATTCAAAAATCCAGTAAAACATGCCAAAACAATTGAACTGAATTTTTTTAATATGGAGAAGTATCTCCCCATACTGTCTCAGAGACGTCTGTGGGGCTATTTGGGCTAAAGAAGATCAGTGGAAGGATAGTTATGATCATTTAGTTTGTTTGCTCTGATAACACGGTACAGTACAGATATATTCACATATTGCTTCTAAAAGGCAGCAAATACTTCAAGTAAAGACTGGAATAGTAGGAAAGGTGCTACCTTGACCTGCCAGCTTAATAATGCTAAAATCCTTTGGATTCGAACAGTTGTAACCTTCAGGTGAGAAGTCTCAGCCTTTGGTGAGAGATTAAATGATGGTTATTCTAAGTGCATGGAAAAATGTGTACTTTTTGCAATCAGAGATAGATTTTTTCTGAAGATGGGCAAGAATATTTTATGACAAATTAACGTATCTGGATAAAAGAGGGTATAAAACCATTGATTTCATACTAAAATTTGTTTAAACTTCAATTATGAATATCAGACCTGCTAGATCATGGTTAATATTGTGTCTCACAACACTTTGTTATTTAAAAGTAATTTTATTTTTCATCAAAAAGGAATCTGCCAAAAAGAAAGCAATAAAGGTCTGTCACTCTGAATGCCAGAATATTTGAAAACAGGGTGTAACCAGTTTAGTATTAAAATTAATCTGGTAGCCTTACAATGAGAGAGGGGAAAGCTGACATACTGGGTGTCTGATTAAGGATGATCTGGAGGATATCACACTGTTTGCCATGAGTGAGTGGCACAGTAGTGTGACATGTTCCAGAAACAATGTAGATGGGTTTGGTGGTATAACCTTAGAGTAAAAATGCTGCCACCATACCATCTTGTATCTTGACCTGTCCCTGATAGTGCCCAAAGGTTGTCCTGGCAGCCCAGAAGTGCTTCAGGCCATCTTGTTCTGAAGGGAGGGGAAAATAAAGTCCTATGTAAAATAATTTTTGCATTTTTAAAAGGCCAATTTGATTGACTAAAGGCGTTTTTTTATTTTTAACTCTTTGGTATGCCTATATGTTTTGAGCTTTCTGTAATATGCCATTTTTGAGTGGTCAAGGTTAAATTAAATGAAATGCCTTGCACACTCTTTTTGAAGTAGCAGTTACATTTTCTCTCTCTCTCCTCTATTTCTTATCTTTTTCACTTCTCTTCTGCCATAGGAAACAAGGACTTCCTCTGAGAGTATTATTTCTGTACCTGCTTCAAGTACATCAGGTTCCCCAAGTCGTGTGATCTATGTGAGTATTCCATGGTGAAATTCATTCTAGGGGATGCAGAAAACCCCTTTCTTCCTCCTACAGTTTAGCACGTGGTGTAGAAAGTTAGTGTCTCCAAACCACTGCAGTTGGTGATTCCTCTAAAACGGAATTTACTTTCTGATGTTTGAAATGTTTGAATACTGCATTTACCATAACAGAATTCTGGCAGTTTCCTGTTATTTTTTGTACTGTATTTATAGCACTTACATTACCACTAGAGCTGGCTTATACCAAAGCATGCAAAATACCACAGTGCTTTCTAAAAATAAAAGTTTAAGTAAACAGTGTAGCCCACAGGTAGATTACAAGCTTGGATTTGAACACAACTTGTCTAAATCGAGCTCTTGAGCCTGCATCTGATTGCTTATGAAAACACTCATGCGTGTGATTGCAGGACTTGGACCTTCACAAATGCCAGTCCCTAACCTCAGAGGACCTTTGATGTGTTTATGGTTTAAGAAATACTAGCTCTCGAAGGCTTATAGAGAGAATTTAAAATAGCGAGTATGATAAAAGCTTATGCTGAGTATTTTTTCAATACCAGGTGAACCTTGCTTGTCATAATTGCTGTAGCTAAGGTTCATGGACAAATTCTCAAGGCTACCACTAGTAGGTAAAAAATATCCATAAGTATGGCATGTTCCACACAAACATCTCTTGGAGAGCTTCAGTATTCTTCGGTCTGTTCTTTGTCCTGTCCAAGTATCCCTCAGGAATGCAAGTTGTTCTAATTGGATAGGACCATATGCAGAGAAAATTGCTGCTGGTGCAATTCACTGCCAGAAAGGTTACTATACGAAGGTTAAGAACTTTTATCTGCTACACTGAGACAAGAAAAACAGTGCCTTGAAGCCAAACATGTCTTCTTTCTTCAAGTAAAAATTACTTTGAAGTCAATATACCCTTTATTTGAGTAAGACTGAGCTAGAAGTGTAGGAGCTGCCCTTTATCTGAATGCTCATTGATGTTGCAGAGTTCTCCTTCCAGCAGAGTTCTGTGCTGGTGGATACCAGTGGTATATTCCCAGTCAAAAAATGTCGTTCCCTCAACTCACATGAAGACAATTCATTGTGCTGGGAGCCTCTTATCATGTAAGCACTTTCTTTGGCCAGATGATCTCTATCTCTCCAGCCATGCACCACTTCATTGCTTTTATAAGCATGAGCATTCTTCTAAGATTTATATGTTTTTAGTGACATTTATCTAACTGTTGGATTCTACTGTTTTTCTTGATGTTTGTGATTACAGCTTTAAATATGCTTCGCAGGCTGTTAAAAGTCAAGGACAAACCTCCATTTTCTTTTTCGTTTTTTTCAAAGGCTATCGTTAAATCAGCGCACAACTCTAATGTTTGTTATTGTAATATACTTTAGAGACAGCTGGGACTGTGCAAGAATAAAGTTCTCCAGCAAATATGAGTCAATTAGGAAAAAAGATTCCCCAGAGGCGCACAAGTTCTTGTTATATCTGTTTCATCTCTGACTGCTTAATTGTCAGAAAGCTGAGAGATTGATTAGATCTTATTTTGGCTTTCACAAACAGGAAAGTAAAAAGAATTAAAAACTTGTTATTCTATTTTATCAAAATGATTCTTTGGCTATCTTTTGCATCTGTTTTCTATTACAAGAGTGTTATGCCATACAGATATGATCAAGATTTGTCTTGAGTGCTTTCATGATTGGGTTTACCAAACCTAAATTCATGCTTCCATGTAAAGGAAGGTCCCACCCACATGTGGCCCTGTCCTTCTCCAGCCATGTCTTCCCATCTCCACTTTGGTGCTAGTACTAGTGGGTACAAAGAGGTATAATTAATGAGATTTGAGACGAAATTCAGCTAAAAAAAAAACCAGGAAAAATCTCCAGCCAACCAAAGAGGCAAAAAAAAGACTCAACCATCTACATGTCTCTAAAGCTAACAGCGAAGGCAGAGCAGAGTGGGAAGGCATGCACAGGACAGCCACTCTCGGCAGTAGTATGGATTCAGATCATTAAAACCGTGGTCTTTAACAACTGGTTAGCTCTGTGAAGTATTGTGTTTGACAAAAGGGAATTTAGAGTAAACAGTGTAAGCTTAGAAACTGTGAATTCATGGTGCTCATACTTTAAAAGGCATCAGGTCAGAACAATGCAATCATTCTGAACAATGCACCATCTCATGGAAGACACGTTCTTCGTTGAGTGGTCAACTAGGGAAAGATGAAGAGAGCATGTTTTGACTAATTCTGAATGTGGTTCATACAGATGGTTTACTAAAGCCATACCACTTTTTCTTTATTTGTTTATATCAGACTTTGAAGTCTTCTTGCACTGAGAGTGGGTGTAGACCACTCTTTGAAGTTAATGGGTATCTCTTTGTTAGCTTTAGGGGTGGCTTCATCATATCCAGAGTAAAATTTACCCCAGTGCAGACATCCCCTCAGAGTCTCTGAATTCCACTTAAAAATCAGTTAATTTCTAAATCATGCCATTAAATAGAAGTCTTAAATAAAAGTCTTTCTTTATACTTAGCTAAATTTTACAGAGAGAATTAGGAGCTCCCTGCAAAGATAAATCTATGTGGAAGGTTTATGTTAGGTTGCATAACTGTGCTGTACATTCTTGTACTATATAATCAGATTATATTTTTATACAGGATCATTTTTGCAATTACAAAATTGTAAAATTACATACTCCAAATGAAATAGATACGGTAAACTTAGGGCATGGTTTTAACAGAATCCAAAATACCAGATTATTGAAGAAATGGTTTAAAGCCTCTTAGCTGTAATTTGAGCCTTCCCTAGCATATTTGAATTCCACTCAACATGTTTTAAAGTAGATGAAACAAATAAAACAAAAAACAATGTAGGCTGAGTGTTTGTAGAATTGAGTGTTGAGAAAGCAACTGTATCTCTAAGATGTTTTTTCATCAAAATTTGCCTACATTTTCATATTTAAGCTGAAACAAATTATGTAACTAGGTCCGTTTTACTCCTGGCAGTTTTGAAGTCTAGTGGGATGACCTCAAGTTGCATTTCTACATGAAGAGATAGGGGCTAAAATTACTGTAATTCACATTTAACTGTTCCCACTTCTGAACTTCTTTGGGTTCACTAGAATAATCTCCACAACGCTGGATACCTTGAAAAAGAAATTGTCACAGCCTTCTTGGCCTTCCTTGTAGGTACAATGCTGCCCCGAATCTTCCTGGAACAGGCCTGATGGACGGACTCCTCCTTGTCTTTGCATCACCTGTCCCTGCATCAGAGCTTGCCACTGGCGTCTCAGTAGGGAGGGATTTATTTTCTTTAAGGGGCTACTTCATTCTTCTTTAGCTTCTTAAAGTAGTTGCAAGGAAGGTGAGATCTGTAGCTCACTGAAGAATCACGTATTGGATTACACATTTGATTTGATGGTTATGGCAGCTTTGTTCCACTTTCTTAGATAAGAGGAATCTTCCTCCTTCCATGTTGCTTATGCTTGCACAAATTCTTACATTGTTTTAAACAAAGGGATAAATGAAAGTTGTCAAACTAAATTCCTCCTGTATGATTAACCTAATAGAAAACTTCCCTGGAAAATCTATTGAACTTTTCTTAGCTCATACTAAGAAAAATATAATCACTGCACACATAAATACTGGATACTTTTGTGTTTTTGCATGTGGAAAACCTTATTACAGTTTTATTGCTGATCATACAGAGATTTTTAGAGACTAGCAAGATTTGCTCATCATCTTGTTGCCAAGAAAGACCCTATTGTTCTGGAAAGCCTGAACCAGGAATGAGACAATTATGCTGCCCTCTCAATGTGGCCAACTTGTATCTACAAGACAGTACGTGCTGGATACGGTTTTAGTGCAATTTACCGTTATCCTAAGAATAATCTGTGCAAATGTGGCATTTGATAATCATACTTTTGGAATAAGGGTAGCAAGAGGAAAATGGGGAGTGACACAGCCCTTTCCCTCTGTTGTCTGTGTGAGTCTCATGAAAGGATTGGAACTTTACAAAGTGGCATCTGTGACCTTCCAAATAATCGACCACCATCGTCTGCTGGTTTGTGACCCATAATTAGACTAATAGTCAGGAAAGGAGGTGAAGCTGTGGAACACAGCTGAATGGGAAAAATTAAAGACTCGACTAATGTTTTTCAGCATCTGGAGAGTGTATGTTGGAAATATGTATTTTATTATTCACTACTGCTTGTGGTAGGGGAACCCTGCACACTGAAACTGGTTGAAAATGAAGGGCATTTTGTCTGAAAGCCTACAGTATCTGTTCCCCATGTCTTTTTGTGCAGCTAGCAATAAGAGGGATATAACGAAGGGAATTGGAATGATGCCATGCTACTCTTTTAGCCAAATGTGAGTGACAAAGAGAAGTAGAAAGCACCAGTATATAAAAAGAAAACAGCAGTAATATTTAACATTGTATAGTAAATATAAATGTGCACAAACAGAAGAAGTGCTTTATTATTTTCATAATGACTTTTCTACCTACACTTATCTGTCCTTTTTTGGTTGCAGCCTGATCATATTCTTTCTTATTCTCACTGCTTTCTTTCCTCCTTTTCTCAGGCAAAGCTTGGAGATGAAATTCTTGACTACAGGGATTTGGCTGCTCTTCCTAAAAATAAAGCCATCTATAACATTGACCGCCCAGATATGATCTCCTATTCTCCATATATCAGTTACTCTTCAGATGACAGGCATAGTTACGGGGAGGTACTGAAACATGGGTATTTTTTTTTACTATGAATTTGAGATTTTAAGTGCATCATTAAACATGTTGCTGAACACTCGTAAACATGTGCATAATTAAAAAGAAAAACTTAACTTTTATAACTTCAGTTAATTGAGTCATGTCATCCATTCATTCACAAGGCTTTCCAAAAAACAAGCAAGATGTTCATTTGACTTTTTAGTTTGTGGAAATTAAAGAATTACTTTCTGTGATCATTTTTTAAACAGATGACATGTAATTAAAGTACGTTTTTCTATGAGAGGAGTTCTACATGCATGCGGTAGGAAACAGGAGCCATTGCTAATTACAATGCAAGAATCAGAAGCGAAGCCAAATGTCTTTCATAATTTTTTTTTTAAGTGTACCATGTTATTTTGGTAACACAACAATGGTCACTTTCCTATGCACAAATTTCTTTCAACCGTCCAACTAAAGTTCATCCTCATGTCATGCATGCATTTCGACCTGTTCATATGCAGAGCTAATATTATGCAGTTTGTGCTAATTAAATCTGATTTAACATAATCTTACTAATTCTCTTTTTGTGAAGCATATTTGTGTACAATACCTGTCATGCAAGTTAGCTTTTCTTCCCTAATCATATCTACCTTTTATTTGAATTTCTGGTTTATTTTGTAATTTTAGATATTTTTTTACAAGTTAAAACTCTTACATATACTGAGTGTATTATCAAGATATATATGGTCTAGAATTGAAGTCCATATTGTTCAGACTAAACAACCTTCCGCCCAACTCCTGTGAGGACTCACTCATTGCACCTGCTCCAAGGTGGTGGTTATAAAACCATCACACCCAACATAAATCTGTGCTGCTGCTGGAGGGAGTTTCCCCCTGCCTGCCTGCTGTGACCCAGCAGCTGTGAACTGTAGGCACCTCACTATGGCATTTTCAGGAGTGGGAAAGTTAGTTGCAATTGAGCTGTAAAAAACCCAACCAACCAAAGAAATAAAACCACAGCAAAGAGAGTATTGCTACTGTCACCTGCTTTTAGTGGGTAGCTCAGTGGCAGGACCACGACAGGAGGTGTTTATTGGGACAACTGGAACCATTGCCTGTTTCAGTAAACATAAAACTTAACAGAAGATGAAAGGCGCTGCATCATGAACAAGGGCCTTTTCCCTTGGGGCTGCAGGAGACACCTGTAGTGGTTGCACAGCCAGTTTAATGCTGTCTCAGGTAGGTCTATGCTGATATAAGCATTTAAGTCAGCAAGACCACAGTGATATCTTAAAAAATAAAAAAGTGAGGTTCACTAGTCTGTTTCTAGGTGCCTAAACCAGGAGGAGATTTTGGGCTGTGCTCGTAATCCAACATGCACATTTTTGTGATGCTCCAGATATTTACATCCTTGATATTGCCAGGGGAAAAAATATCATAGAATCATTTAATATCTCAAGTTGGAAGGGACTCATAAGGATCATCAAATCCCTGCTCCTCACAGGACTAACTAAAACTAAACTGTGTGACGAAGACCATCATTCAGGTGCTCCTTGAAATTTCACAGGCTTGGTTCTGTGACCACTTCCCTGGGGTCCTGGTGACAGACCACCCTGTTGACCAAGAACCTTTTCCTGATATCCAATTTGAACTTTTCCTGATGTAGCTTTGTCCTGTTTCCTTGTGTCCTATGGCTGGTCACCAGAGCAAGAAGATCAGCACCTCCCCCTCGGCTGCCCTCCTTGAGGAAGACGTAGGCAGAGATGAGGTCCCCCCTCAGCCTTCTCTTCTCCAAGCTGAATAAGCCAAGTGATCTCAGTTGCTCCTAGTAACTCTTGACCTTGAGGCCTTTCTTCATCTTGCTCACCCTCCTCTGGACAGAGTCTAATAGTTTTAGTTTGATGTCCTTATAATGAGGCACCCAAAACTGCACACAGAACTCGGGGTGGGGCTGCACCAGTGCAGTGCTGAGTGGGACAGTCACCTCTTTTGAGCAGCTAGCGATGCTGTGCTTGATGCACCCCAGGACATGGATGGCCCTTTTGGCTGCCAGGACACACTGTTGACTCCTCTTCAAGTTGCCATCAACCCAGCTCCCAGATCTCTTTCCACGGGGCTGCTCTCCACCCTCGTCCACCAGTTTGTACGTATGTATATCCTGTCAGGCATCCTGGCTACACCTGCAGCTGCAGTAGTTTCAGTAGATTTCTGCTCAACTAACCAAGTTTAGCCTTTAATTTTGAAAGGAGAATGAACAAACAGGAGACTTTCAAATTACATGATGTTTAATTGCAAATTAAATAGTAAAGGTATTTTTCTTACCCTTAAAACAGCCAACTCTGAGCAACAAAGTTCTAGTCCAGATTTTGGAGCTGCTCAATGCAGATTTAGCTAGGGCTAGTGTCGAGTCTCAGGCAGTTGCTTTAAATCTGAGTTTCCCTACTGGCAGCACCCTTGGGTACCGTACTGGCTCACCAAACTCCAGGATTTTGTAGTAAAGAAATCAACAAAACCTTTCTATGAAATTATTTATATCTTATTCCTAATTTGCTTATTTAAAAAATAAAAAAAAGAAAAAGAAAAAATGGCCTAACTTAATTGACAGGTGTTTTTTCAGACTGTATCATATATACTGATATTTTAAGAGTAGTTCTTCTCACAAGTAACATCATGCATGAGTTTGTATCACTAATTTGTTGTGTGTTGCTGTTTGCAGTCACCTCAGTTGCTCTCTCCAGCACCTACTGAGGTAATCCCCAGTGCCTTTGTTCTCCTCTTCTGACCCATTTTGTGATGCATAAACCTGGTCACACTGATAACCAGCAGCGTCTGAAATGTGGGGTTTGCCTCCTGCCTCTGCAGTGCATGAGGTTTTATAGTTCATGTTTTTGACAGTGTTACTTGTGTTGAATACGTGCTCTGCTTCTGGATTGTCATCTGTATACATCTATCTCCACTGTCATCCATGTTTCTGCTTTCCAAAATAAAGGTGTTGTGGTCACTTCTTCAAGCTCTACTAACTAAATTACATTGGGAAGTATGATTTATGTTTACATTTAAAGCTGACAGCGTGAGTTGACTTAAATTAATGCTTGGCATAGCTTTCTGTTTTTTTCTTTTTCTTTTTTTTATTCCACAAATAGTTAAACTACTTATGCTATTTGTGCGCGCATACTATTACATCATTTGCACATACCTGAACAGGCCTAGTCTATTTTAATTTGCATTAATAATCAAAGCCAGTCATTGTTTCTAGAAACATCACCTTGGAAGCAGTGATAGCATTTTACGCAGCTTCCCAGATAGTAACTCAATTACATAGAGGGCTGGCTAATTTTTCCAGTATCTCAATTTTATGTTAAAAGAACTGTATTGCCAAATTTTGGTAATAGTGGAGAATTGTGAATTTTCAT
Source organism: Tetrax tetrax (assembly GCA_009806455.1). Taxonomy (NCBI): domain Eukaryota; kingdom Metazoa; phylum Chordata; class Aves; order Otidiformes; family Otididae; genus Tetrax; species Tetrax tetrax. Next base: position 312,245 of record WHYT01015504.1, on the reverse strand, counting down.
TAAGGCTTGTAAATCACCAAGTGTCACTGTAGGTGTTGGTTACACAGAGAAGTTAACCAATAGAAATGTATTTTAATTGACAGTTTAAAAATGTGCTTTATTTAATATTTGATTTCATGAACTTGATTGACTGTTCTTTACAGAGACACAAAGTACACAAAAGGTAAGGTCAGAAATAATCAGTATGAAATCGTGGTCTTTTGGAAGATAATAATAATTTCCTTTAAAATAGCTATCAGTTAGCAAACACTTATACTATTAAATTCCAGAAGTGACACTGGTATGGAGGTTGGTGCTGCCATGTTTCATTTATGTGAATTCTCCAGGTTATCCAGCTTTGCCACGCTTGCTGTGTTTCTGTAAAGAGTCTATGATGGGGTGCTCAGGCATCATCGTCTGCAAACTTGTCACCAATTTTGTTGCAGGGATTTTTATTAGAGGAAAATTCCACTATATCATACAATTGGACACATCATAGACCATTAACTTACATTGTATGATATTTAAATATCATTGCAAGACTTTCTAGACATTGCTATACTGTTTGTAACTCTCTCCACAAGGGTTAAAATGAGTATTAAATAATGCAGCTACTTTGGGAGGGAAACACCTCAAACTGGGCACAGAGGGTTGTTGGCAGGATACCTACAGAGTGCTACGTGCTTGGGAAGACATCAATTGTTCTCTCTTTTTTATATAATTTCTTCTGAAATGTATATTAAAGCAATAATGCTACTTACCACTATACAAAACTGATTTTCCATTTTTGAAAATGCCGTCTGGGGTAAGGTGGAAGGAGCAGAGCGCACTTGAGCCAGAGGAGAAAAACTGATGATAGGAGAATGTTGTACACCTTCACAGAGTCAAGGATAATCCCAAAGAAACCAAGTGGGAAACTGCATTCATCTGAAGATGAATGGATGGAGAGAATTAAGTTGTTCTGACAGGAATCTGGGAGACGATGATGGGGCTACATAGGATCTCCCTCTAAATGATGTGTTTAAGTGATGAATGATCCAGTGGGCGTCAAACAGGTGCCTAAAGATGTCCCAGGATTCATGACAAGTGACTAACACCTGCTAAGATATAGCATGTCTGTACCCACTCCAGCTGAAATGGGAGAGGGGAAGCATTTTTTGGAGTATGACTTTCCATAAGGTAGCATCTGCAGGTTACCCTGATCTGTTTTAATTTGAAGTTAACTGAAGCCGGTTCTTACTTGTCTTAAAGGAGACAAGAAATCTGAATTTGCTTTTATAGCTAGTTTACAAAAAGTAATTTCTACATCAAATTCACTTAGTAATGGTTTTACTGTTAAGAAGATACTATATGCAAATGGCAGTTGTAATTTAAGCAGCTGTAGAGAGTGAGAGGTTTGGAATGGGTGCAGACGGTTTTAAGTGCTTGAAGCCAAGGGTTTCGTGGGAAATGGGTTGTATGACTTGCTTTGCACAATGCTCCTCTATTAATGCTAATGCTGTCTCTGAGTGTTATATCAGTTACTTAGCTAGTAATCACCATGTTGTAACATGATACGCTGGGCAATTTGTACAACTGACACAGTTGTTTCTGTGATGTTATGAAGCCAACGAATGCTGATTTTTGTGTTGCCTGTAACCATTATGCATCCATTCGTATGGGTACAAAGTGACCATAGTACTGTCACGCTAACCTGATCTCATCTTCCACCCACCCATGTACGTTCAGGGAATTATACTGTCCTGAAACAACACTTCTACAGTGTTATATTCTTTTCATGTTATATTGACATTTTGAATTCATGTATATGCTGACTTCCCTGGGTACATGACTGTTCTCTGGTACTTGGCAGAGCTCCTTCAGTCACAGTGTGGTGGAGGTGCTTACAGTTGAAAGCCTCATTTCATTGGGATTGCATGGAGCGTTGCAACAACATCGACTTCCATCTACGCGGCATAGAAATGTGCAAAATGGCATATGCTGCCATTTTGGAAGTGGTTTCTCTTCCCTAATGAGGTATATTTCCTCTCTTTCTCTCAGGGTGACCAAGATGACAGATCTTTCAAGCAGTACAGGACATCAAGTCCTAGCTCTGCTGGCTCGCTGGGCTATGGTCGCTACACTCCAACCTCCCATTCTCCTCAGCATTACAGCAGACCAGGTAATTGAAAAGCAGGCTTATTTATTCTCCAGATTTTTCCACTACTTTGTCTTATGTTCTGAGTAGAGTAGACTCCGGTAGATAGGGGTTTAAGGTAGAGTGGCAGTTCACTGCTGTGATTTATTTACTGTGAACAGTCCCATAGGGAGAAAGGAAACAAGTGCTTCAGGAATGAGCATCTAAGAAAATGAAAAAAAGGCATCTAGTAAGATTGATTTTATGTATCTGTAAGCAGAAGATGGAACAGTTTAAAGGACTTAATCCTGGTCCCAACCTGCCTGAAGATACTCATTCAATCCACAGCACTTTCACAGTGTGGCATGGTAGCAGTGCAAGAGGGTGATAGAGTGACTTCATATCCCTTCTTGTACCACAGAGTTATGGTACGTGCCTCCTCTCCACAGTGCAAGAGCTGGTGACTAGTGGTTCTAATGGCTGGATTTTGAACACCAAGTTGCTTCAGTTGAGAAGCTTACAGCAATGTTTATTGCAGCTTTAGGCTCTAGTACCAGCTGTGTTGGCTGGTCACAGAGAGAGGAGGGGTCACCTCCATTTGATATTTGCATGAGGGCCCCTTACAAAAGCCTGTTCATATCAGGGCACCGTACAGAGTTTTATCCTTGGAAATAACTAGATGCAACTAAAATGCTCAAAATTAATTCTGGTTTTTCTCCCCTTAATTATTTGAGTGGAAAACACTGAGCATTTATATTGTTTTCTTGATGTCTTTTAATTTCACTGGGAATACATTAGAATTATAAACTAGTTTGGAAAATTGGGAATTCTTAATCTTTCTAGTGAAATGAAAATTTTATGGGTAGCATAAACAATTTTTATAGGAGTTGAATATTTGTACTACATAAAGTCTTTGACCAAGTGGAAATAAGACTGACTATCAAAGATCTACTGAAGAGAGGAAAGATTAGTCTCCGCTGAATTTCTGGCAGCTGTATCATGCTTAAGCTTAGCTGCACACTGTTAAAACAAGGAGGAAAGAAGAATGAAATTTGAAATTTGAAATTTATTCTCATGTTTTACAGCCTCACTGAAAATTTCGAAGATAGTCATAATAATTGCCACTTTTAATAATTGCCATTAATCCTCCAAAATTTGTTATTGGGACATTATTACCACAAAGCAAACAAAGATGCCTTCTGAGAATGTTTTTCAAAGTGTTTAATCACATGTCTAATTTTCAGAGCTCAAATAACTTCAGGATGTTTCTTCAGATGCTTATATTAGCCGTGCACTTGAGTGCCCTGGTGCATTTTGAACTAAGTCATACCAGTGTGCACTGACAACAGTGAGAACTGGACCCACTCGTAGTGCAGTTCTCAGCAGAGACAAGACTCTCCCCATTTCATTTCATTAGATCCATTATGAGCATATATCATTCCCTCTTGCAGCTTTTGAACATGCAGATTTTCCCCTGAGTGCAACTATGCTTTTTGTGGTGCCTTTTCTGGAATATTTTCTGATGCATTACATTATCAGCATTTTACATTGTACTCTTTCTGTCTGCGGAAAGCGTGTCCCTTGGCTAACTGCATAGTGTGGCCATGTGATGTTTTTAGCAATAACCAGAGAAAGATGAAATCCTAAATACAAACTATATGTTTTCTAAGCATCAGGAGGAAAATGTTCCTGAAATAAAGGATGGCATTGTAATTTGTGGCTTTCAGTAAGTGAACTAAATAGTTTATTTTCACTTACTCTCTGTTGCCCCCAGCTGGTACTCAGAGTCTTGGTACCAGTAGCTGCATCTCCCTGCCCCAACACCCAAGCCCTACATCTACATTCAGACATCATTACATCCCTTTCTTCAAAGGTAAGGTCCAGGAATGCAAAACCGTGCTGTGATACTGTAGGCTTATTCAAATGTGTTTCACTTTTATGTCTGTGCAAGCATGGCTTCCACTTGGATAAAATTTGTCTTAATTTTGTGCAAGTGCTTTCTTGATGTACCGTGTAAGTTTTAAGAACTGAATGGGTATGGGTTGGTTTATTTTTGCTTTTTTTCAGTCAGTGTTAAGTGTTTTTCAAGGAGGTGGAGGGAAAGACTTAGATTTTCTTAGGAAAATAAGGGAGGGAAATAATTTAAAAGTCTGTTTCTTCTAAAATACAATGTCTACCCTATTTTGGTGATGCTAAATAAATATCATACCAAGCTTATACATTGGATCCAACATTGGATGATCAATTATCTGACCTTCTAACCTACATTTAGGGATTCTTCATATTATTTGTAGCATTACCAAAAATTATGCCAGATAAGCTGATTAAATCAACATACGTGCACTGATTAGCAAATAATGTTATAAAACAGAGTAACTCAGTCTGGTCTCCTTTCCATTAATTTTTTTTTCAGTGGATATTAACTTTTAATGACCTCCATGTTGCAGATGTGAGACAGTAACAAGAAATGCCAAGAACTTTTGAGGCAAGGCTATTTTTTTAGCTAGTCAATTAAATGTCAGAAAGAGAAGACATTCAGCTACCACATGTGTCTTCCCCTGAGTCCATCCTCTCCAGTAACAATATGAGTGGGGAGGAGACACAAATGATGAATGCCAAACATTTTCAGTGCCTGTTCCTTGGCTCTCATCAACTGTTTGATTTAATAAAGCAAAACTGTTCTTCTTGCCTTCATAACCATTACAGAAAAGGAAGTGACCCTCTGCAGGAACCAGACTTGCAAACTCAAATGAATAGCAGGTTCTCATCACCTTTGGAAAAAGAACTAATGCATCTTCATTGAGCCCTCCAGAAACAGTTCTGTCCAACAACAGCTGAATTTCACTGGTATAAGCAGGAACAGAGTCAGGCTCAAGTTTCCCAAATGTGATCCCCAAGAGGAAATTTGGGAAGAAAAAGCTGATGATATTAAACTGTTTGTGACCATTTTAAAGTCTGTCTGCAAGACTCCTTCCCACACCCGCAAGCACACAGCCTCTCAGACATTGCTTGGAAGGCAATGGTTTTTTCCCTGGTTTTCCCTGAGGCACTGAACAATTTCTTGATCTGTCCTCTAAATTTGGATAATATCATCCAACCTGTTGTACTGAGCAAGAAAAACCTCTTCAGTGTGCTGCAGTGCACGATTTCACTATATGGAAAGCTTTTACTCGAAAGCCCACCTGTGGTTGCTTAGCAGCCCTCCTGTTAAGATGAGTTTCTGTTCAGTGCTACCTGCTGTTGCTCAGAGCAGCAGCAATTACTTTAGAGGAAGAAACCCACAAGTGGCATCTCCTTGTGCCCAAACAATTGTTAGTAATATGATCAAAATTATAATATTTTGCAGTTCTGCAGCACAAGGAGCTAAAATATTTAGCAAGCAGTAGCTTACAGTGCCTCACAGTGCTCCTGTGAGGCAGGCGAACTGTTTTTAATTAAAATGTATAGGTAATCCTGAGCCCCACAGAGGTTGTATAGATTATCCACTATTTTACTCTGAGTTAACATCTCAGTCCAAAATGAGTCAGAAGATTTGCCCCCATCCTCTTCAAGTTCTCTGAATTCTTTTGTCTGAGTTGCAAACTGTGTTTTTTCCGTATCTTGAGAGCCTTTTGAGGGCGTCGATGTGCTATTTTTTTTCCCATCAAAGTGGTTAGTGTGGGAAGAGTGGGATTGTAGAAATAGTTGCAAACCAAGGTTATTGTTGCCACTTCAGTTTTTAAAAAATGAAATCATGCTCATTTAATTTTTTCTAATTAAATAAAAAAATAATTCACTGGTTAAAAATACTAGAAGTAATCTTTGTAAAAACCAGCACTCCACAATTGTCATAAGAAAATATTTCTTTAAGCTTCCAGGAGGCAGAAATGTTACTACCCTAGGGAAATTAAAACAGGCAGGATCTTCCTTTTGACTTCACTGAATTTACATCATATTCATCCTGACAATTAAATAGTTTGTCATTTTTCCAGCAAAAAATAAAATTACTGAGTTCCTGTTCTTTCTTCAGTATACTGTAGTCTTGCTCCCATGAAGTACAATAGGATGAGCTATTCTTTGTCACGCACATAAATGATTTGGTTCTGGTCTTTTAAAGATTTTTGTCTTCAAAACATCTTCAAAATAAATCCTGTGACAGCTTCACTTCAAGAAAGCTTCACATTCATCCCCTTGTGAATCATAGAGTGTGATATTCCAAGTACTTACTCTTGGTGTAAGTCTTCCTCTTGAGGTGATGGAATCAGTGAGCGTACGTGCTGTGCTGAGCCCTACTAAAAATCTGCTTACTTAAAATGTGGTGGAAAGTATCTTGCCTTTCTAGTGCAGGAGCACAGCTTCCAAAGCCCATTTATTTGGCTTTGGAAGCTTGAAAGGAATTAGTCATTGAACTTCATAAAACTTTGTCTAGCCTAATGCACCATGTGCAGAGATACTAAAGGATACAGTTTCGGGAGCAGGCTCTGACATCTCCCTCATAAGGCTGGTGGTATCTGTTTCTTCAATCCCAAACTTAAACAGCTCTTACTGTAGCTTATTATCAAATTTCCCATCCTCACAGATAAGATAAAAACTGACTAGGAACGAGGTGTAAACAATATGATATTTTTCCTGACAGTCCACTGAACAGGGAGCATGATCTAAGCTCTGGTCAGAGTTGGCTCCACACACACAAGGTTAAAAGAGCAGCCTATCCTGTCAGCAGCCAAAAGACACAAGGAAGTTTTTGTGGTTGACACTCAAGTTCAAAGTAAACCTTTCCAGATACTTTCCAAGTTAAACAAAATCCAAGGAAGAGTTCATGGTTCTGGCTTTTTGCTCTGCACTGACCAGTAGTGCAGATCACAGCCTGCAGCTGCTTGTGGCAGAAGACAAAACCAAAAGTTTGAAAAATCACTCTCTCTGGTAGCTTTATTTTCTCTGAGACCTTATTTGAAGTTCTTCTTCAATATATACCAGGCAGACCTTGAAAGAGACAAATTCTTGGCAAAGTCTCATTTTAGAGATTTTTATTATAGGCTGGATTAAATGACTGTCTGGAGTTCCTACACATGAACTTTATACATGGATCTTCAGTTTGCTTTATTATTAAATATTTACTTTTGCATGCAAAATGTGAAATACAACTGCTCTTTTGTGTTTGTCCAAATCAGTGGCACAGTTCTAAATATAATTTAAATGCGCATCAGCTTGTACGAGTGGCCTGCAAGAAGAACTTTTTCCCTTATTTCATCCTTAATATTTCCCTTTTGAGCAAGTTAGTGGTGATGGCTTTGCAAACTGCTCCACCCAGGTGATCCTTGCATCGAGCAGTTAGCAGATTTGCTGTCCCCTGGTACTTGTGCTTACATCCTGTTTTCTTACAAGTTTATTCCTCTTAATCAATGCTTCCTCCTGATTCCTGGCTGACACCCTACGCTGTCCCCGAAGAATGACTGTGTGTGTGTGATACCAGCATCTTGGAGTAATGAAGCTCAGAGAAGTAATTATTCATGCAAGTCATATATGAATGAGTTTTTAATAATATGCTAATTTAAATTAAATGAGGGATTAATACACAGTGCAAATCACTTGAAAACATTCCTTTTGTTTTTAAATTAAAATCTTCTGATAGCAACATCATTTTGAGATTAAGTTTTTTAAGGTTATTGGAGCTGTAAAGGACCTTATTTAAATAAGTGTCTACCACTGCCCTTTGCATTCAAAGTTGGAGTGACATTGAGACTTCTTGCACTTAGTGAGGATGGCCAAGCATCTAGACAGCAAGCAGGAAAGAAAGAGGGAATTAATAAATGTGCAGTGAAAACCTGTCACCACTTCTTTCCTTCCAAGAGCAAAGTGGGAATCAAGAAACTGAATAACCGTCTGGTTCCTTGTCTGAGGACATTTTGACTGCAAGCTGGTGGTGATGCACCAAATTTTTAGTAATGCCATCATTCTTCCCTTATTTTTGGGAAGGACCCTAGGCTATCAGCATGTGCAGTTGTAATTTCACTTTCCCAACTGCTCTGATAACCTTTTTTTTTCAATGAGAAATCACTGTTATTGAGTACACAGTGGTGATGGCTGAATCATTTTCAAGTTTTAATTTTTCACCAACTGTGAAAATAGCAGACACAGAACTTAGAACGGGTTAGTTAGTGTACCCTCATGAGATACGCAGCACGCTCTTCTGACCTCGTCTGCCCTGCTTCTGCTCCCGCTGAACACAGTGGCACTCCCCAGTTGACTTCAGTGGTGCATGTCAAGGTTGGCTTTGGCGACAGACCGATGACCATGCGTCCACTGCTTGTCAACAGAGGCAAGGGTTCAGCAGAGACCACCTCCGTGGGCATGGCCTAGACAGTTGTGGTGATCCAGTAGTTTTATGATTATAAAACTTCCCCTCTCTGAAAGCAGAACTCAGGTACTGATCTGGTGCTCTGAGCTGCTGCACTTTCTTTACCCCTAAAAAACTTGCTATAATTTCATCATTACTAGCCATTAAATTTGTGCTTCATCCACACTAAAACAATAACAATGAATTAACAACCATTTTATGTTAGAATAAATGTCATGTTTGGCTTCCAGTTGCTTAACAGTGCTGTAAATTAATTGGATTTTACAAGTCCCAAAAAAGTAGAGCTTTACTTTTTTGTTTGCCGAGCAGCACTATAATGCCATAGCGTGTTCTTCGGGGAAATTAGCTAAGAGGAAATGAATGGCCCCTAATCAGCATTTGACAAAACAAATGGGAAAATGAATACAGATCAATCCTGCGTATATCTTGGAATTTGGTGCAGTGACTATGGCATTATAGATCCATGACTTGATAATCCAACCTTGTTTGCATAAATATAAAATGCTGTGGCATGTTACCTGTGGGAAAAGTTTGCAACTAAGAATCAAATTTCAGCATCTGTTTTTGTCGCTGGTATATGCAGGAGTATTTGACTTAACCATAACGTCTCTTTTTTTTTGGTCTAGTCCTGCTTTGAGATAATTTAAATACTACTGAATGATTTCATTAATGATTTCAGGGGCAGGCTATGAGCCATAGCATTAATTTTCAAAAACTTGATTGAGAGATTATTCAGTTAAGACTATGCAAAACACACTACAAGACTGTGGCTGTTCTTATCCTTTTGTTATCTTCATTAAAGTGTTGTTAAAAGAGAAGCTTTAGTTTCCAAGTGGGACAGTTTAATCTGATACTATCTATCAGATATTCATTATTGATGAGATGTTTGGAGACCGAGCCATACGCTGTGCTGAAAAATAATAGGGTTTGCAAAACCCATGTATTTAAAACTGTTGGATTAACAAGTCATTCTGAACAAGCTTTATGCTTGAAATACTCTACTTTGCTTTCCATTTTTTTCTTTTATCTGCTTTCTTTGCTCTTCCCCTTGGAGGCAGTGAAAGTGGTCGGAGCACTCCAAGCTTATCCATGTACTCAGACAGCAAATCTTCACCTTCTGTCTATCAGCAGGCTCCTAGGCATTTCCATATTCCAGGTAGGCATTCACTGCTTAGCTTTTGATCTTCAATTGCTGGCACCTGTTTATCCTCTCCTGAATGTATTAATTTTTTTTCTTTTATTGATTGGAAAACTTTGAACTACAGGAGAAGAAAATGTCTGATAAGTGAAAATCTGTTAACTGTTAAACCTAGTCTCAGAAATAAAGGAGTTGAGAGGTGTGCACTTATGTAAATATTTTTTTAAAAAATGCATTAGAGGTGGCAGAGAATGACAAATGTTATTAAGCCTACAAAAATATAATTATTTGTAGTATCATGGCTGCATAGGTCTGTTGTATTTGTGTGCAGGAGGGAAGGCTGAATGGGACTTTAGTTTTTTCCTTATCCATCCACTCTCTGAATTAGAGAGTCATATTGACATAGACATTAAATATAGCTGGAAGACTTCAGACCTCCAAGAAGCTCACTGTGGCATATGTACTATACTGTTTTCAAGTTCACATTCAGTTTACAAGCACATTAAATTTACATCCTCACTGTTTAGCTTTTTGACTGCTAAGCATATCTGCCTGCTCAGTTGAATAGATTGTATGTTTCTGTTTAGCTTCTTGGCTTAACGTTTCTGTAAACACACCGTAATTAGAATTGTATCTGCTCAGGTCTGTAGTTCTAAGTAAATCTGGTATCTGTACAATGTGATATATGGGAACCCTGGACTGTGGCTCTGGGGGCTTTCAAAAAATTCCTGTAAGGACAGATTAGATACATAATTCAAAATATAGACAAACTATAGGATTTCCTATAAGAATATTGGGCATTTACAGTATAAACATCTGTATCTGAACATGTATGCTTTCTTCACAATTAATGGAGGAAGTCCCTTTTCAAGCCTGTTATAGTAGCCTATTGTACCTGTATATGCATTTTATTTTAAGTAGTGACAAGTGTAGCCAGTTTCTCTTTGTTGTCTATGAAGTATGCATCGGTAATGCAGATATAGCCGCCTATATTTCAGCAAATGGATGCCATTCAAGGTGTCTTAAAGCATTTTGAGGGACCTAGGGGTATTATTCTGCATAGGTAGGTATAGCCTATGTTTTACATATATAGAGACGATGGGTAAGGCTTCATTCTCTTGAAACAACCAGTGAATGACAAACCACTGAATGTGTAGTCTTTGTTCAAGTGTTTGCATTTTACTGTTGTTGAGAGGAGACAAGAGCAGCATGGTGTGAACTGCTTGCTTACTCTTTTATTCTTTCCTTTCTCTTTCCTCTTCCTCAGACACTGGCGTAAAAGATAACATCTATAGGAAACCTCCTATCTACAAACAGCATGGTACAATCTGCTTTTCTCTGTTGCAGTTTTCTCTACGTGTCTTTGTAAAGAAATGCATATTGACTTTCAAATTAGTTTGCTGTGGTCTTTGCCTTTCGTTATGTCCCTATAATATCAAATAGAAAAGGAAAAAAAGTAACATGAAAATTAAATAGCATTTTGTATAATTTGCTGTCAAAGGGCTCAATAAGTTCTCTAAAATTGGGGTAATGATATTTTTATTTGTCTTGGTAATTTGAAATTGATAGTAACTTCAAAGCAGTTTTCTTATTTATGGAATGTTACAAAACATGTAAATGTAGAAGATCACTCTCCTGTTTTCAGACCATGCCTTGGGGTATCTAATTTTGGTAAATAATTCTTACTTCTATTTTGCTAGGGAAAAGAAAAAGTTCATTGATAAGTGGTATATATGAAATATCTGCTTTTCATCTGCAAGTTCATCAACCTGTAAAATACCAGGAACAAATGTAGTCACACCACAGCAGTTGGGAACAAGTTCAGTAGCTGATAATGTCATCAAGACATGATTAGAAAAGCTTTGGTAGAGCCAGCAACAGGACTGCTGTCTGAGTTTCTAAACAACAGAAAGAAATATGTAATATTTTATGCCACTGAGAATCTGACTTAAGACTCTAGTAAATATAAAAAATAGAAATATAAAGTCTGCATTCTTCTATTACTATTTTTGCTGAATATTTAACTAAATAATATCAGTGCGATTTCTATGTTGATGTCAGTGCCTGAGTGGCATTTGACAATGGTCTTGGTTCATGGTACAGGTTTAGAAATATAGAATTCATTTTTCTAAACTAAATTCCATTATTAATGTTTAGAAACAAATATGTATGGATTCTGCTGCCTATGGATCAGGGTGCCTAGAAAGTGCAGAACTACATTTCTGATTAAAAGTCATGACTGAGGTACTCCTGTAGTCAGAAGCAAAGGACAAAAATAAAAATAAAATGTGTAATGTAAAACTGCCCCAAACTAAAAATTGTATTTTGATCATGATTGTTCCCCTGCTTGGGAACAAATGAGAGGAAAAGGTCAACCTGAGAGATGTTTATCACACTGTGAGCAGTAGCTGAGGCACTTTGTGGAGGAAGGCGTGTATCTTTGGGGGTACAGACTGCGGAGTGATGCTATGCCACTCTTCTTGGCAAGAGAAGGTCCAGGCTGTGCCTGTGAGTGGTGTCTCTGTTGGAGCAACTCTTCCCATCCTGGTACCTTCTGTAGCACTCTCCACACAGAGGTGACTTCCCACACTGCATGTAAGAGTGAGAAAGCTCCCTGTGTCTGTTCTCCCATTCTTTGGCTTTAGGTGATAGCTGATAACTTTCTGTAAGTCAAAAGTTAACAAACTGCAGATACATCACTGGTTTCATGGTCAGAATAAGGAAAATATATTTTACGTATTTTTCTGCTGTTGTGATAGGGGGCGTTAATTTCTTTTAAGCTACTCAATTAATGTTTAGTCAAAAAAAATGATACTTTTATGTAGTTACCATTTTTATACTACCTTTCACGGAAAATGACATTTATTTCTGTTTTGGATGAAATTCTAGTTTGGATCTGGTACAGTAATAGGAGAAACAAAATTGCCAGCTGATGTCTCCCAACTGAGAAAGTCAGCCTGTGCACATTCCTGGTAACTGGTGCTTCATGCTAAAGTAACTGCACGTTCGAATCATCCAGATTTAGATAACCTCTGGTTTTTCTGCATATGGTTTTGAACAAAGTCAGAGTTGCTGATGTTTCAGTGCACTTTAGGTATCTGTCTTTGACAGACATTTTCTGCTCATAGTGTTCTGATCTTGGACAAACTAATGTTATGTCTAAGGCAAAAAGATAGTATCTGTTTGGTTTAGTGCTTGGTTTAATGTAATCTGCCCACCGTATAGTCTGCCCAAGCTCTCTAATTCCTTCTTGTCTTTAGATATACAGATCATTGAGGCAACTACTCAGACTGAGCAAAAAAAGCTACTGACAAAGGGAGAAGTTGAATATTACAGTGATGTGTGGAAATACCATGAGCAAATGCAAAGTTACAGTCATCTGGTGTAAATCAGCATAGTTTCACTGATTTACACAAGCTGATGATATGGCTCCGATGTCCTGTATCCTGGCTGTGTCATTTAATTTTATAGACATTTTTGGTTTGCAAAGAGGATTCTAAGCAGCAGCTTTTTTTTTGTTCCAGGCCAGGCATTTTTATATCAATTTCCCATCTGTCAGATACGCAGTGGAAGCCTGGATTATGTCAATTTTGCACTGCTTGGTGGAGTTGTTCCTTGTAATCACTGGAGTGAGCAGGGAAGTAAATTAGCGAGTCAGCAATCTCTATAGATTAACAAGGCTATATGTTTTAAAATTTCTTTTGTAGCTTGTAGATGTTCTGAAAGTTTGTGCTGAAATTGCATACTTGTTTTTCTGCTGAAGAGCAAAACAGAATTTACCCTTAACTCAAAAACAACAAAAAAAAATCAATGAACTTTCCTTCGAATTAAAAAAAAAAATATTAAATTACCTGTTATTCTGGAAGAACTCCTGGCTAAAGCATGAACACATGAGCAGCTGATGAATCAGCTCCTCAAGCTAACGGGACACTGAACTGATACATGCTGAAAAAGAGCCAGAGAACATTCCTTTGTTGAAGAGACAAAGTTTGAACAAACAAGCACAAAAATGTTCTTTAAAACAAAAAGTGCAAGAAGCTCTTCCAAAACATTTGTCTTTAAAAGGTTTCAGTTACATCAGTGCCCAACAGATTTGCTGTAGCTGCAGCTTCTGTGTTTCTATTATAAACACCCAACTGCAGAATGAAAAAAAAAGGCGGTGGAAGAATGGGACATACAGGAGATCAGGCTGAGAAGTGGGGTCAGAAAGTGAAGAGCGCAGAAGCCTGTATGGTTGTTCTTTTGTGTCTGTTCATGTTTCAAAAATATTTGAACATAGTTCAAAATTAAAAAACAAAAATGAAGAGGTTTGCTCTTCAGCAATATTATCACTGATCCATGTGAAACATGCAGTTCACGTTGGGGTTCACAGCAGAACTGAGCATCCCGTGTAGCAGTGAAGGTAATGCTCAGTACTGATGAAATTCAGGCCGCTTGGCGTGCCAACCACATGTTGTAAAAGCACCTTCAGCGACTTGGGAGCGGCAGGCCTTCATGGCCCCCATTGCTTTTAGTTGTGCTCCTCTGCATCTCTGTGTAAAACCTTGGTGTTTAACTGTTTTGAAGTCAGATACTCTCAGGATCCTGTGGAACATTTGAAATCTCTGAATAATGCTTGGATTAAACTTGTTTTTTTTTCCTTTGAAAACTGCTGCTTTTATATTATGACCCAGCTTTGTTTTGACACATTAAATTAAAAACAAAAAAAAACCAAAAAAAAAGCAAAACCTCTTCAGTTACAGTTTTTCATCTCTAACCCGTAGATTTTTTCCTGACTGCAATTTGTCATTTTTTAAGTATCACCTCCTTATCAAAACCAGTTAAGGTCTGGATGTGAGCTGTACGATGGCACTAGAAAATAAACCTGAACGGCACTGAAGTGCTAATGGTGGTGGCCTTTTGCCTGTGTTGTTTAGATGCAGGGCAGATCCTCTGCAAACACACTGGCTGGGGAAACAGAGAGGGCAGAGTTGTTCCCAGCATGCTGGGAGGGTTACAGCACTTCTGATGGCACAACTTGATCTCCTCCCCACCTCTGTCTCTGAGAGTCTGATCTGAGCCTTAGCTTTTGTGTTATCATACTATTTTTATTATTAATAAATGTATTTTCTGGCTGCATTACATTGCATGGAGCCCTTGTGTTGCCCTTGTACTCAGGCATTGCAGACAACCCTCTTGTTATGATGACTTCTCATGGGCTTAAAATTATGCTAGATCATTGCATTACTCCAGTTTTGTACCATTAAACTCTCCCCAAAACAATGTAGAGTGATACAGAGGCAAGTAGGACTCAGATTTTGTGAAGTTATCTGAAATGGTGTGAAATATGGCACAAAATCATTCTGCAAGATTCTGAGGTGTGAGTCTGTCTGGAATAATAGGCTGAGACATAAAAGACAAGGGAAAACACATGAGATGGTTGGGAACTATCTAATGAATCGCTTTTAGGTTTCAGGTTTGAGTTTTTCTTCTTAGGAAGCTGGCAAGTTGCAAGAAAATAAGCCAACAGTAAAATGCAAGCCATCACTTTTTGTTAAAATACTCTTAAAGAGGGTAATATAGTCAGAAAAGTGGTTGGTCACAGAATTGTGAATTTTAGAGTCTGACACAGCCTCTCTTGCAGATTTCATGAAGAGTTAATATCAAATTTGTTCTTATCTTCTTTGCCATCATTGCCTGTCCTTTTGGGAACGTGGGAGGCCCAGGTGTGCAGACCACAAAACACCTCTGTAACCATGTGTACTTTCATGGTGATGGTAACACAGAAGAATGGGGAAGTGACCTGCTCCTGTGTGCAGTGACCATATAATTCTGTCCCTAAGTTATGATTTAGGCTTTTTCCCACCAATTATTCCCCAAACCTAGTTTCTTCCTAAAAAGATAGGTTCAAAATCCAATGTCTTAAGTGCCTGAAGGATGAGCATTACTGTAATAATTTCAAAATGATTTGAAGTAATTCTGTGAAACCATAGCTCTACACATAAAATTTTCTGCCCAAGTCGGGGGAATTTTTAAATTTATTTTTTCCCTCTTAAAAATGTTAGTAACATAACCACAGTCAAAACAGAAGACAAAAAAAAAATGTAATCTGTTCTAGTTTTTAAAATTAACTTAATCTTCCAGCAGCAAGAAGATCGGAAGGGGAGGATGGAAGCTTGGATCAGGACAGTAAGAAGGTAATGATCAGAAACAACAAAAGGGAGTAGTTTACAGATCTTTCTTGGACTAACTGTTTTTAAAATACGTTCATGGGTAAAGGTATTCTTTCATATAAATGAAATAATAATTACTACTTTTAGGTTTTTCCTAGAAGATATGGAAAAGCTTAATCTCTCACCCAGAAGGTTTAGAATCTATGTTCTACAGTAAGGAAAGAAGTAGGGTTATTGAGATTAAGAGCAGTAAGCTCATGGAATTTCACTCAGTCTCAATATATACATTGGTGATTCAGCTAAGCCTGCAGACTTTTACTTAGGGTGCATATTAACATACAAGAAAAATGTTAACAGAAGATTAGTTATAAGAAAATGACATGGTGCATCTTCTAAAATGGGGTGAAGTGGGCAGCTTGATTAACAGAGAAACTACCCTCAGCCCAGCTGGAAGTTAGAAGTTTTTAGTAGCTGTGGCATCTAATGGGGAGTCCCATGATACAGTCAACTTTTGTGACTTGATAAAGGATGGTACAAGTTGCAATGAGCATAAATATACAATAAACAATTGGTTCACAAGACTTCCCAGACAGGTGAAGTAGGAGAACTGCATTCTGATGTTAAATCCTGAATCCTATAATGGGCTTTTACTCTCTCCAGCTAAAGACCAGTTGGCTTATTCTGAAGGGAGATATGGACACCAGGACGAATTCTCCGGATTCAGACACCCGGTCCCTGTCTCTTACTGCTGGAACCGACAGAGAAAATTTCCCAAGGGCGCAGGAGGGCACGACTGCTGGCTACTCCCGTGAGTACTGCTGCCTATTTTCAGTAGACAGGATGGTACTGTCATTTTTTAATTATTTCTCAGAGTTATACCTGTAAGTTCACAGAAACCTTCCAGATACGTAGGCTGTTAATTAACCAGGTGGAATAATGGGATAACTTTGTTGCTAAATAGTGGTCTGAAGACCATATGTCAGTGTTTGTTGTCAATACCAAAAGCATGTTCTACACATTTCTGACTCTGCATTTAAGCAAGTCAGGAAGTGAGGGAAACAATCATCAGAACTGAGTCTGAATTTTACTTTTAGATTACATAAATGACAAAAAAAAAATAGATTAAATGAATTTTAACAGATAACTGGGATGTTCCTCTCCCTGCCTGTCCACTTTACACCATACAGCAGTAGCGGGTCATCTGGGGTAAGCAAGTTGGGGAAGCAGTTTTCCAAAAGAATGCATCCAATGTGAGGCATGTCTGGCAGCAAGGCTGGGATGTCAGTCTTGTGGGCATTTTGGTAATGTGATAGCTGGCTCCATCAACTTTTATTAAGGAAATTATGGCTTAGCTATGCAAGGAAGAGGAAAAACAGATGCTACAAAGTCTGTCACAAGGCTGTAACAAGATAAAGAAGAGAAGTTATTTTGGATCATCAGTCTCACTGATTTAACCTGAAGGGATTTGATTCCTCAGTCCTCACCAGACATCGGATACACGTGCACATGGTGTATTGTAGGATTCCCTGTGCAGGGGAAACCAAGTCTGGCCACCTCACACACCTAACATCTGTAAGTTGTTGCCCAAAAATGAACACCTAAACCTTTCATTGTAATGCGCACGTCAGATATGTTTGGGAGCTTTCAGGAGTTGATCTGATGCTTTTCTATATATATATTGAGAGACTAGTCCTTGTGTGCAAATTTTAAGTAGGGAGAAGTACATAGCACACCAAGAACTGTGTTATACAGGAACAACATATGATGCCAATTTTTTTTTTTTATGAGAATATCACTATACCTGTCACTTTTCTATACCAGCATTTCTTTTATGCTTTTTTATTATCTTGGGAATGTGGAACTATTAAAACTAGAAATGCAAAACATGGTTCACACCTCTGTCAGGGTCAATTTCGCATCTGTGCCAATGCAATATAGGTTGTGTGGTTCATTTTCCATTACTTTTTGTTAGCGTTTCTCTGTGCCTCTTCAAAGTTGACCCTGTTACACAATTAGAAGCTACACAGAAATGACATTGAGGAAGTTTTCTTTTCCTGACATTCACGATTTATTTCTTTTCCTTTCTTTCTGATTTTGTTCAGTCACCTGACTGTTCTGTTATCCGTGAATATCCTGAGTAATTCCTTTTCTACTCAGTTTAGTGTATTTGCAATCTGTCATGTGCCCCGTCAGCCATGGAAGAGTAGCTTCTCTGCCTCTTGCAGTCATGGTTGAGAGCAGCCAGATCTATAACTCAGACATTCTGCCTCATCTCTGTGTCATAGTCAGTGAGTATCAGAGAAAATAAACTTTCCAGGTACAGGTTTGGTGCCAGGTGGTTACCTGCAGAGTGGAGGGGTGAGCAGGCATCAGGCTACGAATCTCTGGTGATATGTCCAAACATACTGTGCAAACAGCCCTGCCTGCATCTGTCCAGCCTCTCAGCAAACCACAGCAAGGTTGTTCTGCTCTAGAAGACATTTAGCCATGTTACATTAGCTATATGCCCAGAAGAATGGATCTAACAGCAAAGCACATCAGTATGAGGCTTGTGTAATTAGCAGGCATCCAGAGCGGAGCTTGCACCTCCTCCCGTCCACCCGTGTAAATGTCTCTTTGTTTCTGTACGTGTAGATGTTTAATAGTTAATCATTTGCCATAATTCATGATTTTAAGTGTCACATATTAGGAAAGAAGACATCTAGCGAGGTGTGTAACCCTTGTTGTTCATGTGTCCCTGATGAGCTGAGAGACAACTGCAGAATATCCAGGTTAGAGTGGATATCCTACTGGGAAAAACAGGAGCCGTATCCATGCAGAGAGTAGTTGTTGAGATAGTGCCTAATTAGAGAGCAGGATTGCTTTATCTTGGCCAGTTACTCCAAAAAATCTACTATAACGGTACGACTGCAGTTGGATGTGGTAATGAGCAGTATGTGGTTGTTGGCTTTTGGCATTATATTTTTTTCTTTATATTTAAAAAAATAAAGAAGCAGCAAAATAAAATGTGTTTAACTTTGCAGCTAAGTTCGTGGGAAACAGAAGCTCAGTGAAATACAGTTCCCACTGGAGTCAGTGGCTCTTGCTGCCTGGTTTTGGGCCGTTTTGGCTTGATTCGCCTATTGGCTTGTTTCCAGGCGGCCACACGATGTCGCTTGTGCCCACGGACGTGGCTGAGTCCTGGCAGCCTGGGAGGCAGCTCCTGGCTGCTGCTCCTGAAGTGTGTTGTGTTTGTTCTCAAACTGTGGTTTTTACCTTTGTGCATTTTTCCTTGGTAGCTGAGTAGTATTATTTGGCCATAGAACAAAGCAGTCTCGCTCATCTTCTCTGTAGCCAAGAAGCCAAGAAATTGAACTCCGCACTGATGTTCAGCACCAGCATCTTTTTCCAGACAGAAACAGAGGTGATGGTTTTGTTACAGATACGTACATTCTGTCTCACAGGTATTATACTCTTTGCCCTCTCGTGTCACTGCTGTTCAAATAACAGGCGATGATAAGTTTCTAGTTTCCAAACTGGCACAGCGAAGTGATCGATCTGATTCAGTATTCATCACTATGCCCCTGTATCAGACGTGGAAACCCCGTGGGGCCAAAAGCAAAAGTTCTGCTCGTAGTTTATATCACTTGTCCGGTGGTGGTTGATAATGTTTCTGAAACTTCTCTTGCTTTTATAGATCATCTCAATTTTGTTAGCTTAAGTAAGTCAAGCTTATCAAGCCTTCTTTCCTGTGACGAGCTTTCATTGCCCCGGTTATCCTGCAGGGCACTGGTCTGGTGAAGTTAATTTAACCCACTTGAACACCGATGAACAAGAACAGCACAAAGGATTCCTCTAGGATCTCCTGTCACTGCCCAAAAACACTACAATTATTTCCTTATCTTACATGTATCAAGCCAGACATTTCAAGGTCATCTTGTGATTGAGCTGTTTATCTAAACAGCCTTCCCTATAATTTCCAAATCATGAGCTCTCAGATTAACTAGTAGAAGTTTGGGGTATTTCTTAGTTCCTAAATGCATGACTTTTCCTACAAATTACTACATTTTGTCCAATTTCTGTTATTTTAATGTTCAAGGTTAGCCCAGTTCTTTATGATATCCCAGTCCTCCTCTATATTGGCAATGATTTATAACTTTGTTTCAACAGCGAAGTTTGTTAGCCCATTACTATTTTTGGTGTCCAGAGGATTAGTGAAAACATGAGGTAATTTCAACTCAGCACCAATCCATGCTGACACTTTTCTCTGTCAGCACTGCTCAGTTTTCACTACTAGTTTCTTACATTTCATTATTTCCTTACCAACCCTATAATTCCTCTTATAAAATCCGTCTTGTCCAGATTTGCATTTAATTCCATGTGCAGCCAAATACCAAACACTGTAATGATACCACATTAGATGAGATCCAGTAAAATTTATGTTATGCAGAAGTCATTTCTCTTAACAAAGACAACTACCAAGCAAGTTTGACACTGTGTCTTTAACTTATGTCAAACCAATTAAAAATCTATATGACTATAATTAATTTTCTGTTTCCTTCAATGTTTTTGTTCAGTTTTTCCTTAAGTTGGAAGCAAACTGATAGCTCTTCATTATCTTCTTTCTGCTCTTAAATGTAAAAACTGTAGTTGCTGTTCTCCAATAGTAAGAGATCTTGGACTTGCAATTCACTGTGAGACTGTCGCTCCCTGTTTAAGTACATTAAGTACTTTGAATTATGTTTCTGTCACGCCTGTGATTCATTGACATACCTTTATTCCGTTAGCTTTCCCTCCTTACTAAGTACTCTAACTTTTGTTCCTAAAATGAAGGTGAAATACTATTCATGCTGGAGCCCTACCTAGGTTACCTTTCACCTCTGCTGTGTACTGACATAGCATAACTCCCAGTGATCCCATTTCTTTTTTCTGTGTTCTCTTTTTATTTGGATAGCTGGAGAACCTTTTGCTATTTGTTTTAATATCATTTTCAGTGTTTAACTCAGCTTGACTTCTGGCATTTCTCACTTTATCTCAGCACATCACGAGCTCTTTGCTGATCTATCTTTTGTTTTTTCTTTCTGTATGCTTATTCCTAATAATCTCCTTAGGGTATTTATTAATCCAGTGGGGTCTGGATTCCCTTCCTGCATTCCCCTGTGGACACAGATTGCCAACATTTTTGACAGAAAGAAGCGTTGTACATTCAGTTCTTTGAGCTGACTTCTCTAACTCTTTGCATCGATTCATCAAAGTTTCCTGTACTGGAGTCAAGAATGTTTATTACAGATGTGTTTGTTCAGCCTCTGTTTAATTTGAACTGATTCAGCTTGTCACTTCTATACAGCATTATTTTTATTAACCAAAACTAACCTGAGACACCTTTTATCCTTTCACTGACAAAAGGAACTTCCAAACTTTCTTATTAGACTCTCAGTATTAAAAGTAAGGGTCTTCAGTTGTTTCATACTGACCACACAGAGTTTCATCACTGTATTACATCCAGTTTGTTCATGGTAACACCACTGTGACAATTTTGTCTTATTTTAAAGCTTTCTTTCTCTTGAGTGTTTATGCTCTCACTGATTGCTTTATCCATTGTCATATCTTCATTTATGCTTTTTTCCCCTTGAAGCACTAGAAGCTGTTTTAAAGAAAGCAATTTTTTTTTAAGTGGTAGATTACCAACCCTTCTCTTCAAGAAACAAAACCAAAGCCAGACCACATACATCATGATCAGACGTGATGTAACTCTAAAATGATAGTACCTTTAATCCTATTTGCAAGTCATGGTTTAACACCACAGTGGAGGGCAGAGATTTCACAGGCTCTCCTATCTGCTTTGCAGCATGTAGTTGCGTAAGGCTTCCGTAACGTGAGTCCCACAACTCTCTTCCTGTCGTGCCCAGTAAGGTGAGTGCGTCCTGGTGTGCTGTTATTTATAGACATTTTTGCACATGTCCATGTACGTTAAATATAGAAAAAAGATGAGCATTGCTCCCTTGTTTTTCATCCCGTTAATAGAATGCACATATCGATCTTGTAATGGCTGTTTCTGGTTGTTTTCTTGACTTCTGTGTTTTAGCAGGCGGTAAAGGATTTACAAAAATTATAGCTGTATGTTGTGCCCTTTACAGGTTTTCCATATTCTAAGTCTGCTTCTCTACCTGGCTATGGAAAGAATGGCTTACATCAGGTAGGTATACATTTAAATGCACTCCCCAGGCAACAGTGTATCATCAACAGACGGCTTCGTAACTGGTTGAAAATCTACGCAGCAATAGCACTTCAAAGGTGTTTTGGCTGCCAGCTCTGGCTGACAGATTCATACCCTATATGGGTTACAGTTCATCTGTCTGCAAGAGGAAGACAGACTGAGGCTTCTCCTCTTGATTGTGTGTGTCATAAGCGTTAGGAGTCTTGATTCCCCTCCCAAAACAAAGGTCCAAATGTATGAGCTACACATACTAATAGATCACAGTATAGCTTGTATTAATGGTAGAGACGGTTAGGCCTTTAATTAGGCAAGTAATGATCTTAGAGCAAAGGTGGAGCAGCCCATATCCATTGCTTTTCTTGAACCATCTGTTCTATTTTTTCCAGTATGTATGTGTATATATGTATAGGTATATACACACACAGTTGTCATACTTTTAAGGAGAGGAGGGAGCAATACAGAGAGATTCGCAGGCAGCAACCTAGAAAGCAAAATGCATAACAACATTATGATCAGGTCAGGCTAGGCGTTCTTTTTCTAATCCTTTTTTATACTTTTTCTAAGTCTTTAGGAAAAAGGCATCTTTGACACTGTGGTCTCTTTCTTTCTGGCATGTAACATTACGAATTCTCAGTTCATGGCTTATGTTTTTAGGTACAGACCCATTATGGTTAATAGTAATAATTTGGCAATACCTAGATGCATGTGCACTTATATTTTGAAGATTGATTTCTGTCTAAATTACACGGCCAGGACCTCATTCAAATTCCCTCCTCCAATGGAAGATGTGAAAGCTGCAGAAGTACACGAGCAGGGTTAAACTTCCCCTATGATAAGAGTCAAACTGCAGGTCATTGGAAGGAGCTACAAGAAAGCAACTGTCAGAGAGTCACTGAAGTAATGTTTCGGTAGCTACTGAAATGTCCATCCCTTTGAGTTAGTATTACAAGACTAATTGTGCCTGCATTGTATCAGTATGTGATTGCTTGAATTCCTTTCTGAAAGAACCAGTGGCACTGCAACTCCATCAAATGAGATTTAAGAAGTTGAAAGGTTCTAGAAAACCTGTCCCCACTTAGGAGTCAACAACTTTTTTCTGGCTTTTCAGAATAGTTGTTACCAGGAACGTGAAGCAAGCGAGGGACCAATTTGTGCCCAGCCACTGCGCTGGTGAGGGACCAAAGCCATCAGAAGGCTCCATTCACACAGATGAGGCCAAAGCAAACTCCAGCAGTAGTGGAGCTGGCTGGGCTTGCAGGCTGAAGCCATGCAATGTCATATGAAAGCAGCAGATGGCAGCGTTTGTCCCCCCTAAAAGGGTCCAACTTTACAGCCGAAAACTGTAGGAAAGTTGAAAGGGTTGCTCATGGTCAAATCCTTGAGGTGAAAATTCTTCTCGGAATGGATGTCGTGTTTGGATTGCAGGTTCATACCAAACTTTTGTGGTTTATTATTTTTAGTCAGCCATTCCCAGTGCTGCATAACAAAATAAACCAAAAACAAACAATAAAGAGCCTTGCCGCTTATTGTGAGCGTAGCTGTGCACACTGTTGGTACCCTAACAGGCAAAAATGAGACTCTGAAAAAAAAATTATACAATAATGCTTTTATGACCTCCTGTAATCTTTGTCATCAAAGCATTTGCCAGCAAAGAAAAAAGACAGTGAGTCAAACAAAGCTATGGCACATAAGCAGCATTCTCCCTGGTCTTATTGGCATCAGCAGTGTGAAGCAGAAAGCAGAACGAGACAGGTTGCAATGCAGCGTAAGTGATCTGATCTGCTGTGATGACTGCAGTAAGACATCTGCATCGCGGGGAAAGGCAGTTTCAATCTAACCTTAGTGCCAAATCATCCAATGGAGGTGGCTGATGGCTTTCTGACACCTACATCATTGAAAGCTGCAGGGAATCGGAGCTCAAAAAGGGGTGAGGTGGGTTAATATGACACTGAACTGCATCTCTGACTGACATCTGAGCTCCAGCTTTCGTTGATCTGTAGGAGTTCACAGCATAGGCAGCACACTGTACCTGCAGTGCCTCCGAGGATCCAGGCACTCACTTAACACTCCATCCTCTTCTACAGACAGAGCTCCATCTCTGCAGGTGTAGATCAATGGGTGTTGTGAGCACTCAGGATGCCTGCTTTCAGCAATTAGGTCAAGTTAGAATGAGATTTTATTTTCTTTGTCTCTTGCAAGGATTTATATTTTTGTTATGTGGTACCACCTGTTTTTCTTTTTTTTTCTCTCAGCAATGTGCAGAGTGGTTTTGTGGTATATTTTGCTGCTACATTGCTTCTTTTTTTCTCTTTCAGCCTGAAAATATGGGCCAATATGAAACGGACCAGGAGGCAAGCTGGGGGATGAAAGGTACATTGCAAGATCCTTTCCACTCCATTTGATGTTTTCTTCCTTTGAAAATGCTTGTTAACATATTGCCATAAGGGTTACTATTCTGAGATCTTCCCAAGGTTCACATAATAATGACAAGACAGAGACCCAGCTCAGCATCATGTTTATCACAGGGAATCTTCTTTTTATCTAACCAAACTTAAAGTCCTGACTGAAGTCCTGCATCATAAAGTGGTGCAACCAGGCTGAGTCAGTCCTGGTGTCCTCAATATGTGGCAACAGCGTCTGTGGTGGTGATCTCATATCAGGGGAAGACATTTAAGATAATCGCTCCTTCAAGACATATCTAATTTCTTTTAAAAGTCCATTGTGCATCTTGTTTGTGTTACGGTGTGGTTAAAATGTACAGAATTCAAAAAGCAGAATTTATTTGCATTCATATTTTTTTGTTACAGTTTAAGTGGACTGTGAACTTAGTATGGAACTTGAGTTGGAATTTTCAAAATAGCTCAGCAATTTAGCAACATGCATCCAGTCATGAGGAAGAGTAGAATTTTGCTTCCAAGACACTTAATCTCATTTCAAAAATCTTACTCTCATGTTCCACTTCATGCCTCTGTGTTGATACAAATCTTTGTCTCTATGTTTGAATAGTTTAAAGTACAGATTTTAAAAAGTAAACATCTCTAATTTCATTTCAGACCATAAAAAGGTCTATGAAAACATACTGACTATCCTGGTTACAGTTAATCATCAATGTGAATAGATGACCTTGTGGCAGTCATATCCTATATAGTCATCCTGGCCTAACTAGAACACTTTTGTGCTAGTTTAGATCCAGGAATCATTGTCCCCACATCCCCAAATCATCTTTTCTTCACTATTGTTATTCCCACTGCAGTCAGCCCAAGTGCAGGATGTTGGCTTCTTGGAATACTGTATTAATTCAGTGATTATCGTACATGTTCCCAAATTGATGTGCCTGTAATAATCCATGTATTTTAACTATTTTCAGTAAGGAGCAATAAGGGCAGGACTTTGGGATGACAGACTGACTTAACTCTGCACAAAAGCCTTCTGTAAAAAGAAATTCCCAATTTTGCCAGACATACTCACTGTGTAACCCAATGGCATCAGGAGATGGATTTTCTGTACTAAGTCTTTGATTTCGAGGACTTTTAGTTCGGTAATAGACAATGGTTGAGGCATTCAGAGCTTTGGGGTCAAATGCTTACTGTGCATGCAGTAATCCAAGAACTATTGCAACCTGTAAGGGAAATGTAGCAGCGTAGCAAATTGCCGATGTACCTAAATGTTCATTACGGTGACTCCAAAAGAAACCTATAAATTCTAAACTGTGAACCTGTTCTCATTCTCTTGCAGAATACAAGGTAAGAAGGGCTTTTCCAACACTGGAAGAACAATCAGATTCAGCACTTCCTAGCAAGGTTACATGTGTTCCTTTTTTTTTTATTTTATGTTGATAATTTTTGTCTCAGTGAAACATTTGTCAAATCAGGATGCAAGTATGTACCATTTATATTAGTAAGTTCCCCGCACTGTCATTTCCACACGTCGGAATCAGATTTGGCTGGAGTTCATACGCTCTTGTCTTTTTAACAGATTTATCCTTATGAAACACTTATTGTAACAAACCGAGTTCGTGTGAAATTGCCTAAGGATGTGGACAGGACCAGGCTGGAGGTAGGAACGGTATTTGCTTGATGGCTTTGCAAATCTTTGTCCTGTTTGTTTATCATCTTAGCTATTCCTGTGCCCAAGTAATAGCAATGAAAGAAGAGAGAATAGAGGAATAACATTACATATTATATTTTATTTCAAAGCACTATTATGTAGGCAATTTAGCTAAAAAAGAATAGCCAAAAACCTGCCAAATGTCTGACCAAATGGTGTTTTACAAAAATACTGATTAAACCTATTAGTTTTGGATTATTATACAGAATATTGAAAGCTGGAAACTTGTTTTCTGTAATTCCTATTAAAAAAACACTGTAGAATATTATTCCTGTAGAATAAACTGAGTATTATTAAAAAGTTCCATTTATCCTGCAAATATATGGACCTATGTTTCTGGTCTGTTCTCTTATTCAGCCTGCCATTTGGCTGTGTGATCCATGGTCACTGTGCTACAGATTTGCTGTAGCATCCACCTCTCTCAAAGAGCAGTAGTATAAGCTGGAGAAATGCAGATACAATTCATCGTAAAGGAAACTTTAGTTTCCAAAGGTGAAATCCTGATGTTGACATTCAGGCAAAATTCATGAGGTTGTTTTTTTTGACTGAGTAATGACAGGACTGAATAAAGACTCACATAAATTATTAAACTAATGTATCTTTATGTGAATTACTATTAAGAAGAATACTTAGTTCAATAAAAATTACATGAGTAACAGTATTGGACTTTTGAGAAGATTTATATTTAAATAAATTTATTCTATTTTTAACTTGATAATGTGAGAAGAAAAGAAAGAAACTTTAATCTTAAGGCAATAAAAGAAAAACTATGAAGTAGCAGAAAGCTCCTCATTAAAGATCAAATCTTTAAAAAAAACTAATTTCCCGAATTCTTATACATGTAGTATATTTTGGAAATGGTGTTATATTCTTAAACTCTTCAATGTGCTTGTCACCTGATTACCCAGCAAGTGGTATTGATTTGATTGTAAGGAAAAAAGAGCCTCAAACATGTGCTGTTTTAAGCCGGGGGCATAGCAAGGCATGACAGTAGTAATAAAAAGCATAATGAGTCCAGGAAAAGAAGCAGGGAGTTGGAGAAATGCTCCTCTGGACACATCCTATAAAGGATCCTTTCATATGTATACTTATATGTATGTGTGTCTATTGGAGTCTTTGTTTAAACACATCAGGTCGATCTGAATAGCAAATGCAGCTCCAAATTGCTTTTTTTAAGACAACGTATGGTTTTCTTTGGATGGATCATGCCTGTCCTGGCTGCCGTTATCCATAGCTCATATGCTGTCCTCAGCTGGGATCGCTGTTTGTTTGACACTGGAGTTGCTCAGGCTGCCTCACACCAGGTGCAGCCCAGTGCCTGATGGCTTGAGGAGCCTGAGCACTTCAAAGATCTCACAGAGGTCTGCAAAAAGAACAATAAACAAGATCTGCTTCAGACCTGCACCAGGAAAGCGATAACAGGACCAGGCTGATCCTGCTGGCTGCTGCGTTCTGTTGAACATGTGCGTCTGCAGGAAGGGCTCCTTTGCAGACCATCTTGCATTTATTAGGGATTGGTAGATTGTTAAACAGTTAAATTAGCAGCATTTTAATAGGATTATAACTCCTGGGAAAACAGAGGCAGCAGCTCATCTACACATTCAAACCATATGCAGAGCTGAGTGACAGGCACGAGCTGTTGCCTTCCTTGCTGGCCTCCACCCTGTCCCTTCCTTCTGCATTGCAGAATTGCTGGAAATAAGTAGTTTTGCAGAGAAAAGCAGTTCATCATTATTTCCTCTTGTGACAGGAGAAGGAGGAGATTGTAATTTAGTTGCCTACTTGTGCTTTTATCAGATTTCAGGCTTGGGCAAGACCTGGGACTCAGTGAGCCCAAGACTATGTGGGATGATAGGTTTGCACCAGGATTAGACACACACATGCATCCATACACACACTCCATCTGTGAGTAGAGGACCCACTTAGCATATTTTGGTATTTTCAAGCTTTTGGGAAGCAATTCTGGGCATACTGGAAGCAGGTATTAAGGTTAGATTTCACTTCTTCTTGAGCTCCATTTCACATTTGCTAGAGGGTATGGTTCGGTGCTCGCGAATCTCTAGGAGGCAAGTGCTCTCTCCGAGCAGAACGGGCTGCCGGCTGATCTGTTCTCATGCTGCATAGCCAATGTCACTCTTGAAAGGGCTGGATTGTGCCCACAGAAGTGGCGATGGTGATAGCACTGCAAAGCCCATGCACTATCCAAACTGTGGAGTGATTTATCTTGGAAAATCTTTTAAGAAAAAAATCCATGTTCTCATATTCCAGTTTTGTGATGATCAGTTTTGTGGGCTGAAGCCTCACCTTGCTCTCGCTGCTGCAAATCAGAACGAGCTCCTGGCCGTGATGGCTGTGGGAATGGTACAGGTGGTATCAATGAAAGGAGACCTAGAAGCTTTGTGGTTTGTATCATCTATCAAACCTGAAAGCAGTCTTACTGGTTCCAGTATAATTAGAATACCTCACATGTGATGTTTCTGATTTCCTAGTCTGCTTAGGAGCAATAAGTGGAATAAATCAGCATGAGCTAGCTTTATTTATCAGCCCTCTTGCAAGTTGCCTTGAAGCAGGCTCGTGTTTGTAAAACAGTTTGTTATGAACTTTGAATGATGTCATGGCATAGATGTCACGGAAAAGGCACTGTTGTTTGTCTCCGACTCCCTGTTACGAGGGAAGTCTCCTGTACTGAATGCTTCTGTCACGAACAGTGACCTCAAGTAAATGGTATTAGCTCCTTGGGTCAAATTAAGGGAGACTGTAATGAAGGTCTCGGCTGATGGTCAAGGACTACAGGAGGGTGGGGTTTTAATGGGTGGTAGTGTTTTCCTAACTTTGCTCCCATTGTGAGTATTTTTTAGATTATGCTGCTATGTAAGAAATTTATTTTAAGGATTATAAAAAATATTTTCTTGTAAAAGTGCTTATTTTTCTAAGCCCAAGAGGTATCTAGAGATTAGGAAGCCTCAACTGGTAATAAATGCATTCAAATAATAGGAATTCTTTCTTCAAAAGCACATATATCTAAGCGGAGAAACACTCGGCATGTTTTTGTTTGCTTGTTCTAACTGAGCAGTGAGGCAGAAGTAGCCCAGCTCCTCATGCTCCTCGAGGAGATGGTAATGCCAACAGTGAGCTAATACATGTAGCATTGAGAATGAGTTATAATAAACGACCTGCTGATTTTTAAGTACATTACTGGCACTCTGGCTTTTGAATTAATAGCCTGGATCTTCATTTAGATAATCTGAGGAGAAATGCGAGGAATTTACGCTAGATAAGGATTTGGCACAGGAATGGTTTTGGAAGTTTCTCTCTAGCACAGTGCTGTTTGTTCTAATGTTGGATGAACGAAGCAGCATTCTTGTGAGCTGTTCTAAAGGGAAATGGTCAAGAACAAGTTAATTCAGGTAATGTTGCAGAAAAAAATAAAGCAGTAGAACAGGATTGGATTATATAATTTTGATAAAAAGGAGGAATTGCACCCTCACCATGTCTGCAGATGACACAAACTGGAGAGCAGTTGGTGCTCTATTGAGAAAAGCCTCTGTTCAGAGAGACCTGGTCAGGCTGGAGGAATGGGTCAACAGGGACTTCAAGAAGTTCAGGCAAAGTCAATCCAGAT
This sequence comes from Tetrax tetrax, assembly GCA_009806455.1. Lineage (NCBI taxonomy): Eukaryota > Metazoa > Chordata > Aves > Otidiformes > Otididae > Tetrax > Tetrax tetrax. Next base: position 282,598 of record WHYT01015504.1, on the reverse strand, counting down.
TCCTGCACTTGTGACAGAATAATGCTGTTCATCAGCACAAGATGGGGGAACAGCTCTGCAGAAAAGTACCTGATGGTCCTGATGGAAAACAGGCTTAACATAAGTCAGTAGCTCACCTTTCCAGTACAGGGATTATAGAGGAAAACATGCCCTTCTCAGAAGTGGGCACTGGAAGGCCAAGAGGCAACAGTCGCAAGTTGCAGGAAAGAAAATTGCAGTCACAGGTAAGGGAAAAACTCCTCACTGGGAGAGCAGTGCCCTGGAACAGGTTGCCCAAGAGGCTGTGGAGTCTCAGTCTCTGGAGGCATGCAAAACTCAGCTGCACAAGGCCTTGAGGAACATGGTCTAATTTTAAAGTTGGCTTTGCTTTGAAGTTCTCCTTAAGTTCCAAATTTGCTTAGGTTAATATAGTATGTGAAGACAAAGTCTTAACATAATCTAATTATAAAATGGTACTATTGGATGCCCTTGCTGCAATAGCGTTTGAAAAAATACATAATTGGATCTATCTTGGAACATTTTATCAAAAGGATCATTTTATTATGCAGAGGCTTAAATATGAGCGTTCGGGAGCAAACTTCCCTATTTTGGACAACTTATGTCATGAGTTTCCAGGGACTAAGACATCCCCTTTGAATGGTACACATTAGCACATTTCCTGCTGGTTTCCCAGTGGTGTTCCACATGGTCTGGCTTTGTTACCAAAGGAGGCTGGGCTTATGGACACTTTTGAAAATCTTGATACCTCTTTTAAGTACTTCAGTACCTTTTATGATTTAGGCCTTGGGCTTTTAAAAGCATGCACTTGATACTTTTCTCTTAGATTGGTATTGTTTGCCTGTGGTTCAGTCACAGCAATGAGATTCAGTGCTTGGACATTCAAATTGATGGTTCATGCCCAGCTGCATAGAATTTTATTTTTTTTTCCTCCTGAAGTTGCTTTTATCACAGAGTATAGGATTGCTTTTGCAGTCACAGGCTGGTAGTTTTGAAAGCCCACATAGTTAGTCTTCCATGTGGAAACCATCTTTTAGTGTTTTCATTTGATTTTCTTATCTTAATGTATCTTCATTTTTTTAGCCTTTTCTTTTGAATGTCAGAGAGTTAAAAGCATTATTCATTCATGCCTATCAAATACAGCAGAAAGTATATTATTCCACTTTTGTTTGGGCCTGTTCATTCTTTGTTTAACAAGGATACAGTGAAACAATTGCTAAGGAAAAAAAAATATTCTGGAATGTCAAGTAGCAAACCTTCATCTGCCACCTTGTTCTCTTGTAAACAGAAACGAGAGATTTAAACATGGGTGCGGTCTTGTTTGAACAGAACATGCACATTAATTCAAACATGCTTTTCCTCCTGAAACTGCTTGTCTGGATTTGTTTTAGGGATGACATTTTTTCCACTGTTTTTTGTTCAACAATCACTCTGGGTTGTAGCCATCTGGGCTGCAACCATTTTAGGACTGGTTTCCAGTGACTGAGCCTGAATTTGTAACAGCCCCAGCTTCTAGATATCATTCATACAAGTAATGTTGTGTGTCCTACCTTCTCTGAAGCTCAGATGGGGAAAATCAGAGCAAAACTGGAATGCTGTGTGTTTTCACAAGACAAGTGCAGTTTGTAATTGCGGCTGAATTTGAGGTTACGGGCTCTCTTCACGATGAATCTCATACCCTGGAGTGAGAAAGTGCAATTCACTGGCTTCAGTGGAACTTCACACTATTTAACTTGCAAAATATTTGTGTGGTGTTTCTTACTCTGGGCATATGCTTGTGTGGTGATCAGTGCTGGATGTCTGTATCAGTTTTCAAAGCCCTTATGAAAGGAGCAATTAGAAAATGAAAATATGCATTAGAAATGATGTGATATGTATGAAAGCTAATTCCTATCAGAGTGGAAATGCTGTGGGAGTGAACAGGGATTAGATATGGAACATTCATATTACAGATGCACTAAAGACCAAACTAAGGGAAACTAGAAAATCTGCTTTAAGAATAAGATATTTTGTACCTAAATAAAATGAAATTAAAGATCTTCTATATGTTTTCATTCTTCATTATGGATTCATAGTTTTAATTTTATTTATGAAATACTTTCTTAATTATATAATATTTTTATCAGCAGTCTGCTGAAGACAATTACTTATGTAAATGTCAGTATGAAAAAGCTCATTGGGTTGAATGACAGCATGATGGCTCAGGTTGTCCTCAGGGATGTTTTATGTGTACAGCTGTGTAGGTAATACATTGATATCTCTGAGAAAAATACTTGTATATTTTCAGCTTCTTACATATTTATGGATTACTCAACTGGGGAACATACTGAATGTACAATGCTACTACAGAATGTTTTATGTGTGCCTTGTGGTACTTCACAAGAGGTTGGACTGTAAATACCCCACAGTAGTAGCGCTGAGTGGATATCTTAGATCGGCTATTAGGAAAAAATTATTATTGAAAGAGTGGTCATGCACTGGAACAGGCTGCCAAAGGAAGTGGCATCCTTGGAGGTGTTCATCATCCCTGGAGGTGTTCAAAGAACGTGTAGACGTGGCACTTCAGGACATGGTTTAGTGGACATGGTGGTGTTAGGTTGATGGTTGGACTTGATGATCTTGGTCTTTTCCAACCTTAAAGATTCTGTGATTCTATGAGTGGAATGCAGCTTCTCTGTGAAGTTGCATGATACTCTGCAATACTAAACGAGATATATCCACAGATCCAGGAGCCTTGTGTAGGTGCTTGGGGTGACATCAGCACGGGGAAGGGTTTCAGACTCCATTCCTCAGCGTTACACTGCTTTTCCTGAGAGCCTTTTTCGGGACCCACATTACTATGTGGAAGCAGAGGAGAGAGGGGGACCTACGCCTCCTACCAAGGCTTGATTCCTGAAGTTGTCCAGCTGTTCAGTGCTGTGTCTCAGTGCGCTCGACTAGTGTAACCACAATTGTAGCACCTACTGCCTCATCCCCTGATCAACGGAGCTGCTCTAGTTATCTTTTGATACCTTTTGAAGTTCATTAGGTGGCAACGCATGCCATTTCTTAGCGTTCTCTTCTCTATCACATAATTACTTAATAGTTTGAAATATTTATTGAGCGTGAAGCTTAATTACTTCATAGATGAGCATAACATTCAATACTCCCTTGGGACTGTGGCACATGGCTAATTACAGCTTTGTAATTAGCTATGCAGTAGGCTTAAAAGAAACATCTGAAAAGCCTGCTGAGCCCCAGCGGTGCCACAGAAATAAGGGGGCAAAGTGCAAGCCTTGTGAAAGCAGAATGAGGATTCAAAATTCAGTAGATCAAAGATACATTCTTCCAGAAAATTATGACTAGGCATCTGAAAGTAATACTTGGGCTAACTTTGAGAGGGACAGGAGAAGGGAGTTGAGGGGGAAGAGGAGAAAAACTGAAGGACAGAGGAGGCTGTTATTGTTCCACGTGTATTCAGTTGAGATACTTTTAACATTCTGAATCTGAATACAGGAAAAGACTATGTCCCACCAGCAAAGCCTCTGCATTAGCCACCCTAAAGAGCTAAGATCTGGTTATTTACATAATTGCTTACCTACCTGTGGATAAACCTTTCCCAGTAAATCCCAGTTTAGTTTTACTATTTTGCAATTGAAGACTCTGAAAAAGATCCCGTAGCTTTTACTTTTGGATTTTGTGGACCAGAGGTTGGAAGTGTTACAAGGACTCTGAACAAAAATGAATTGAAGTGGAAAACTATTTAAAATTACACTCTATAAAATAGAGTACACAGTAGTGCTTCAGAGAGAAACTAGCTGAAAGATTCACTATGGATTCAAGCAAAGGCAATGTAATGCTTAGCTGTCATTTCCTATGAACATAACATAACAAAAAGCAAAATAGAAAAAAAAAAAACCTTAGGTTTTAAATGACCTCTAGGAATTAGGACTGTGATTTTTCTCATCTTCAACTCATCACCTCCCGCCATCCACTGTGTTGGTTTATTGGTTCAGTGTTGACTCAAGAAGAGGTATGGTATCCTCTGAATTTCCTACATCAGCAGGTTTTCACATGAAGACTCCCATCCAATTACTGAAACAGAATGAGCATGCTTGTGTAGCATGACTTGGTCACAGCTTGCTGCAGTACAGCTATAGGTTAATTGCAATTTTCCCTTTCTGTGACCTATTCACACTAATGCAATGTTCCTAAGTATTAGTTTTGAAGATCTCTGAATTTCATTATCTACAATTATTCTTGGGGAAAAGAAATATCATTTAATTAAATAAGCATTATAGCTCTATTTAGAATGATCGGTGGCTTTTTAGCAGTCCACAGAAAAATAGAGACAAGCCTCATTAATTTACAGCAAAAAGCACCACTTCTTTCTGAGATAACACTGTGGAGCAAATATTTGAATGTGCAATTAATTACTTTTGTTCTGAGAGACTAAAAAATGAGCACGCATCTGTACCACTCATTTTAATGATTGCGTTTCGTAGAGCATGAGGATTTCCCTTTATAATGGTTGTATTGCAGTAGAGAGGTTTAGCTCAGCCCTTGCTTAGTTTTGTGTATCTTAATAAGAAGCACTTGCATGTTAATTTTTCCATTGCACATGTGTGTGTTCTAGGAAAACTAGCTACATAACTGCAGCAAGGTGTAGTGACCCTTCTTACACAGCACTGTGCCATGTAGGTGACATCCAGGTGAGGAATTACGGCAGCAGCATTCAGTTCCCAAGTTGCAGGCTACCATGAGGCTTCCTAAAATGGGATCCCAGTGTTGTGACCCCATTTCTCTAATCCAAAATGCTGTCAGTGCAGGTCAGAGATTGTGCTTCTGGAGACGTGACTCTCCTCTTCCACACAAAGCCAATGCTGGGACCCATGGACACATCTGGTGTGACCAGCACATTACTGAACTTGAATCTCACTCTTTCTCTGATTTCCCCTGTAAGCTGGCACAGAATGCTGTCCAGAACAACAGATTGAATGCTGTTGACTTTACAGGCCTCAGATGAATACAATTTTATCAAAACAATACGATGCGGTAGTACTTTCTAAGTGTGACAATTTCACACTTAAATACATCCAAAATGCTCGTGTTCTGATGCTGTGAGCTCCAGTTTAGTAGTTATTTCAGTGAAGAGCCATCTTAAAACCTTTTTTTTTTTTTTGGCAAGGCTTTCAGGCAGCATCATGTTGACATCACTATGCAGCTTCCAAGCTGAGCTCACTTAAATACAGTCATCTCCAGGTGTGGGCGGAAGGGGACCTTCATCTGTCCTCTGTGCTCTCCTCAGTGTCTGCAACCTGCCCAGCTTTGCCGTGGATGCAGAGCAGAGAAGTAGATTGAGTTAAGCTGCCTGAATATGGCCAAATTGTCACAAAGGGGATTAAGAATCGGTTACTAGTATGCTGTAAAACACCCAGACTTCCTATGTAAACAAGGCCAACAGTAATAAAAAAAAAGGAAGGAACGTTGCTTCTACTAATAAGTTTGGCCATTCCTTTAATGGCCCAGTGATGCACTATTAACACAGCTGGATATTATAAGCTGATCCAATGCTGAAAAAAAAAAAAAGGAAAAGAAAGAAATCGTGTTCTTGGCCTTGTAAAGCATAGCTTTACACACACATCTTCTTTCATACCTCAAGATTAATATCCTCCCTATTCCCTATGCATAATTTTCAATTTCCCTTCTTTTGTTTGACTAATGAGACAACGTAACGCTTCAGTTAAGACAAATTAATATTCAGATAGCTGAGAAGAAAGATAAATCAATGTAAGATTTCTTAGCCGTGCATTTTCTCTGCCTTTATTTGGGAAGAGCTCTAGGTCTTAAAGCTACAAGGTTTAGTAAAGTCCCAACAATAGTACAGATAAAATTTAATATAACACATACAAAGAAAAGTATGAACATAAACTTCCCACACTGGCCTATTCCCCTGGTGTTTAGACCCTTCAAATACTTGTAGACATTTACCATATTTTCCCTTAGTCATAATTTGGCTAAGTTATACATACTTAGGCCTTTTAGTCTTCCCTCATAAATCAAACTCTGCAACCTATGATTACTTTTGTTGCTTTTATCTGAAGCCTTGCCAGTTTGATGACATCTTTCTGGGATCAAGGTTTATTCCAAAATGTGCAGACAGAGCTGTAGTCATTGCTGCTTCTAGGGTCAGTCCCAAAGCTGGAGCCCATAATGCTTAAGGGATGGTGAAAGTTTCTCAGATGCGGGGAAAACAGTGGGAATTATGCTGCATTGGGCACATACTGGTGTCCTCAGAGAGGGTTCAGACCGAAAGGGAAGTGTTCCCTGCTAGTAGAATTAATTTTGTATGTGGATAATGCATTGATTGAGTAAGAAACATTGCTAATTTTTGCAGTCTAGTTGTGAGTCCTTGAGATGAGGGACAGTATGTGGAGGAGAAATAAAAGCAAAGAAAGTGCTTAATGGAATGGGAGGTGGAAATCAGTGAGCTCATGCTTTCCCCATCTCAATCTCTGCTATTTCATCCCTGGGCTGGAAACTCTCAGCTGCTTTTGGACCAGGCGACACTAACTGAGAACTTCTGTGAGGAAAAAAATAATGGTGCTGGTGTAAACCACAACTTCAGTATAATTAGAAAATGAGTGCATGCAAGGGATGAAGGTGATGGCATCTGGATACGAGCAGAGGAGCAGAGCACGCATCTAATGCATGCTGGCTTTAATAGATGCATGTGGACTGAAAGCTCGCTAAGCCTGAGGGCAAAGGAAAATGATAAATGGCAAGGTACAGCCTCAGAAAGGGAGAGTTGCAGAGCTTGTACTGCGATTGGTGTCAAGCTTCATCAGGAGGTGGAGGTGTAGCGAGTATTTGGCACTCTGCAGAAAAGGCTGGAGGCCTGACACAGGGCGTGCTGCCTCTCCCTCCATTGACTTTCAGTATTGAAACGGATCTGGTGAGACCATCATTCTTCCTAGAAACCGGTGTAATTTACCCCAGGAAAAAAAGTTTTACATTTCCTATGGTTTTGGATGATTGGCAAAGTGGGTTTACCTGCAGGGTACAGGCTTTCCGAGTCTCTCTTTGCATATGAACTACAGTTTGTCACTGCTTTCTCCTGAGTGAGGGGACATCTCAAGTCTTATCCACAATCTAGAAAGCAAGATAAAACAGAATATTGTATGCATTGCTCATCCACACTTCTTTTTCAGTCCACAACTTACAGACATGTTCCTTGCTGTGAGAAATTGCTGAAGTTAAGCTTGTTCACATTTGTCCACCGGATTACCAGGAAAATATAAAAAAAAATCAGTGCAGGGAGAAGTTACTTCTTCTTTCCAAACCCAGTAGAATTAAATGTTGTCAGCGAGAGATCGTTTCTAAAATACATTGTCAGATGTTGCTCATTTCCATGCGAAACAGGATCTCCTTTGCCAAATATGCATGGCGTGTTTCTTCCATGCTATGCATAGCGCTTATGGTGGGTTGCTATCATTGGTCAAATGAAAAATGAAGGCTCGGTTCCAAACTCTTAGTCACTGTTGTTCTGAATATGTGGAATCTCAAGGGAAGAAAACCAAGGCTGTCCTTTTTTAAGAAACCATGAGGGCCCATAATACCATTCAAGGTAATTAAATGTAGTGGGTTTTTGTAAGCAATTTCATTACTTTTCCTTGAGTAATTTACATGACAAAGATAAACACATTATTAGTAAGTGTAAAGTAAAATTTTACTTTCAAACTTGCCCAAAAAATAGCTTTGTAAGGTAGGCCAATGGGTTTGTGTCCATCCTGTAAGGTAAACCCTTGTGGGATTACCAGGGCATGTTAGCATGCTCCACTATTTGGCTAATAGTGGCAAGCACTCTTCCAGATGATGCTGGGACCTGATTCAACTTATAGACAACCTTGGCCTGTTTGAACTACCAGTAAAAGCATGGTCTAAAGGACCCAGTGGCTCCCCTTCCCCTGGGGAGTGCTTTACACCCCTGTACCTTCACCTTGCACTCAGCATTTGGAGGCAGCATTATCTACATTCGTGAGGACTGTATCTCCTTTAAAATTACCCTCCTGGCTGGCTTGCTGGCATGCATCTGGAGAGTGAGTGATGTGGACCAAATGACAGTTTTGAGCCTCCTCCAAGTGACGAGGACATTGAACCTGGGTTCCTCACCTCCTGGGAAGTCCTGCAACCAGGAGCAGTGAGATGAAAGAGCCAATATGCTTTCCTTGAAGTAACACTGTTGTCGAATGTGTGACGAGCCCGATTCTGCTGTGTGAGGCACATCCAAGCGTTTGTTTAGCAGCTTTGGGGGACCTCATTTCTGGATGCAGGTAGTGCGCGGGACAGGGCTGGGGCTTCCCTGCAAGGACAGCCGCGCCTTGGGGACTTCAAGCCTAAAGCTGGGTTGGGGAGGGGAGGGTTAGATTGCAGGAGTGGTCCCAGGTTTCAAGGAAGTCTTTGTGGAAGAAAAGAGTCTGTGTTTAAAAATTGCAGTTTGTAATTCTCATTGCACTTAATCTGTCTCTTTTCAACAGTGTGTGCTTAACACATCAGAAACAGAGAGCCATAACTGATATGAAGTGCTGATATGAACTGATAATGAAATTCTTGAGCAAGAGTTAGTCCACAATTATTAGAAGATTCATATTATATTCATTTCTAATTAACATACTTATCTTTTCTGCCTTCTTTGTGTGTATATTTATTAGGCATTTGTTATCTTACCTCCTTCCAGTTCCTTATGTTGGTATTCTCCCATGTTTCTCCCTTTCTCTTTTTAAATATTGAATCATGAAAACATCAAATAGAAGCATGGTTCTTGGCGTTTAAAAAAAAAATGCAACAACTTTATCCAACTTGGACTTCTGATATGAGTCTATCCCCATGGATAAGCACATTTTTTATATAAGAATTTAGCAGTGTGCTCTATCCTTTGTTACAAGGCTGCTATTAGTGGACCAGTGTGGCATCCACCATTCTCATTAAAGATCAAGGCAAAACAAATCCAGCTCTGAAATTACATTGTTATCAGTCTCCTCAAAGTCCTGGAATAGCTTAAATTTGTCTCAGTGTGCTCTATCATCAAGCACCATGTATAAACAAACACATCTTTTTCCTGAAGACCACAGCTTATGCTCAGTTGGAACTGTATTGAAAAGATTATTTTTTTAAAAAGTCACTACTGCCATCAATAATTTCATTTCCTAGCTGGTCTATGCTCATTTGGTTTCGGTGCAGTCTTTTCCAGAACCAATTTGGGAATTTAAATGCAAACCCTAATGCATTATTTTGTGGTGTGTTTTAAAACTTAGGAAGGGCAGAAATATTCCTGTGCGCAGAAGAGCTTAATGATACTTTTTGTATTTTCATTTTCAAGAGGCATTTGTCCCCTGAAGAGTTCCAGGAAGTCTTCAAAATGAGCATTGAGGAATTTGATCGTCTGGCACTTTGGAAGCGGAATGACCTGAAGAAAAAGGCTCTGCTTTTCTAGCCCCTCCCGGAGAAAATATGTGCTTAATCAAAACAAAAATAGTCTTGCCAGAACTGTCACATGCACTTGCTGTTGAACCATTGTCCAGCTTCATTGTGTTAGTATGTGTCGGGGGAAACAGGACAGATTAGATGGGCACGTGTTGGAATACAGAGAATTTGCTAGTCTTGCATGACCAGCTGGTTTTGTCAGTAACTCCTGGTCCTACCCAGTTTACAACATGCAAAAAATCTAGCTTTAAATTTATTGTTGCTTGCAGTTACTGCTTGATGCAAATGGAAATTCTGAAAGGAAGAGAAAAAAAGTGTAGCTGTGACAAAGGAAATGCATCCAACATTCTGTTCCATTAAGTTTTGTAACACCATTTTTACAAAATCAAGTAAGTAATGAATATAAAATTCTGCAACAGGGGATCACATGCTCTGAGAAATATGGTAAAAGCCAAAGAAAAGCATGTCCGCAAGCAATTATTGCAATTGTTTATGTGTGGTACTTTTTAAGAATGAAAGCAAAAACATGGAAGCACCTTAATTATACTTGTACTTTAGACACGGCCTGCTCTCTAAAAGGTCATATTTGTCTAGAAGGTAATTAGCTATCTTTAATTACAACAAAAGAGTTTTTATTTTGTTAAGAATATATTGTGACATAAAAAGTTATAATTACTAAAATGTATACAGACCTACTTAAAAATTTAAGTCCCATTCATCAGGAAAGCTGAAGCCTTATACGAAACTGGTTTAAGAGTGTGTTATGCCAGTTACCTGTGTTTTCCTACCAGTTTGGGGTGTTTGGAGAACTTTTTTTTTACATTTCATGCTGATAAAAATATCATGTAATTTAATTATATGTAGATAGATATATCTACCTATAAAAGAATTATTTTCATTAGTATGTGTCCTTAGTAAAGACATTCTTACTTTTTCCACTTTCTGGCTTCACATGATAAGCCATGAGAACTGTGATGGCAATTGGTAGGTGTGGAAATGGAACAGTTCAGCATAAAATGTAACAAAAAAAGCTTGGTGTGCTCTATCAATAATACATCCAATTATAATCAAATATATAAAACCCTCATGCATTACTATTTGCATGTTTCTATACAAGTCAATTTTAAATACAAACCTATGTGATACTGGTGCAGTACGTTGAAACTATCTTAAAGAACAAGCAGAGCTAACAAAATTTAAGCGTTTGATATGAGCGTTAGACCATAATATCTCTTCAGCTGAAAGACTGTATTAAATTTAATAATTTCATATGGTCAGAAGTATGGTTGCTGACAAAGAATGTTTTAAAGTGAGTTGCTAGTTTTGTGTGATACTAAAAGAGCATTACAAAAAGTACATTTTTCAGCCATATGTCAGTATTCTGCATTTTTACTGCCTGAATGTTTGTACTCACTTCCTACTTCACTATGTCTTTTTGCATTTCCTTAAAGCAACTGGTTAATATATGCACTACAACACACTGTTTCAACTGCATTTCAACAGCACTGGAAAAATCATAGCATTGAACATGCCTTCTTCAACTAACTTTCAAAGTCCATGCTGTTGGAAATAAATATTTTCTCATGACCTAAATGTTTTGTCTGATGATACAAATGTTTAAAAAATTCATTAAAACAAAGTCATAACTGAACGACTCTGCAAATGTGTGTATAATTTTTAGATTGCACTGCTGCTCTGGAGAGAATCTTCCCATGATTTTAATGTAATTAGTATGTAATTTGCTTTAGATTTACTCACTGAGGAGAGCATTAAGCGTACCTCTGAATGTCAAGCTACTGTAAAGTTGGTCATTATTTAAACATCCATCTAGCAACTAGCACATCTCACCAAGCAAAAGCTACTTTGCGGGTGCTGTTGAGTGTACAGAACCATTAGCCAGTCTTAACTGGGAGCTCCTAATCACCTGCAGATCACATCCATAATGCTCTTCAACCGCTGAATGGCTTGTTACGCTTTGCCTACATGTGAAAACTGGCAGCACATTGAAATGGTCCAATCCAAACATGATTGGCAAGGTCCATCAGTACTATGAAAATCTACATCCAGGAGAACAATTGGTTGGAGAATGATGATGAGTAAGTTTGACATTGGTGAAGACCACTCTTCTCATCTACACCTTCCTGGACATCAGATTGATTACAGGCATCTTCTCAATGAGTAAAAAAAAAATTGCAGGTTGATCAAAGAGATCCATATACCGGTGCAGATCATGTTCAATGTGGACCTTCATAAATAATTTGGAAATTACCTAACCACAGCAGCTATTGTAGCGGTGTAGGATTCAACCTGTGCTGTAAGGAAAATGTGCATTACTAAGCTACACATGATCAACAGTTCCATGCTGCTGTACTGTATTGTGCAGATGTACGGCTGGTAACAAGTGAGGACAGTGAAAGCATGGGAACTCTGTTTGACCCATTTATGCTGTTTTGAGCCAGTTAGTCTGGTACAATGTCAACAGCCTTAAAAGTGTCTCCCAAAGGTCCTTTTCCTACCTGAGCTAAATCAGATACAACTCTTGTTTTACATGCCCCCATGTAGACCTTTTAGCTCATGGGCATCACTTCTTCTCACAGTGCACAACTGTACCTAGGCCTGGTACCCCATCATCTAGATAGATGTATTTTCAAATACTTCAAACACATGTACGTGTTCAAAGACAGTGATATGAATCGCACCTATTCTATTTGTGTCCACTGAATATAAATAAATCCAGTCCAACTGCAGAAGTTGCATCACAAGCTATCTAATCTTAGATTAAATTAATTCTATGCCTACAGTCTATAAGTGAAAATAACAAGCCAGATTTTACCAAGTTGGTGGAATACCAGTCTTATAACCACTGGCAGTTCCTAGAGCATGTTACCAAATCACTTTCAGGCCATCGGAACAGTACTTTGAATTGCAGAGATCTCACCGAATGCCTTCACACAGTAATTCTTTGTGTTTGTTACACTACTCACCAAACGGGCACGTATTCGATGCCAAACACACAAAAATGTTTTAGAAGACAGTCAGTTTATCAACTTAAGTTCCTACTACTAGCCAAAACCAAAAAGGAATTTTGGCTTCCATACACAAACCCTTTTCTGACATTAGATGAAGAAATACTCTTGTGTGTCCTTTTTACTTCGTTTTCCTGAAAGTCTGAAATGGTTGTAGATGCCTGTTCTGTGCAAAGGTGGCATAACTCAATAAGCTGTTCTGTTTCTCAGATGAAACATGTCGGTGTAGCACTCTATATTTAAGAGCATCTACTGCCAGATGGTGTAGGGACCTATTTAGTTACACTTTCTAGTCTAACTAAATTCCCATTTACAATATGATACTGTGTGCTGGATTTGGCACCAGCCAAATACACCAGTGTAAAAGGGCCATAAAGTGAGTAGTATTGTAATTCACTTCACCGCTAAGTTTTCTGAACATCACCTAAACTCCATAAACCAGAACATGGCATACCAGAGAATATAGCATTTCTTTTTCTAAAATTTATTGTCTTTTACCCATTTAAAAACTCCAAATTGGAATTTTAGTCATGTAGTCTTCTTTCAGGAACTTCAAGTGTCTTATTAAATATGAATAGACTTAACATGTGCATAATCAATGTTCTGGTTTATTTCGAGAGTTCCTTATGCTAATCTTAAATAGCATTATGAAATGGAAAATGCATTTCAGAGTAATGAGATAAATCTTTGCCAGAATATTCCATCTGATACTGTGGTCCAGCATTGGCAGTAACAAACTGAGAGTCTCAACAAATCGTTAGCTGTTTTTTAGATAATGCTCTTTCGCATACTTAAGATACTGTTCCTTAGTCCTGTCTTCCAGCATTTTGGTTAAGTGTGGATGGGGCTGTGCAGCTCTTGAAGGAATCTTTTTTGATTTTTGATTTTGATTTTTGATACAAGAAGCAAGGGAATTCTGTCAGAGATTTAATTTTCATACTTGGATCTGAAGTCTATGTCTCAGCTGTTCATGACAACCCTGATGTATGACCTAATTCTCACCTCATGTATTTTAAAGAAGGCATGTCTCAAACACAGCAATGGAAGAGCCAACTTATTTCATCATCATAGTCTTTGAGACAAAGGAACACATGGATTTTTGTGGTTGCTGAGGAATATCTGACCAACAATTCCAGATAGGAAACCAGGCGTGCCAGATTACCATTAGAGCTGTCTGAGAAGGCTGGACATTTTTGTCTGACCTTCTGCTATTTCTTTTCTTTGTGGTTCAGGGGAGAACTCTGAAAACTGAAATTGCAGAAACAAGGGAATGCATAGTGCTGAGAAGCTACCTGGAATCTAACAACCCTCTGAGACAAGGCTGGTTCTACAGGAAGAAAAAAGATACAGTTCAGACCGAGAGAAATGCCTTGACTTACATTCCTCATTTTGATGAGGAACCATCTGTTTAACATTCTCCAGGTGTGACCAAGCCAGACCATTAATTTTATTAGCCTTTTCACTGATCTGCAGGAAAATGCTGTTCTGCTATTTGCAGAAGAGCTGGGTGAGATCCCAGGCACTGCTGTCTGTATGGCACAGGTGCTCCAGCGTGTCCTTGTATTTTCCTTTCCCTTGGACTTGTGTGTGAGGAAAAGGGTCATGTTCTTCTAAGCTTCCTAAGATCTAGGTTGACCCTTGACCAATGTGATCACTTGACAGCTCGCAGACATGGCTACTTTTTTCAGATATGTTGAATACTTGAAAAAAAAGACACCTATGTTTAGTATCACAATGAGACTGCAAACCCTCTTGTACGTGTGAAATCATACTGGAGTCTTGCATTTCTTCCTCATCTCCAGGCTGCCTCTGAGGTATGGTCAAATAGTCGCAGGTGCACGGGAGGTGCTGGCTTAGGCTTTTGGAGCCTTTGTGTCCCTTCTCACTTGTTCTATTCTGTGAAAAGCCATATTAGAAAAGGTGGTATTCAGTAAAAATGCATGCCTTTGAAACATTAGACCTCCATAGTTTACTTCTTTGGGAATGAAGCACAGACAGCAAATTGAAATTTGTTGGGCTATTGCAGTTGGTTGAGCCAATCTGTGCAGCGTTCAAGCGGTTTGGACCTGCCAGTACTGTGCCAGACTGCCCAGCAGCAACTCCAGAGAGATGGGTGGGAAACCAAAACCAGCAAAAGCAACGTGTCCCACATATCTAAATGTAAGATGATTCAAGGCTTTAAGGAAGAGGTTTACTGTCTCAGCTATGATGTATTTACCATTTGTTGGCAGAAGTCTGGATATCCTTGACTTCCTCTTTCTGAATCTTGCTACATTTTTGTCTTCAATGATTTGCTGTTGACCTGTTTTCTCCACTTGTTATGAGGCACTCTTATTAAACTTATCTCTCTTTCTTTCTTTTGAGATTAAAACCTTTCTTTGCCCTTGGTAATTCTTCTGCAAGCTCCTCTCAGCGCATTGTACCTTGTATGCAGGAGGTGGTCTGACAGAATAGAGGCATTACAGAATTTGCTTTATATCCACTGCGTTAATTCAAACATTGTAACATCATTTTTTACAGCGATGAAAGAAGAAGATGAAGAAGAAAGGCAAGAATGACTTTGAGTTTTTAAATACAAATACGCATTATGTTGAAGCCCTAGTAGAGCCGTTCTCATTTGCAAGCTGCTGCAGATTTTTTTCTCCCACGTGGACATGTTCCTGAGCTCTGACATAAGAATCATTTTAATTTTTTTACACTACTATCTATACATTTTTCTATGAACTGATAATTAAATGGGTAACATGATTGACAGCAAATTAAACAATTGAAGTTTTTAATGGTCTGTCTGAATTTCCGTACAGTTCTCTGGCCTAGAGTAATTCAGTTGGAGAACCAAGTTAATACTCTTCATGTCACTTCATAATTTTACTAGTCAGATTTAAAAAAAAATCTCATAAGTTAAAGATACGGAATACAGACACTTTGGGCTCCTCAGTTTTTGCCAATTTTGTATTAGACATTTTTCATCTTCCAGCTGGTTTTTGATAGATGGAAGAGCCTGCAGGACTTTGTGAGTCACTCTATAAGCATCAAATTGTTCAAATTGCATTTTTTCCCTTAATCCTTTTGTAAGTGTAATAAATGGTTATTTTTATAGTGCAATAAAAATAACATAATAATCAAAGGCTACTGAAATACTTTATTCCATTTTAAATGGCACGGAAGAGAATATAAATACATAACAGAAGCTGAAATGTTTGGGGTTTTTGTTTGGTTTTGTTTTTTTTTTTTTTTGAGTAGGGGCTAAAATTAAAGGGTTCTACGGAAGAATGTACTCCTGTTGTCATCAGTGGGAGGATTGTGCTTCTGTAGGTTTTTATGAGGTGCTGAATTTCAAGGCAGATACCTTCCTCCAGAGTCTATAAATGTTTTTGGCAATATTCTATAAAAACATAAATACCAGATCATGTGCTTTCACATTTACTTTACCTTTGTGCCTCTGAAATAGGCTCACATATAAATTAGCATATTTTGGGCCTTCCATGCTCATGAGATGACTAAAATTAATATTTCTATACTAATATCAGTTTGGTAATACTGTTATTATTCTGAACTTAGAAGTATTTCTGAAAATTTTCTTTAACCCTACCTCGCTTAATAAAAATTGGCATAACATCTACTGTAAGAAATTCAGTAATTTCTAAGGCTAATTACTTGCAAAACATGCCTTACAAAGATACTTACTCTGTATCGTCAGACTTTGAGTTCCAAACACTGTGCAGAAGGTAAGCATTGAAGTAGCAGATGCCCAGCCATAAATAAGGTCTTTTACTTTCAAAATCCTTATGATTCATTGGCTTAAAGGGAAAAATGGGAAAGAATTTTTGGAGCAGGAAAAGTATGGCTTTGTGATTTCTGAAAGTGTCATTAAAAGTGAACCTAGCCAAGCTTTCTCAAAGGAATAAGAAAATTCCTTGAGTAAACAAGAGACATTGTGTGACAGTGAGCCAACTCAGGAGTAAATAATGTGTAAATAAGGAGTAACTTGAAGTAGCTTTTCCAGTGCTTACGTAAGTGTAAGAAAAAAAGTGCAAAGTAATGGTATCGTAAAACAACGCAGTGGGTTTATCTGAGTAGTTGGGATTTTCAGCAGGATTACACAGGCATTATATTGACAGATGATAACTTTAAGAACTGTCTGTTCCCTGATCTTGATGGTAAAGGAGAAGGGAGGTATAGAGTTTCATACATTGTTGAACAATGCAGGGGGAAAAGAGACAGGGAAGGGCTGGGATTCCAGTTTTTGGCCCAATCATGCTTGAATTCAAAGAAAGTGAGGACAAGGAGGCGAGACTTACTAGAAATCTTTTCCCAGTGTGTTCAACCTGAAAATAAAAATAAAAAGAACGAGACTAGGATTTTTTTTTTTTAAGGTTGTACTGCTCAAAGGTAAAGCTACTTTTCAGTGATGCTGGGGGTTTAATATGCAACTCATAAGAAGATACTAGCGTAGCATTTTGAAAATGTCAGGTGCCAAATGCTAAGCCCACTGAAATCACTGGCAATCTTACCCGCACAAGACCACAAAGGTCAGGTTATATAGAAATTCCCCTAAAACTGAACTGAGAAGGAGGGATTGTTTGTTTTTCATTAGCTCAAACAGAAGAATATGAATGGGAAGTAATAATTTTTAGCTGTATTTAGCTAATTTAGTAACCATTTAGCTACATTAGCCGACAAGTTTTTATAAAGTATACATCACCCTTTGTATGTATTCCCTCCATCACCCTGATTCAAAGTCAATTAGGAGTGCAATGAAGAAGCTAAGCGAAGCTATTTTACATCTTTGTGAAAAGATAATTGCAAGTAGTTTTGTTACGCAGAAGACCTATCTGTGTAGAAAATAAGGAGAGACCCATGCAAAATATGGAAGCTGCATAATCCTTCTTGAAGTTTCTATGATGCAAGCTTTTTCAAATTTGCTTTCTGCAGAAAGGTAAATGGCATTTCTGTAAATTTAAGTTTTACCTGTATAAGAAATCCTTTTGGGGCAGATATACTCAGCACTGTGAGATTCCTGAAACAAATTTTAAAAGTAAAATACCCCAGCGAACCTGGAAAGTATGTGGGACCCAAGAAAATACAACTCATTTAAGAGATACTTCAAAAAGATACTCTTTCAAAAGAAAAAAAAACAAACAGAAAGATCATGAGTATTAGAGTAGTAACAATAATAGATTCCGTAGTAACAGAATCACAGTACATAATAAGAAAGAAAAAAAAACCCTTTATCAAGAGCTTTCTGCTGTGGTTAAAAGACATTTATTCCTAGTTTGTAAATGCCTCAAGCATCTGAGACAGCTGTAGAAACACTGATGTTTTCCTTACAGAAAATCACAGTTTCAAGGTAACAGAAGATTTTTGTTCTGAAGCTGTAGCTTGCCTTCTGGTATTGAAATCCTGCCATCATTATATTTTACTGATGAGAGTGGCAATTACTGTAATGTCACTCCAACTCTTGACAGCCCAGATTGTGCGGTATATTTGCCTGCTTTTTGCTGTTCCCTGAGACCATCCATCCACCCACCCCAACACGACGCGAGGGCAGGAGGTTGGACACGGCGGGAGGCAGTTGCGGCGAGGCTCGCTCTCGGGAGCCCTCATCTCCCCTGCCCAACGCGCCAGCATCTTCTGCATGAGGCGGTATCTGGTCTTTACGTGAAGTCAACGTTTTGACAATTGTAGGTTTTTTAATATCTGCTCAAGCAACAGAAATCCTTCAACTACCCCTCAAAAAAACCCAAAGAGGCAGATTGTGTTGACAGCCTTTCTGGTAGCAAATGACACGAACATACCAGCTCCTTCTTACAGCTATGATTTCACTTTACGATACTGAAAAAAGAACCCATATTCTCGTAGAATCCTCTTGAAAGGTCTTACTGAAAAGTATGGAGCAGAATCTCGGGAGATACCAATCATCACTTACATCATCCAATAGCTTTTCTTATACTTGTTTCTCATCAGCATGTTGCTGAGGTTTTGGGGCCTCTTAAACAAGCGAGTTGTCTGCTTATGGACTCAGTCCAAGGCAGATTTGAAGTGGAACTGAGTGTATCTTTAAAAACTGACCCATACTTTTATGCTTAAAAATGCTTAAAACTACTGTTTTCCTGCCTTTTTACATTATTTAAGTGAACCAAGTCCAAATTGCTTGGAGTTCCTTACAAGACATAAATCACAACAAATTGTTGGAGATTTTCTTTTCTTGTGCTTGTGTTTCTCAGATTTCATCCAATGTTGATCTTCCAAGGGAAAAAAAAAAAAGTCTTAAAGCATGCATAATAACTCTTCTAAACATACCCTAAAGATAATAAATATGGCCTGTCATTGTCATGACTTTTCTCCTTCCACACACTGGGGATTATCTGATGGTTAAAGTCCCAATCTTGTAAACAACTATATTTGGATATCTTACTGCTGGGACTGCTCGATTATTTTCTTTTTCTGTGCTCTGATTATTTTCTTTTTTTTTATGATAACCAGTATTAGGAGGATTACAGGAAGACAAGGGCATCCCTATGGCTAAGCTTTAGTCATGCCTAATGCTTG
The DNA here is from genome assembly GCA_009806455.1 of Tetrax tetrax. Taxonomy (NCBI): domain Eukaryota; kingdom Metazoa; phylum Chordata; class Aves; order Otidiformes; family Otididae; genus Tetrax; species Tetrax tetrax. The sequence goes on along the minus strand of WHYT01015504.1, from coordinate 263,561 downwards.
TGAAGACTGTTTCTACAGTAGTGAAGTTACCCTTGATAGAGTAGGAATTTATTGTGAATTATTGAGAACAAGGGCAATATTTGGAACACTGGGTGAATGTTTGTTCTTAAAGCTAGAAGGTGCTTTGTCAAACATGGAGGATGTGTGTTTCAAATAGGGAGATTTATACAGATGTATTTTTCTTTGTGTTAGAAGATGATTAGTTTAAGAAGTTATTGGGTGCGAAGTATGACGTACAGTTACTGTGAACCACAGATTTCCTATTAATGACGTGACTTTGGTTTCCAAGAAATAGTTTGCAAGAAACTCCTTAGTAATCAATTGATTTATTTTGATCATATGGTGTTTGAGGTGAGTTATATGCTGTTCCTTTTAATTCTGTAAAATAAATTTTATATTTAAATAGTGTCATTGAGACTCGTGGGAAAGAAATTCACTGAATCACTGAGGTCTATTTTGCAGCTGAAGTAGCTTACAGAATGCATATGGCCAAACTCAGAACTGGGGGAGGGGGAAATGCCATTTTAAAATGTAGCATTGTGGAAACTCAGAACTTGAATAAGAAAACAGTTCTTTTGAGCCCTTCAGCTTTAGGGGGAGTTTGTCTTTAAGAGGAACTGTTTGTGCTGTCTGATGTTTGTCTGTGTTGCTAGTCCCTATGGAGTTACCACCAGAAGTCAAGAAGTCCTTACCAATCTGTCCAGCAACCGAAGGACAAACCCTTTGTTTTCTACTTTCTCACCTGGCATAGGGCATAAAGTGATTATTTGCTTGCCTGTCTTGTGATAACTATTTCTCATCTTTCTTTCTTTACTGATCAGCTTCCTAACATCTTCAGGATATTTCTGTGGAAGAAAACCTGTGCAGTGCTGCTAGAACCCAGCACCCTGCTTCCAGGCTGCCGAGGGCCACACATCTTAGGGAGGGAGAGGCCGTACACTGAAGTGTTACTTAATGTAATGTGGGCATTAAAATTTATCAAACCAAAGGCAGTGAAGCCACCAAATCCTTGCAGTGCTCACTGCAAGCATAGAAATCAGCGGTGGTATGCACAGGTTACACTGTGCACGCCAGAACAGCCGAGAGCTGCACTTTTACAGCAAACTTTTGGATTGTTCTCTCTAGAGATCATGTTTTACAGGTCATGATACAAATCAAGTAGCTCTAAGACAGCAATAGCTGAAAGCAATTGAACTGTGAAGGAGAGGAGCTACGGTTTAATTTTTCAAGGCTGACTAAGCCCTTTAATATTGCCAGAAAAATCACTACTTCTAACTGCTCCCAACCCCACTCCTGCCAGCTCCCAACAAGCGGAATGGAAAAAGGCAGGTAGGAACAGGCTGCTGCTGTCAGAAGAGCTCATCCAGTCCTTCCCTGCCCATACCCAAAGGTGTACAAGAAAGAGGACAACTGAAAGTGAGATTTTAGGCTAAATAATTTGTCCTAGCAAGGCTGGGCTGTGAATTCAGCACTCCTGGTTTAGGCTACAGAGATCTCATGCGTACCCTGGCTGGCCATGCAGTGTAAATGCTGAATGAATAGAATTTTCCCTGGTTGAACCTGTTGCTTTGGCTATCACCCTATTGGAATGACTGAGGATGATGAAACGGGACAGAAGATCACATTAAACTTGCCCCGATCAACTGTTTGAAGAAAACAGTTGAACGAAGACGACGGAACCCAGCTTTAAATTGTTGGGTCTGTGCATGATTTCACTTCATTTTTACAAAATGTGACTTTAAATGAATGGCAGCCTGCTCAGTGTGCTCTGATTCCAAACTTTCGGTTGTTCCCCCTCAGCTGAATGCCAGAGTGACCGCATCTCCTGGGAGTAAATCATAGAATCATGGAACGGTTTGGGTTGGAAGGGACCTTCAAAGGTCATCTAGTCCAACCCCCCTCCAAGGAGCAGGGACATCTCCAACCAGATCAGGTTGCTCAGAGCGCCGTCCAACCTGGCTTTGAATGTTTCCAGGGACGGGGCATAAATGGGGCATCGATGGGAA
>WHYT01015504.1:243430-261120 GCA_009806455.1 Tetrax tetrax | reverse complement strand
AAGCTGGGAGGGAGCCCGAGCATCAGGCGGCGGCGGCCACCGCGCTCGGTGCGGCCCCTGGCCGGCTCCGGAGGGCAAGAACCCGGCCGAGAGCCGCCGGCACGAAACCCCCTGCTCGCGGTCCCGACACCCGCATCCCTTCCCGGGGAGAGGCACCGGCCTGTCAGCCCGGGCTGCTGCTTTGTACAGCTGAGAGTTTTGGTTGTTTTTCTGCCTTTTAGGGTGGGAAGAGGTGGTCTGTCTCCAGACTCTGCCGTTTGAACCGGTTTCCTCTTCGTAGCGGAGGGATTGCATCATGTTACAGCCCTGCGTCCCGTGAGGGCACCGGGAAAAGAACCATCCCTCCGCATCTGTCCCGTCGGTTCCCCGTCCGACCCCCTCCGTTTTCCTCCCCGTTTCGCGGAGAGGTTCGCGCTGCCAGCCAGGCTGCCATTGGTAGGCAGCGGTTCGGTTCACGGCGACGTATTTTGATTTCTGCCACTGAGGGGTTTTTTTTCGGAAACTCGGTTTTAACTTCGTCGGTTCCGTGCGCCTTACGTGCCCTGTGTGGGGAGGGCAGGGGGAACCCGCCCAAGGTTTAGCCGGCAGGAAAAAGAAAAAAAAAAAGTGGGAAAAGAGGCAGATAAACAGCCAGAAGCAGACGTCGCTTTATAAACGTACAAGCTCTGGAGTCGGAGGAGGTGGATGGATTCAGGGAGGCATCCCTCCTCCCAGGAAGGCAGCGTGGGTGGGTGAACGCTTCTGAGAGGCCGGACGAGAGAGGTGTCAGGAGCAGGGGAGTGTTTAGCGAACCTCCCCTCTGGATCCTGTCTGATCAGTTGGATGCAAACACCCGGTGTGTCTGTGCCTTTTCTTTTTCATAGCTTTGCAATGACTGATCTTTTCAGCAGAGATCCCACTATAAACTGATACATCTCAAAGCCAGAGAGATCTAATTAAGTATTGTACTGCAGACCAGAGCTGCCTAAGCCGAGGGGTTCTGCTGTTCTTTGTGCAGTTCTTTGTTTTGTTCCATGGGGAAAAAAACTGTCAGGGCACAGCTTGGTCCGGCTCTCGGAGCTATTTTCCATAATGTAGTATCGCACCCTCTTAGGTGCTCTGTCGCTGTTTGCTTTGAGTGTTACAGGGCCACTTCTTTTCTGAAGATAGCAGTATTATGAAATTCTTATCCTCTGCTTCTCCGGGAAGGGTCGGTGCAGGAGGACAAGGGAACAGCTTGGCAGCCAGATGGATCCATCCATCAGCGCTCTCCTACTTGGGCACTGGGTGCCCTTCCGTCATCCCTTGTGCCTGCTGGTGGTTTCCGTAGGACGAGCCACACAATTATCTTCTCCTTTTGAACAATTCCTTTTCCTTTTGAAGCTGGAGTGGAAGAGGGGTGAATCCTGCATTAGAGCTGGAGGGTGAGCAGTCCTGTCTTTCCGTGGCTGTAGGGCACCCGATGGGTGTAAGAAGAATTTGAAATAGATTCTGAAAAGAAGCATCTATAGTTTTCTTTGTGTGTCTGAATACCCAGTATCGCGGTGACAAGCCTGCGCACAGAACAATGAGCAGATATTGGCTGCCTTTGGTGATATGTGGCACTGTTTGGTGTTACCTAGGAAATATATCACCAAAAATCGAAGTGTTATTTAGTGGTCTGGGTCTCAGGTAGATTTTTAGATGAAGAGATTTGGAAGATCTGTGGGGCTGAAATTGCAGTGTTTCTTGAGGCAGTGGCAGCAAGGAGGGGTAAAATGCAAAACCACCTCAGTAGAGGATCAGCCATTCACAGTATTTTCAAATCTTATAACCTGAGTCGAGAGGTTTTTCATTTTAATCTCCTGAAGCTCTGAAAATTGAAGGGATACTGCCAGAGGCATTTTAAAAAAAACCAACCAAATGTTGATCTCTCAGTGGGGGTAGACTGTTTTTGGTACACATATGACTAATTGTGCTGTTCCTTTCAGTGGTGCAAAGTGCACCTGCTGTAAGGGCAGATCCAGAGCCGTCTTGCCCTGCTGCTCACTGCAGACTTCCTTGAGACATTGCCCCAGGACAAAGAGCCAGCGGGTCCGGGCTGGTTTATGCAATCTGGAGTCAACCGATTTAATTTCTGTCCATTTTCAAAAGTTTCGTATCTGTTGAAGATACGTCAGTCAATGGGAGCCCGCCTGGGTGACTGCATTGTTCGAAGCTGCGCTCTTTGTTTTGCGAGGAGGGGGTGAGGAGGAGGAAAGGATGTGCTTTTATCTTCCCTTGCAAGAGATCTCTTGCTCAAGTGGGAGGGTGGGATGCAAGGACTTAGGCTTACAAACTCCCATACAGTTCAGCTCACTGTATCTTGTTATGGTTTTAGTCAGACTAAAGCCTACTGTGTCACCTTTTAAAACAATTGATACATCCTTTCCAGTTACGCAATTCAACTTGTTTTAGATGTGAATGACACCTAGCTACTGGTATGACCCTGAATTTCCTCTGAATCATCAGTTTATTGACAACTACAGTGTTTCATCTGGCACAGGAACTGTCTGTCTGGGCTGGGCAGGTGAGTGTTTTACACACTCAGTAGATATTATTCCAGGTTCATATACTCTAATATAAAATGTTTTTAGGCTCCCATTTGAACTCTAATGGTCAAACTCAACAAAAATAATAGAAAAATAGAAGTCAGCCAAAGGACTACAGAGTTCCTGTGAACTCTGAACCAGGACTGAAAAAGCTGAGTCTTGAATCCACTCCTATTGTACATCTGTTAAGGTTATCTATTGAATTTTAGGAGGAATTAGCTTTTCTACTATGAAACATTCTAAGCTGGCCTTAGAGCAAATGTACGTTTTTAGTTTCATACCAGATGTCTTCTTGGGAGTGTCTGTCTAAAGCAATACCGAAAATGGTCTGTCAATGCGAAGAGCAGGTAGGAGCACACGCAGCTGCAGTCGCAGGCGGGTGCAGGAGTTACACCAGCACGACTGCCAGGCTGCACCTGCCCATCTACCTATACATGAAGGTCTTGTATTTGTATGGCACACACAACAGTACTGTAAAACACTGTGTATGGATGTCATTGCTCTTATTCTGTGAGTAAAAGTTATCTCTTGACTCTCCAGGTTGTGAAATGCATGCTGATGCTGTTAATGCTAAGGAGTAGTATTGCAGGAACACAATTGGGGTTTGTAGAAAGGGAGATACCTCATAGCAGATAACAAACCTTTCGGGACACAAGCTCTGTTTCCCAGAGATATGGTAAGAAATTAAATCCTGAAGGGCTGAAAAATAGTGTTGTCTGCTGTCCATTACCCCTTTGCCACCGTGACAGAAAGTTGGTCATGACATGCAGTGCGCAAGTAAGATGTGACTGCTCAAGGTGCTGAGCACCCTTAACACAGAGCAAGGTCCATGTGAGCTGGTGGTGATCACGTCTCTTAGAGCAGCCCTGGGAGAATACACTAGACTGTGAAAAAGATGAATCAGTATCTGTTGTATATTTTGTCACTGATCATGAAGAAATCTAGGAAAGAAACTCCTAAGAGGATTTTTTTACAGGTTTGGTTTCATATAGGTACTACTCCTTACATGTAGTGGTATCTTAAAAATTGATGGTGTATGTTTGGCAGGAAAACAAGCATAACTGCTTAGGACTGTCTTCTTTAAATCTCTTTCCTAAACTGTAAAAGAAATAAACATTTCTTTTTTTTAATCAGTGCATTATTCCTTTCATGGTGACATAGTGGTGGAATTTTTTTGCTATCTGGGGGATTTCTGCTGCCAACATCTCTCTGCCATCATGTGTTTTAGAGCTGAGTGATAAAAGCTGTCTTTCTCTAGGACAGATGTTGGTAATATCCTTATTGTGCCAAAATCTGTACGAGTACAAAATGCTGAATAAAAATATTTCCATCCACTAATAATAAGTGCCAGAAAAGAGTACACAAGTGGTTTCAAATTTATTGTGTAATGTAGCTGATGTCTTAAAGATAACAGCATTTTACCCCCAAGAAATACAGTGCTTTGTGCATGTGAGGTAATTGCTGTGAGTTGCAATAAATATGTATTATTCATTAGAGGACTGTCATCATATCATGTTTGTGAATTCCCCAAAGTCTTATCACTGTCCTGATCGCATCTAAACATTTATGGAAAACAAGATTTTGGTGTCCTGCTTGACTAACTGATGTTCTGGCTTGTTGGATTTATCCTGAGCTGATAGTCACTTTTAATGAGCATGCTTGCTTGGTTCATTGAAAATGAATGGACTTTGGGAAAGGAGCTTAATTTGTGTATTCACATTATCAGAGATAGTGCTCTTTCACAGAGAATACATACTGGTACGTTATCTCAGTTTTGCAGAGAAGCAAATAGTAAAAGCTCTTTAATATGCTGCTTTCATGCTAAACTACTATGAACCATCTTCAAATGTATAAAGGCTCAATATTTGGCTAGTTGCTATGGGTGGAAATTTTCTTTTTTTTTGTCCATTAAAATGTGTTTAAGTATCTCTTTTAAACTTATCTGGTCTCTTATCAGTTACACATGCTTCTGGCATTCCCGTTGTTCATACCCAGAAGAGAAGAGAAGGCAAGGTAAGGAGGGTATTTCCCTCTTATTAGCAATTAGCAGATCCAGATTTTATTTTGCTGTAGCATTTCTTACTGGGAGCAGCTGCAGATGGAGAATTACAGTGTGACCTTCACAGCATTTCCTAGTGCAGTCATCAGTCAGATCTGGCAGGAGCTTTATCGCATCTATCAGCGTGGCTCATAAGCCACATGCTGTCTAGTCTGGGGGGGAAAACAAACAAACAATGGGAGCTGCTCTGGGTTTGGTTTGAAATAAAACAACCAGGAGTGAGCTTTTCCCATATGTGCCAGCTTCGTAGGCAGATTTCAGTTTTTACTGTGTGCTGTTGGGCCGATCAATCAAATATGATTGCAAAGCAATGGAAGAGACTTCCACTAAGTCTCGATGGCATTGGCAAGTCGCTCACAAGCCACTGCAGCTTCAACCTTTCACAGTCCATGCTCTCCAGTCTCATTCTAATCCTTGGCATTATTTTTCCCGAGGAGTTCATTCACTTAGATTATTTTAGGTGTTTTCTGCACACATAAACGTTAGGGAATAGAGAAGGGTTTTCAGACTTATCTGATTCTTATATGAAATAATGTCACTTTCTCACACTAAACTATTTGTCGTGGGAATGCAGGCCATTCTAGGGCTCTTTCAGAGACAAGCGTATAATATAGTGGCCAAGGTCAGCAGATCACTTGCAACACCCCACTTTTAAGCATGCAAAACACTGTTAACACCCTGAAGGTGTTTTGTTTGTTTGTTTTGTGTGTGTTTGTTTTTCCCTACTTCCCTTGTTTTAGAGTTTTACTGAAATGTAAACCATTTTGGATTCTTAGATTTTTTTTTTTTTTTTTTTACTGTTACCCCAAGTCCACTGACTTTTTCAAATTCCTCTGCTCTCCTTTGCATCTTTCTTGCCTTCATTTCCTGGGCTTAGTACAGTGACAGGTTGTCACTTCATGCCTGGCTTCCTTGCAGGCAGATTCCTAGCAGGTAGATGGGACAGCAAGAAGCAACAGTGACAGGCAGAATTGCTAGTGTGTAATTCTGGCTTCCTTCATGGGTGTATGTTTGCTTGTGTATATGAGATCTATATATATGTAGATGTATATAGGTAGATAGGTCTAGAGAGCGTGTGTATATGTACAGGTGATATATTTTACAGCTGCCTTTGTCACAGAGGTTTTCTGAGACAAATGGCTAACTGCTAATAAATACCTATATTTACTGTTGGATTATCCAGTAAAAGGTTAAGGCCCTGTGAGTTTCAAACTGGCAGTGCTGATGGTCAAGAGCAGAGTATGCTCTATGATTTTTGTGGGTTTGAAGCAGCCAGTTCTTGGCAGAACCTACCTTGGTACTGGATTTGGGCAAGGAAGCTTGAAATGCAGTAAGAAATGAGCAATAGCAAGTGTGAGGAAAAGGCTCATAAAATGTGAAATACGTTTAGCAAAATGGTTATCTACTCCGTCAGGAAAAAAAAAAAACCAATCACGTGAATTGGCTGGCTGGCTATGGAAAGAATGACTTTCAGGGTTTTCCCTCTGTGTGTGCCATGTCAGTCTGACAGATTTTATGGCCCCAGCTGCTGAAGTGATGCTAGGCAGGGCAGCGGCCGCAGGTCTCAGCCCCTACCCTGGAGACGGGCAAACCCGAGGGAAAAGGATGCTGTGCAACGTCTGTCTTCAGACACCAGCGCTGTCCCTGAGGATTTTGGCAGCTGAGGGGAAGGGTTTGACAAACAGACACGGGTGGTTTCAGGCAGTGCTGTCAGCCACTGGGTGCCAGCGGTGCCTGTCCTTACTGGTGAGCCGGTGTCAGGCCCCAGGTCCCAGCCCAGCACCTGTGCCCGAGCAGGGGATGGGGCCTGGAGAGGCTGAAACTCTGAACCATGAGCTCCAGCAGACAGGCACCACGGCACCTCAGTGAAGGGTTTTATGAGGTCAAAGCCATACATAGTCTCATTCGAGCAGGAGGATGAAAGTAGAAGCTGCCAGCAGGAATTGGGCTTGGAAGCCAAGGCCTGTGTCATCATTTGGGGGCTCCTGCTTCATGAGCACACAGCAAACCAGGTGGCTGTGGGCTGCTGGCATAGACCGAACAAAAAGACATCATTTCAGCCCTGCAAGCAGGGTGGGCTGCAATGAGGAAATGATAAAATGGCAGGAGTCAAAAATAAGATAGAGAATGTAAAAGGCGAAGTCGTTAGATAAGGAGAAGCAGGGCTGCTGAGTGTCACCAGTGAGCAGGAGCTGAGCTGCAGAGGGTCCGCTCTTTGATGCTGTTCTGCCACTGGGGCTTAGCGCAGATCAAACCGAAAGAAATGGCCCTGTGGAGAGGGGGCTTTGTTCCTCTAAGCCCAGCCTGTGCTAGGGAACAGAGTGAAATACTTGGATGTCTTTGCTGGCTGTAGGAGATGCAGGCAGAAGAAGAGAAATACTTGAAAATGTTAGGAGCTAACTGATTTTCAACTCTGTTGAAATACATTATCAAAGAGTACCCTTTGTAAATGAAAATATCTCCTTCTTGGGGGAAAAAATACTCAGGCAGAGGAGCTCCTGTGAATACACAGAGCTCTTCTCCTTTCCTGTCTCTCTGTCTGCACCATATATTTGTCATTGGGACCATGAAAAGCTGTGAGTCTCCTTTGACAGGCGCTGACGGGTGCATGGTGGAACCTTCTGGGAGAACCAGGAGAGCTGAAAGGAGACAGAGGCTAGGTCAGGCCATGGCCTTTTGTTTTGAGCTTAGCAGGAATGAAATCCACCCTGAAGAGTCTTGGGGAAAATTCTGGATTAGGGCCAGTGTGAATAATGCTGAGTGCAGATGGGTGGGACCCCACCTGGTTACAAAAACAATCCTATTTCCAAAGTTAATTAGTTCTGCTGAAAAAGGGGATATTTAACAAGTAAGGTCTCATTTAAAAGGAAAAAAAAAGCACAAAACAGTTGGAGACTTTACAAAAAAAAAAAAAAAAAAAAAAAAAAAACCCAACCAAACCAAAAAACAATCCAAGAAAGCTAAAAGTCTCTCACTTCAGATACTAATGATAACAAGCCCCCAAACATGCAGACATCTGAAAGCACACACCAGATAAACCCCTCAGATAAATAAAACAAGTGTCCTCTGGGGAAAGGAAGAGCTGTTCCCTCTCTGGGAAAGTTTGTCTGTTCCTGCGGCTTGTGAACTTTTGATCTTCGGGACTTTCTGCTGTCCCTTGTTCACTTTTTGCAGCTTCTTGGTCTTCTGCACTTCTTTCCCTAGAGCTCAGAGAAGTGTTTATGCAAGCGCTTGGCTTTAAATAAATGAATCATCTTATTTGATGTCAGTGAGATGAGTGCTGTGGGTTGTGCGCGTGTTTACGCAGCTCTGCTGAATGGGAGCCCCATGGGAAGGAGTCGGTTCGGGAGGTGTGTAAACGTGCCCACCCAACATCAACCTTTTTGCCCCAAAAAGGAACCCCCTCACCGACCTCCGCTGCGGCTTGGAGCCACCAAGATGCCTTCCCCCTTGTGACAGCCACATCCTGAGCCTGATCCCAGAGCTGATCTGCATCAAACTGTTTCCAACAAGATGCAACGGTTAATTTTGACCTGACTCAAGTCACAATTAGTCTGTTGATGGCTGCTGTTCCTGTCCTTCTGTCTGCAATGACTGAGCCTTACGGCCTTTCAGCACTGCAATTTCCTTCACATCCCTTTGGATCTTCTCCTTTATTAGTTTACAAAATGCCGAGTCTGGATTTTGCATGTGTGGAAAATCTTGCTGAGCGCCATCACCCCTTTGACTTCATCTTCTCCACAGCGCTCATTTTTCTGTCCTCTTGCTTATAATCCAATTATGTAACTTTTAAAAGTAATTTGAGTGTTAAAAATAAGCTATACCGAAGGCTTCCCTGTAAACAGTAGCTCTCTGTACAACCTAAGGGCAATTACAGATACGTTTAGAAAGCCCACATGACTGTCTCCCCAAAGAAACGACTGAAATATTGATTAAATTACAAGGGAAGCAAAAGCTGTCTTGAAGAGGTATGATGTTTGAGGTTTTTTAGGCTTCTTCAACCCTTTTCAGCTCCTTCGACTTCTTTTTCCTACCACAGTAATCTCATTTTAAGCATTACAGGACTCTCTCTGCTGTACTTGCGCATGGGGATTCCTTTCTGTTTATGGTCAGCACATCTACAGGCTCCAACATCTAAGTGCAAACTCAGATTGCCCTGAAGTTTATTGTACTTTATAAGAGCAAAGGATGAAATCAGTCTTTGAGACTCGGGGTCATTTGGGCTAGGTTTCCTGACATACCAGCCCTTACAAAAAACCAGCTGTTCTAGGGCTGTCATTCTGCCAGCTTTAGAGAAAAACAACCAAATAAAGAAAAAACAGTCTGCCAAATAAGGATCAAATCTTAGCTTGCTTTGAGTGTGCTTTAAGTAGTCTCAGTCTTTGCATTTACACTAGTTAAGTTGTTCTTGCCCTTCAGGGAGGTGACTTGGAAGCAGTATTTATGAAAGAGTCCAGCCCTTTCCCTGCACATCCCTGCAGGGAAGGGCTGCTTCCTACTGAGGTCTAAGTGCTTTCCTCTGTGAGTCAGGATCTGGACAACCCAGAGCAAGATCTAAATGTAAATATCTGAACTTAAAGATACCTGAAATGAAGGTAGGCAGCTTTCCTAGGTGTGGCTGCGGAGCTGGTCTTGGCCAGGAGGTATCACCTAGGTAGTCCAGTCACCGGCTGAGCCAGGACTGAAGTTGCCCAGAGACAACACAGCAGGAAGGTGCTCTTGCTGAAGCTATAGCTGGAGCTGTATATATAGCTAAAGAAGTGTATGCCCTTCTAGTAAGTTGGTATTGGTGACTTACAGAGCACTTGGTACCCTAGAACAGCTCTTTATTTGTTAATAACTCAAAAAAATTAATGAGTTCATGTGATGAAACGGAGAGAACTGACTTTGTCTCTGTGAGTGCTTGAAACAAGGGCCTAATAAAGTTGTAAGGATCTTGGTACACTGGTCATGTGTCTCATCAGCCCTGCTAGTGCCTCAAGACTCCCGTGATTTTGGTAATACAGCTTCACTTCAGTGAAGTACATAAGAATCCTATAGCATCTTTTCCCTTTTCTTGCTATAGCCACCTCTGTTTTATACGTGTCTTTATACTGATTCCTGTTACTCCTGTAACTCAAATGAGTTTAGGAATACTCCTGAGCTCTGGGATAAGCAAGCACTTATGTATGTTACCTAGGAAACTTAATTTTTGGAATAATGCTAGGTGTTGCATCCACAGGACCATTTGTCACGCCACTTTTGAATGGTTTACGGGGATTAGCTCACCAGCCCCTTCTGTCGAGCAGTCGACGGAGCAGACATCTAACCTGCTGTTTTATAGCCCTGTCCTCCTTACGTGAGCTGTGTCACGTAATGCTATGCTGTTTGCTATTAAAATTACAGACCGCGCTCTTCTCCCAGCGAGCCAGCGGAGAAGAGCCGTGCAGGTTATCTCACTGACACGAGACGTGCTGGGACTCTCCAGGCACACGTGCACTTTTCTTTGATAGCATCCACTCGGGTCAGCTATAGGGGGTCACAACCATCCCGGATCAGTTCACTTCACTGCAGTAGTCTGCCAAAATAATCCTTCCCCTATGCAGTTCAGCTGCACTTGGTGCAATGAAGCAACTAAAAGTATGTGTCTAGTTCTTGAAGGCTTTTGTTGACTCTGGGAGGGCTGGAACGAAGCAGAGCTCTGTGTGTACCACAGCACTTCACGGGGTGGTTTTGCTACAGTCAGTAACAAGGAGCATTTTTGTGTAGTTCAGAAAGGCACAAAGTAGTATTGAGCAACCATTCCTCTGTGATAATGGAGTCTGTCGGGGTGTAGCTACGTGAAAGCGGAGAAAGGGCGTGGCAAGAAGGTTTTTGCTTGGAATGGAGAAATCATTATTAACGGCATAATTCTCAAAAATTGTAATCGGACATTTTCTGAGGTAAGGCTACCTAGGAAAATGTTAAATTCCTTTTTTCATTGTTTCTGTATTAAAGTAAGAATTTCTTGCCAATGAGATTTTTGTAAAGAGGAAATAGATACTCCACATTCACCCATGGAAATTGTCCAAAGCAGAAGGGGAAAATGACATTTTGAACTGTTAAGAACAGAATGATAAAAGCCACCTGGAAAAATAAATTGTTCAGTGGTTGCTGATTCCTCATGTAAAGTACATTTTCCTATGGAATTTTTAGTGGTTATTTATGCTGTAGAAAAATAATTTAATTCCATTTTTAATTTGGAGTTTTAATCAGAATGATGCCTCTTTCTTCCTGTGCTTAAGAAACAGGATCCATGCCTACAGTAACTCTTTCTCTGCCTGTAGGCAAGTGAATTTTTGTCATTGACTAATAAGAGAAAGATCAAGGACTTGGGACCCTAGTAATAGGACTGCTGGGAAATCACTGAACACCAGCAGAGAGCCCTTTGAGTGAGAATTTTCATTGTCTGCTGCCATTCTTGTTTTACATCTGCTGGCTTGCGACTAGCAGCGAAGATTACTAGAATCTGGGCTTCTAAGGGTACCATTATTTTCCTTTCTTTATCTGCTGGTTCTTTATCTGCTGGCACTACGGAATTATGTCACTGAATTAAAATTCTGATGGTGGTAGACTCGGTGTACTGGGTGATTAAAAGCTTCATCAGCATAAAGTTGCATGGTCTTTAATTTAAAGATCAGAGGGCTGCATCCCATCTGTTCCACGTGTGAGGGCTAAAAAATGGTGTTATTAACCTAGCTAAACAACTGTGAAATGTATATTAAGACTAGCAAATGGATTGATTCGGGTAGTTTTGCATTGCCCTAGCTGCTTTATCTTCCCAGGGTTTTTTTTTTTTTCTACCTTCTTCATATGTGCACCCATTTTCAGAATCTTTCAAGGCGAGAACTGTGTGTTCTGTAAGATAAGTAATAAATAATGTGTCACCACTCTCTTGCTGTATTGTATTGTAGGATTTTTAGTAAGAAACTTGTTAAGTTGGATTCTATCAGTTTCCATATTGAAAATACCAACCTTTGATGGGAAGATTTGAAGTGCTGTATTGATTTTGTGACTGATAGCTGCTTTTCAAAACATATTTCCAAATGATCATCTGTCAGCATCTACTCATACAGGGCACTTTACAATGTAGGATGAGCTCAATCTAACTGTATCATCCGAAGGTGGCAATATTTCTGCAGGACTTGGAAAACATTAAACTGATTTGTTTCCACAGTGAAATCACTTCACTTGTAAATATCCTACCCTCAAATAATCGTATTAATTATTATTTATGTTTGTGGTTATTCTTAAGCAAAGGCCTGCCCTATACTGGAGACTTTTTGAACTTAGCATACATTCATGGCTAAATGGTACTCTATCCTTTATATAATTGTCTACCATTCTTTTATTTGCCTTGCCTTCCTCTGTATTTGATCGAGTACCTGCATCTATTGTGGACTGTCATGTGAGATGAGATTATGATAAAGTCAGTATCCTGAGGAATTGCTTTAGAAGACAAATGGTGAGAAAGTCCTCCCTTGTAAGAAATGAGTCCTCCCTTGTAAGAAATGATCCAGCGTGGTGATTTTCTGTCCCATAATAGAGAGTCTTGCCAATGGGAATTTGTTTGGGTCTGCTTTGCTGTCAAAAGACCGTGGCTAGAAATTATGTGGGGGTTTTCATTTCAGATCATTTTCAATCACTGTTCTTCAAGGACACAACGCAACTTGACCTGTTCAACCAAAGGCAAAGTGAAGCTGAGGGCAACCAACTTGGACATTGATCGAAGAGGGAGTGATTTCAAATAGTAAGAAGATTTGTGAAATAAATGCATTGATACTCATCTACATCAGGTGTAGGAGAGTAGTAATGGGATATAGAAAAGCAAGGCCAGGTTGGATGAGGCTCTGAGCAACCTGATCTGGTTGAAGATGTCCCTGCTCCTTGGAGGGGGGTTGGACTAGATGGCCTTTGAAGGTCCCTTCCAACCCAAACCATTCTATGATTCTATGATCCATAGATGCATTGTTCAGTGTGCTGCAGGAGGTGGGGTGGCACAGCTGAACTTGTGTTGATGGGTTAGGAAAAGCAAAGGTACTGAGCGCAGTGCAGGCTCTTACTCTGCTTCTCCGCGGGCCTTGAGGAAACAGGCGTGCCATTTGTTAAAGCGATTCTCAGTGTGGGGACCTGTCACATTGGGTGTTCTTGATGCTCGGGAGACCGCTACAAGCCAGAAGTGCTTACTTTCCCTCCTCTTTTCTCTTGGGACAGCGGGATGAAATATTTCATTTGTATGTTGTTTTTCTCTGTTTTTTCACACTGGAGTTTTGAGGCTAGGGGAAAAAGATCCATGATGAGACTGTGACAGGAGGAAGGCAAAGTTAGAGTGAAATGAGAAGGCATTTTTATGAAGTAATGTTACATTTACTGATCTTGAAGAGTAGCATGTGGAAATGTGCTTTCTGAGGAGAAACTGTTTTAATCTATTCACTTCTACGTTAGGACTCAACTATTGGTACTCGCAAGCCACTAAGAAAAAACACTCACTCAGGCCATATGCACTGAAAAAATGGGAATATGAAGCTAAGTGTGATCATATGTTCACAAGTCCTGCCTGTCCCTGGTGCTTGTAACAGCAGCCTCGTGTGCATGCTGAGTGCATCAGAGACCCAGGAGTCTGTATGAGCTCTGCTGTGGGTCCCATGTCAATGTGTGCCTCAGAAAGTGTGAGTCTAGATACTTCTTACCTCTATTCTCAGTAAAACTGGTTGAGTACAGGTAAAAGATGGCATAAAAATGATAAGTAATAGTAACACTATTAAATATGCATGTGAAAATAACACGTATCTACATTTAAACAATTTAAATTCTATTTAAATAGCTTTACTGTAATGAGAAGGCTCTTTTTCACTTTCCTTTTAGTAAACATGGGATCATGTGTTCAAATTGAATGCGTGTGAAAGCTGATAGGCACTTACAGCGGGATACATCCTGCCAGCCTCAAGCCACACACGGGAGAGCAGGTCTGCAGCTGAGCTTGCTCCCTGTAGACTTCCTTCACAATCAGAGGACAGAAATCTGCTTCTCTAGGATGTAATTAATCTGATCTGTTCTAGATGTCTATTTTAGGAAACCTAAATTTCTCCATTGACTGTGCATTGAGCCTAGGGCAACTAGCTGAGGTACAGATTACTAGATTGCAAGCACTGATGTTTAGTCAGAGGAATGTCACCTCTGAAGCTCAGATGGTCTGCCTCCCCACTTTCAACCCTATAAAATGAGTAATTTTTCTGAAGTAAAAGAATTTATTCAGATGCTTTAAAACAAGATGATTGTTCTTTGGATTTGCATAGATAGGTGGATTATTTGCGCTTTTAAATTGGGTTTACTCAGTGCTTACAAAACACAACTTCGCGTGGATGCTTCAGTGCACAAGTTGAAGGCTTGTGGGACTCAGTGAAAATATCCTTGAAAAGAGACTGGAAATGCAGGAATAGTGACTAAGACAGATTCTTGGAAAATGAGTTCTAAGATATAAAGTTCTTAGCGGTGAATTTCTGAGCACTGCTGTATAATTATAGTTCTCTTCTTTATGAGTAATTTGCAATATTGGTCTCATATAAGATTATTCATATACCAAATGTCGGTTCATTCAGCTGTGAGATTTTTATTTAGATTGCTGTGCTCAGTGCCTTACTAATTAAGATGTCTTGCATTTGAGTGACTGAAGTTCTTAATCTTAAATAAACCAATAATAATTAGTTTTATTACCGCTGTTTAGAATTAAAAAAGAAAAAAATAGCCTGTCAAATCACAGAAAAACATGTTCTGAAGGTAGAGAAGGTGAAAAAGAAACTGATGGTATAGTGGCTTGGGAGTCATCACATGAGAAACTACAGCTAGAATTGGGGAAAATTTTGTTGCTTTTGTCCTTGGAAAAGGTGCACATTGGAGGGCCGTAATTTCTGGGAAGGGGAAGCATCTGGGTTTAACCAATAATTTACTAATCCATTTAAACATGAATTCTACATCTGAGTAATGTCAGCAATTTGGGATTTTGAATGGAAGAGAACCAGTGGAGAACCAGTGGCTTGAATTTATTACCAAAAATAAGATTTTTTAATAAGTATACTTCAAATTTGGACAGGAAGTGTAGATACAGATAACTGAGAAATACGGCTTTCTTTAGCAGAAATCCATAAGTAAAATATTGTATTGCAAGCTGATCTCCTTAATGGTTGTTTTTTAACCAAACTTTTGTTTGTTTTGATTTTTATTATATGTTATCTTATATTACATATTAAATACATTGTATGTTATATATATTTATCACTCTCAGGTAACTTAGTGGAGCAAAATTTTAATAGAATTTAATGAGGAGAGGTACACAGAGGTGGCTGGAAAATGTAAACATGCAGCAGTGCTCAAGTGGCTCCTGTAGGAAATGAACAGCTATAAAAATAGGGGTTTGCCCGTGAGACCCAATCAGACAAAGTTCTTCGCACATCTGTGTGTTTGCATCGAAGCCAATGGGAAAATTCAGAGGCTTAAATATGTCTCTTAACATGCCAGAAGGTCAAATAAAACTGTAGACCTAGAAGATGCAGAGTGCCTTGTGAAGCTTCTTCATCCTGGGGGTAACTTTACCCATCAAGCAGACAGTGTACATAACCCATGGTCTGTATTTCTTTTCCTATTGACATGTGTTTACTGGTATCAGCTTTTGTCTGACTTAAACAGACTGCTGTTTAAGTCTTAAAAATCATTCAAAGACTTAAAAATAGTTTAAGCTGCTTTTATAAAGAATGTAGTTCTTCATCACTACTTCAGGCTGAATACTTGCGATCTGGCTACACCTTTTTTCTGTTTCCTATTATAGGTGACCTCCCAGAAAGATTCATTTTTGTTTGAAAGGTGATGATTATCGCAGTATTGTTTTACCTACATAATTTTTGTTGAAATAAACAGTTAAGTTAAATATTGCTAAGAGCTGGAGAGGTAGAGCATTTATTAGAAAGTACTGTTTATAAACACATCACATTCACTCCAGTGTGGACCACCACGTGGCTGCTGTTTAGTTTAGGCAAGCGTGCATTTACATGTTCTTTACAAGGGCTTATGATATGCTCAGCAGCTGGAGTTTACATTAACATTCTGTGTTAACCACAAAGGCAAGCTAGAGCTAAACGAGGGCATCAAACCTTGGTAGATATTTCTGTGCTTTCCCCCAAACAGTGTGCAGATCCCTAGCAAAACACCACAAGTTGCTACACATGTTGGTAGGAAGAGATCTGTTGTAGATATTCTCACCACTGTCCTTACCTTGCTATCCAGAGAACTTTTGGTGTTTCTTCCAGATGAAGACCTCAGATGCAACAAAATTCTAAAGGACTGGGCAGGGATTAAGAAGTGAAAGGAACAACCTTCTGGAGATGCCTCTTTTTTACTGTTGACCTTGTTTTGGAAGAAACTGGTTTGGACCTGCAACCATATAGTACACAGGAGCTTATAACTCATCACTTCATAAGGATATTAATAAATACTACTTTGGGCAGGATTACTTGTCTTAAAACTATTTTACAACTGGTCTTCTCTAGTAGGTAAGGGCTGGGAAGTGGTAAGGTCTAACCTAGTAATCTAGTGAAGTGTATTGCATGTGTAGTTCTGGAATAAAACCATATACTGTTCAATCAGCCTACACCAAGAAAGCAGAGGCTCTCAGTTTCCAAACATTGAAATTTTTTTCTTGAAGCATCCTTCTTTGCTGACCATAAATATATTTGGGGAGAGCTGACCCCAGCTTTTTATTAGATGACTAGCTGGTGCCCATCGCTCCTGCCCCTTCTGTTGCTATTTCACTGTCAGTGCTGTACAGAATTGTGTGTGTGTGTATCTATCTATAGATCTGTGTACTCCGGGGACTGCTCTTAGATCACTGGGGGCTGGCTGAGGGAGCCATGTGAAGTGACAGTGAAATCTCTGTCTACCCTGGCACTGCACTGCCTCACCCCTGGTGCTGGGACTCCAGCGAATATCCCCTGGGTCTTCGCAGCGGACCTGATTCTTCTGCTCTTCATTTAGGCAAACTTGGCCACTTCTTGTGAGTCCATGATGGAGCTGTGGGGTTTTGCTGGAGAAACACGAAGTAAAGCTAGAGAGTACTTCCAGCTAATGAATAGCTTGAGCCGTTACTTAAACTGTGCTATGAGCAGCCGCTCTTGCATAGCAGTACCTGCGTGTAGTCTCTTGCATTAACATTTCTGTATGCCCCTGTACTGAATAACAGACATCCATAGATGGGCAACTAGAAATACAATATTGTAGGTAACCCGCTGCTGTGGAATTCTGACTGCCTTCCGGAGAGATTTCTCCCTGTCGTTTCAGATACATTTCCATTTTCTCATATATTGGAAGCACCAAAACTTTCCTACCTGGTACACTCCATTGTTAAAGGGCATGAGTTCTTTTTATTTGTTTGGGTTTTTTTTTCCTTTTTGTGTAATATACTGCATTCATTTTCCATGCTGCTTGTGATTCTAAAACCTTGCCAGGAAGTACTTTTAAAATTGCTGACTTTTCTTGGTTGTTACATGTCAGCACAAATCAAAATACATGTCAGCTTTTTTGCCAATAAATAGTTTTATTAAATTAATCTTACAGTTTAAGAAGATGTATGTATTATCTGTTATTATTACTGCTTCTGAAAGGGTTGAATGATATGGTTGAAGCATGCTTTTGGGAGAAAAAAGGGTGTAGAAGAAACTGTATTGTCCTTGATTTCATCTGGAGAACAATGTCCTGAGAGTTACAATACATCAAAACGTTAAATAAGTCTCCTTGAAATGAAAGATGTGAATAATTGTCTGCATTCCTCCATTATAACATTTGCTTATCCAGTTTCAGTCTCTTCTATGTAATTATCAGGTAGACACACAAAGTAGAAAGGATAAAAAGTAAAGGGTAGGTGTGGTGCCCACGGGTTCATGATTTTTGTTAAAAAAAAAAAAGTCCTACTAATGTTGCATTTATTGACCTTAAGACAAATTTCAGAAGGGAAAATAAACAATGTCCCTGATGTAAAACATGAAATACTACTGGGCTGTTTAATTCCCACAGAAGTA
>WHYT01015504.1:195176-232296 GCA_009806455.1 Tetrax tetrax | reverse complement strand
GATGGGCAACTAGAAATACAATATTGTAGGTAACCCGCTGCTGTGGAATTCTGACTGCCTTCCGGAGAGATTTCTCCCTGTCGTTTCAGATACATTTCCATTTTCTCATATATTGGAAGCACCAAAGCTTTCCTACCTGGTACACTTCATTGTTAAAGGGCATGAGTTCTTTTTATTTGTTTGGGGTTTTTTTTCCTTTTTGTGTAATATACTGCATTCATTTTCCATGCTGCTTGTGATTCTAAAACCTTGCCAGGAAGTCCTTTTAAAATTGCTGACTTTTCTTGGTTGTTACATGTCATCACAAATCAAAATACATGTCAGCTTTTTTGCCAATAAATAGTTTTATTAAATTAATCTTACAGTTTAAGAAGATGTATGTATTATCTGTTATTATTACTGCTTCTGAAAGGGTTGAATGATATGGTTGAAGCATGCTTTTGGGAGAAAAAAGGGTGTAGAAGAAACTGTATTGTCCCTGATTTCATCTGGAGAACAATGTCCTGAGAGTTACAATACATCAAAATGTTAAATCATAGAATCATAGAATCATAGAATGGTTAGAGTTGGAAGGGACCTTCAAAGGTCATCTAGTCCAACCCCCCTGCAAGAAGCAGGGACCTCCCTGACTAGATCAGGTTGCTCAGAGCCCCATCCAGCCTGGCCTTGAACGTTTCCAGTGATGGGGCATCCACCACCTCTCTGGGCAACCTGTTCCAGTGCTCTACAACTCTCAATAAGTCTCCTTGAAATGAAAGATGTGAATAATTGTCTGCATTCCTCCATTATAACATTTGCTTATCCAGTTTCAGTCTCTTCTATGTAATTATCAGGTAGACACACAAAGTAGAAAGGATAAAAAGTAAAGGGTAGGTGTGGTGCCCACGGGTTCATGATTTTTGTTAAAAAAAAAAAAGTCCTACTAATGTTGCATTTATTGACCTTAAGACAAATTTCAGAAGGGAAAATAAACAATGTCCCTGATGTAAAACATGAAATACTACTGGGCTGTTTAATTCCCACAGAAGTATTCAGAATGAACTTTACCACTCTTTGCATGGTTGCTTTGTAGTCTCTAAAAGCACAGAGCTGCGTTGTTATCGGAGCAGCTAATGCTTTCTGCAGAGATGCAGGATAACACCCCTGCGAGGAATGCGCTGCCCCAGGGAGGAGAGAGCTGAATGGGAGCCTACTTGCAGCTATTGCTTTCATTTGAAAATAATTATAACATTTAGGCTATTGGTGACATTGCCTCCGGTAATGTCAGCAGTTTGGACTGCCTGGGTGTATTTCACATGTAATACACAGAAATATTTTGCAAACATGTTTAATAAATACCATTTTTTACCTTCAGGTGTTTTGTGACAGTATGGTCTGTGCACCTCAAAATCTCCATGTCTGAGTTGCGCACTCCAAGAAGCTGAGTATACTTGCTTCAGTAGTCCTCACAGTGTGTAATAAAAACATCCTTATTCTTGCTTCCCCAAAGCTACTGACAGATGAACCCCCATGGGAACAGGGACTCTTCCCTCGGGGTGAGCTGCAGCCTTCCCGCCGTACCCGGAGTGCTTGACCCGTGGGATGGGGATGTTTTCTCCCACCGCTCGCCTCCGGACAGCTGTCATGCTTCCACCCACAGCAACATGAGGAAAGTCACGTCTGTACATAGATATTTATGTGTCTGCATGGATACACACACATATACATAGGAGTAGACCATGTGCAGAGGTCTCTTCCAATGTTACCCGTTGTATGACACCTACGCTAGTGACTGTAGTTTCACAATAGCTTTAAATCTAAATGTAGGCTGCTGCTGGAAGAGACAATCCAGCTCTTCCTCCCATTCCGTGCTCTTGTCCTGCCTGGGCACAAGCGGGGGCTCCTGCAGGGACACGGGGAGCTGGTTCTGTGCTCCCTTCATGGCCCAGAAATGCTTGTGTTGGCCCAAAGGAAGGGATGAAAATGAGGGATCAGAGGCAAGATCACTCTCAGCAGCAGCTCAGACATATGTTAACTTAATGTTTTTGTAAAACCAGAGCTTGTGGAGAAGGCATGGAGCGAAAAAGGAGAAATAACCATCTTATTTGAAATCTAAACATATCTCTGCACTTGTACATGCTACTTTCACTTGTATAGACTGCGCTGAAATTTATCTCAATATCTCAAAAAGTTACTCTCCAAGTTTCTGTTTTCTCAGAGCATTGGTAACTTGTTTTTAGAACATCCAGCCTAGCCTAAGGATCACAGGTTCTCTAATTAGGAGGTGGTTACGCTGAAGGCACCCCATAAGCATCTTGGAAGGGAAGGAGGGATGTGGAGAGTGCATCGACAGGAGTTGTTTATTTATGTTCAATTGTACATGTCATCCTCTCATGGAGTATATTATTTATCTGATGCTAATCTAAAAAGAAGTAGATTAATATCTTTTTAATTTAAACTCCTAGCAATGTCAAAATTACCCTTTTCTGACTTTTCGGAATGATGTATTACTTAGACGATATGTTACAGCTAATGTCTAAATAACTGCTACTCCTTGACAAACATCAGCTGGATTCCTTAAGAACTTGATTTCTTCCTACTTACGCAGCACTCTGCATGATTAGATCTAAATGATGAATGAGAAACACTTATTTCACATGAAAATTATATCATGTGATAAACTAACAAGAAAGAAGAGGAGGATCTTAGAAAAAGATCAGTTATTTGAAGCTCTGTGCAGGCTTCTCTACTGGTCAGCCTTTCAAACCCTGCTTGATTAAGAGCTCTGGTCATGGCCAACTGAAGTTAATGCTACCCGTGCACGGCTGAACTACTGATGATTCAGCTGTTGAACCGCTGCGGTATTTCAACACTACCCAGGAACAGGGACCTTTTGCATTAACATGACTCTCTCAGCTGCAGTAGCTCATCAGCTGAAAGAGGACTGGTGCAGCTTCCATGCGTGGGGAGGAAGGAGAGCGATATCCATGGCAGTTGTGCCAAGGTACATCCCAGCCCTGCGAGATCCGTGTCATTCTTTGGAGACGAGCTGATTTTGAAGGGCCTGTATAGTGTTTCATGCTGTAAATATTTTGCCTCTTTTTCCTCCTGTCTGAACTTTTGTAACAGTTCAGGACAGACAGAAAGGAGCCTATAGCCTATTATCTCCACTCCATAATTAGGCTTTGTCATCTGTCCAGTTCTTTGCAACCTCCTAATTCTCATATTAGCAAAGCATTGTTTCCTCATCATAACCTGTTTTATCATGAAAGAATAAGAGCGGCTGGGCTATGTATATATTGTCGCTGTTAATACTTCAGACAGACACAGGCTGTTTCTCTGATTGAATTGATGCGCAGTAATACCAGGCGATAGATTGCGTCGTGTTCTTTCCCCCAGTGCTGACACTGTTGCTCAAACATTGCTTCAGCAGAAAAGCAACAAGTCAGGGCCGAAGGCTGTTCCTGGGCTCCTAAACACCTCGTTTGTATCATCCATTTGCAATCCTTCCTCTTTCTATCATTCTGCTTCTCATAAAAATGACTTCTGTAACTTGGAGGAGGACTTAGCAGGACTTCTCCAGAATCCTGGCATGTGGGAAGGGGTCTCTGAACCGGGAAAAAAGCCGTTTCTTCAGACAGCTACTTGCTGGGACATTTATTGCTCTTTTGTTGTCTTGTCTCGTGCTTAGATGACAGAAAGTTTTATTATTCTAGGCAATTAGGGTGAGTTTCCCCCACTCATTTGTAATCTTTGGTGTGATGAATTTGGTGATGAAACTCTGAAAACATTTTTCATGTTGCTTATGCAAAGGCTGAAGGCCTGATTTATAGTGGTACCAATCACTATAAAATGCCACCCCCGTCCCTCCCCTCCATGTTTTTAAGTAACAGAAACAATTTGAGGTAGAATTAAGTGGTATCTTCTATTTTGTTGCATTGCCTATAGCAAGAATAAGGTGCACATGCTGCAAGGTGTGTAGATGTGACAGCCACATCTTGGCCAAGTGAGGGACTGATGTCATCATACCTTTTCCAGAAAAACAGGCAAACATTCTACTGGGAGTGTTGTCTGGAAGAGATGTGACATAATCCCCCAGGCCCAAATAACCTAGAGAAGGCCTCAGCTGGAGCGGCGTGTAATGTATCCCTCGCTGTACATGAGGGATAATATGGGCCATTGGAGAGATTTCAGAAGAAAGCAACAGGAATAATCAGAGGGCTGGAAGATGCAAGGTGTGGAAGACTGGTGACTGGTGTTGAGATTTCAGTTGTTAAGCTGAGAGGAAACTGAGGAGAGACATAATAGTCTTCAAATATGTTAAGACTGCTACAAAGAGAAATGGAATGTGTTTTCCATGTCTTCTGTGGACAGAACCAGAAAAAAAAAATGGGCTCAAACTGCAACCAAGGAGATTGATAGTGCACATTATAAACGCTCTTTGTTATGTTAACAATGGCTGAAGCTTGGACTGCATTGTCCCCAGAGATGACAGGTTGGACTGACTTCCATCAGGAATGAGATAGGTCTATCTGATCTCACCTTGGATGAGAATGATGAACATCATCATCACACCCTCGCTGCTTCTTTCAGCCATTTTCCTTGACTGAACAAGAACTATTTATGTTGTGTGCGTTCTCATATATTTCTAAGCTTCTTCCACCCAAATGATCAATTTTTCCCCTCATTTTGTTAATGAGTTTCCTCAGGCTAATGCTTAATGATGTCTTAACAAAGTAAACTTAAACATGGTAAGGAACATTCTTCATGAGGGTGGCTTGAATTTCCAGGCTGCTCTCCTCAGAGAATGACCTGCCACCTTCTATTTCTCCATCCTCAATAGAGTATGATAGTAGTACAGTAACTAACTAATGCAAAGTGGTTTTGACATCGTGGAGGAAGCTTTAACTACTAAATACTGTTGCTTCACTTTTGTATCCTTAGTTCTTTCTTCTCAGATCACAGTTTCATATCCACCCAAGGCTTTTCCGTTTAACTTTATATTTGGAGTTATTATGTTCTTTTATATTTTCTTTTTTTTTATTGTGTTGAAATAGAATTATGCAGTTCTTAGCAAAACTCACGGACTGTCCACCTTTGATAGCAACTGCAGGATTAGTTGCTTTGTCACCTCTTCTTGACAGCAATGCCTTCCCTTTTTTTCTCCTTCCCGTTTGCCTATGAAATGAGCAGAAGCTGGAGAAAACAATCTGATGAAGCAGCTGTCAGACTAGGACATGCTTACTGACCCCTTCTTGCAGATTTTAGTGGCTGGCCCTTTTCACTCCCTGATGAGAGTACGTCATTGTAGTGAGTCAACCCACCGCTCATCCCTACGAGATGCAGCCTCTGAGGCATACGACTCGCAAAAGACAGCCTGCTCGAAGGAACCAATAAATCTGTCATTATGAAAGCCTAACTTTTTAGGAGGAAAGTATCAAACAGCATTTAATGGAATGAACGTTGGAGAGGCTCCGACTGAGAGGACATCTCAATCGTGTGTTGTGGTCTGTCCTTCCTCCCCTGCCTCTGATGTCTCATCCTGCTTCCTCTGATTGCTGCTGCCTTAGAAGTGGCTTTAGTGAAAAAAAGATTTTCTTTGAAGTATTGTGGAAATACCATTTCTAAGAAAACATGACCAGCAAATGTCCAACTTTCTTTTTCAGCTATCGTGTTAGAATACAGTACTGATATCTGTGGTTTTGCCCCTCTGGTGTAACATGAAAACTTTCAGTGACTTTTACGGTTCAATTACTTTTGGCAGACTTTGGTTCTCCATGTTAGACCCACGCACTCGTGTAAACATCGCTAGCTTCAAGCTGTGTTAAATATAATCACTTAGTTACAAAAACAAAAAACAGAGATAATGACTAAGATTAAGATTCCACTTTTTATAAACATTTTTTGGCTGAAAATTATTTGGAGTGGTAGTCACACCCTACTCACAAGTATTTTTCACTTTTGGTTCTTTAGCTCTTGCATCTTTCCCTATTGCCATCCTCTTTCTCTTTGCTAAAAGTGCCTTGTTCCTACTCTGAACCCCCTCGTAATAGATTCTGCCTAAATTGTGTCTTAAAAAACACACAGAGGCACATGACAACAAGAAACATAAAGCAAAAGCTGCAATATGACACCATCACTCCTTAGGGAGAGGAATACGGAATATTCAGTAAAATCCTGAAGTTCCTTGTGCTGCTGCCGAAAATCAGCTTGATACAGGCGGTGAGCGTTAGAAACAAAAAATGTGGGAGGGACACAGTCAGCAAAACAATTCAAAGAATACATTTGCTTTATGTTCATGTTTGACAGTAAATGTTTATTCTGTGGTGTGAGTGAAATAAGAAAAAAAAGAAACTAAAAATAATTTTAAAAAATCAGTGTGTAGACAAAAAAAAAAAACCTGCAAGTGATGGGACAGAAGAGACTGCAGGTTTTATTTTTAAAGAGGATCTTGGGATGTTTTTTAAAAACACCTCCTTTCCACGCCATCCTCCAAAGTAATGGATCACATCAGTCTTTGTTTGAAAGTTAAAAAAATTACCCAAAAGGAAAAAAGAACACTCTCCGCTTTTTGGAAAACTGACACTAAATGCATGGAAATGTTTTTCCTTACAAATGAGGTCAAAACAGCCTCATCACTCCCCCAGCACTGCCCAAACTTGAACTCTCTAAAAGATGCATCTTGAAATTCAGAAAACCTAGTTGCACATTACATGAATATCCATCACAAACCATAATAAGAATTCAACTGGCTTTATATCTGTCTTTGTAATTCCAGCCTTTAGTTTAGACAAAATTAACTGCCCAACAGTAATACTAAGCCTTGTGTTATTTCCGATAAAGCTGCAGCTCTGGGACTACTCCGACTCTGGGAAGATCTGATGGACATGAATTGGTTGCTGTTGCTTCTCCTGATTTCAGTGCTACACTTACCCAGGTGTGAAGTTGTCTAGTTCACTTCCCAAACATGATTTAAAACCTCTGAATGGAGGTTGGTGCTGCTTTCAGTGAGGGCAAGCAGGTTGACATCATGACCAAATAAGCTAACAGCTGAGTGGGTCGTTGATGCAGGCTGCTCTTCTTGCCACTTCCCAGTGAGGATGGAGGTCAAGCTACACGCAAGTTGTTATTCTTCTTGTGCATTCCCAAAATCTCCTACATGTGCCTGCAAGGACATGGTGAACCTATGGAGGTATGTTCCCAGAAGCTCTTGCGAAACACATCTGGAAAGGCAAGAGCTATCTCATGTGTACTGGATAGACCTCCCATACCTGAACCAGGTTAGTCTGTTGAGCAGTAAAGCAGATGTTCTTGCAGCAAAAGACAAGTTTTAGCAGATATCTAAGTATGAGTTTCATTATGATTGGTTGGTTGATTATATGGAATTGATTAACTACTGAACAGCCTCTAAAAATTTGTTTAAAGTGAAAAAAATAAAGAGAACTTCATGGAAACATTGAGTAAGAATTAAAAAAAAAACCCAACTTCAGGATGCTTTCTAGCTCTCTGTTCAACCTGGGTATAAATTCAAATTTAAGTTACATTATGATCTTCTTAAAGAATGAAAATACTCTAAATTTCATACTAATATAGCTGAATATCTGAGAAGTCTAAATGGTGATTTTCTCTGTGATCTAATTTGCTCTGTTGACAAAGAGGAAAGCGTGTGGTTAGTATTACTAGAGAAAGTACACACTTTTATTGATGGCACTGCTTTAGTTTACTTGGTTTTGGAAGACATGGATTTACTTAGGGAAAATCCAGATGCAGATGGTTAGATGAAAGGGAAAACTACCAAAAACAATAGGATGAGACTAAATCTGTGGAGCCACCATAATATATCTGCGTATCTGGATCGCTATTTTCTTGTAATGAGTAACAGGACCCGGAAACCCTTTAACATATGTTACATTCACAGTGAATCAACCCACGGTTTTGCTCATATCCTTTTTATAATTTTCTGAAACAAAATTTGGATCTGGTTCCAGCTATTTAGAAACGTTTTATGGCAACTGAGTCAAAGAATTTGGCGGGTTTTGCAGTTTGGAAGGCCACTGGAATGTTTTGCAAAAGCCATGCTAATGTCTTAGTAATAATGAGGTAAGAGTAACAAAATTTTTCCGCGTTGCAGAAAGTGAGATTCTTTCTAATTTTTATTTGAATATTTGGAGCCTGTTCACTTTCTAGGAGATTCCTGTTATTTTTCTTCTCCTTTCAAATGATAAATGCTCGGGAAGGGTAATGCTGAGGAGTCCATGAGAAGACCTTAGTTCTTCTTATGTTTACATGGAGATGGGTGATTTGATTTGATTTGGCAGAGATGGACTGCACTGTTTTGTTAGTATCTTTGTTTAGAAAAGTTTGTTTAGAAATGATTGCAAAAATTTGTGGTCCCTTTACTTACAAAGTCAGAAAAAAACCCAATTATAAGTATGCTGGTTTTCTAGTCTCAAACTTATTTTTTCAGGGAAGTAACTGAGAGACAGTGTAGGATAGAGTTTGTATGTTTAATATGAGAGTCAAGAAGGTACGTAGTGCTCCCTGGATATTGTAGGCGTATAATAACATGAAAAAAAAATGTCACTACTCTTCCTTAAATATTTAAATGTCAATGTGAACCACCATGTCCAAATGTTTAATGTGACCTACATGATTTTGGCATAAATAACATGATGTTTTTTTCTATTAAATTTGCTCCCTAACTTTTTTTTTGGTATGTGCATTTTTTGTCAGTAAGTATTAACAATTCCCATGGAAAGGGACAAGGAACTGGTTTCCTTGCTGCCACTATGTTGTGCTAAGGATTTTAGGAATATAGCTGGATCTTCTCATAGATGGGAGTAAAGCAAGGAGCAAATGCGTTAATGTTAACAAAATATTGTGTTTAAAATCAGTGTGTTAAATGTGTTTGTTAGTTTATTTGCTCCATGATACCTGTCAATGTGGCACATGAGGGCCTGTTTGTACAGGAGCTGTTGGATAATTTCGTATCTGCAGAAGGTATATTATCAGTAGGTTGGCTCTGGTGTCCTTTCTGAAAAGCAGACTGTGTTAAATGTGTGATGTGACGGTTCAAAGGGGCATGCTGGCAGTCTGGCCACTTTGTGCTTTAATCAGAGGATTTAAACGTATTGCAATACTCATGAAAAGAAGGTGGTAATGTGTTAGTGTTTTCAGAGACCTTAAATAATGTCAACATAGGCTGTACTGGAAGATGGTGAAGAATCTCAGACTGAAATGTTGCAATCTGAATTTCCAGCCTCCCCTGTCTGGTCACTGAAACCACTGGTTCCTGATTTATAGAGGAATGAATCTTTGAAAACCACCGTGAATGCAGCAGCCTTGTTCCATCTTTACATCAGCTTAAGCAGAGCTGGAGTTAGGCTGAATTCTTGTTTTGTACCCATCCTGAGCAGTAAAGAAATGTGGGGGTTTTTGGCTCTGATAGACCTTGAGACTCAACAAAAATCCTGAAATATTTATTTCCTTCTTATCTGGTATCTGTCTGATATGTATGCCACCGGGACATGCACAAGATTTCCTCAGGGATTAACGCACCTTCCCATATACTACTGTGATTAGAATACTCTTGTGGCATTCATTCCGGTGTGCAGAGCAGGCGTCCCGTCTACTGGGGACAGAGAAGGTGGGTGGCAGGGACGACTTTCACAGGCAACAAATGTGCCTGAACACAACTGTGTGATGAGGAGGAGCAATTTCTCCTTCACGTTTCTTGGAATTAACAGAACTTTAGGGAAAGCCAATGTTAGTTCAGCATGTTCATATTTTATCATAAATTGTTAACTCCTTTAGTCCGGTTATGCTGATAAGTGATTAATTTATGACTTTTTTTGTACTCTTCTGTGTCTTCACAGAGCATGTCTGTTTGCAGGATGCGAAGCACGTTATCACTGGAGCATTAGGAAGGGAATAGGTCCAGTGATAGCAACAGACTGTGGTAAATTTGAAACAAAGAAGTCAGGGAAAACAGAAGAGCAAGCAGTCTTAGACTAACCTTTAGTGTTTAAAGAAAGCTATATTTATTTCAAAACCTATCATTTAAAATATATAATAATAGAGCATCATGCAGTAGTCTCTTTGTTTTTGTTGTATTTTCAGTTTTGATTATTCTCTTTCTGGTGACATATAATCTGCAGTTATTTTCACTAGCGCTCAAATCATAAACAATCGCTGCAGGTTTTTTTTCTTGCAATTCATGTTTACCAAATACTGCTTTTTTCTGTTAAAACAGTTTACTCATAAATTATTTACATGTATTGAAAGAGAATGTGAAATAGTCTGTGTACTTTTTCAGTAGATGCTCAGGAACGAGAAAGGAAAGTTGGACCACACAGCACAGCCACCACTGGGAGCTGTTACCATTGTTATCCTGTATTACAACTTGATTTACTGAATATCTGTTTGATTGGCTACCAAGCCTTTCCTGGACTTTTAAGATTTCAAAATTGAATCTGGCATGTCATTTGAAAGGTTACAGTCAAAATTTGGAATAAGATTAGAATTTTATATGTGTTTGACTTCATGGCCATTCTAATTTTTAGACTATTCTTTGAACCAATAAATCTACTATTTGGTTCAGACAGTTGCCAAATAAATGATTTCTGCCAAACTGGCTAAGAATTTTTTTCCTTTTTTCTTTCCGAATACAAAGATGACTATCCAATTAGTGTCCGTTTGAAGGGATTCAGTTACTAATTGGATATGTGGGATTGTTCATCTTTAGTTTGTTAGTTGAAATGCAGCCAACCTCAAAGTCATTAACGTGGCTGAGGCCATTTCTGCCTAGTGTGAAATGAGCTGGAAGTCTCATCCAGTTATTGATAGGCATCTAAGGTAAAATGCTTTTGCTACAACTGGTGCAGAAAATATATTTCTAGTGGATGTAATTAAATACATAAATAACAAAATAATACAACTTCTTAGGATGTGAAAAGTTTTTTAGCTAGAAATTTTTTTCTCCATATCGAGTTTGAAGTCTTTTTTTTTGGTGGAGCATCCTATGGAGTGTTCCATTACACTATAGTGCTATTCCTGCTGGGCTTTTTAAAAGAAGAGTTCACTTTTCACGACTGAGGTGCATTTCAGACACAGTAGAATAACCCTCACTGTAATTACTGTGCCTGTGTCTGAATGAAGCCTTGAGATGAACGTAACCTTGATTGAGAATGGCAAGGATATAAGAACTGACTCTATCCTAACACTAAAATAAATACTAGAGGCATATGAGATTGTATGCGGAAAAACCAACCCAAACATCCAATCCTGCAAGCAGTCTTGCCTACAATATTCTTAGCTATAATGGTGCAAACCTTAACAGAGAGTAAAGATGAAGGTTTCCCAGCTGCCATCCGTCCTCCAGCAGTTTTCTCCCAAAACATCTCAGGTCTAATTCAATTTCTGATTTGAAACCATATTTTACACTTTGAGAAACCTTCTTTTTTCCTTTTTCCTTAACTACTTCTCCAATAGAAGAAAAGCGGGCAGTGGCCCTGCAACACAAAGGGTCCTTTGAAAGCATGGCTTTGTCTCTGCACGTGCGCACAGTGCTCGGAGGGGTCTGTAGGAGAGAGGCGCGGACCCCAGCGGAGTTGTTATGTGCCTCAGGAAATGCAACCTGTACCAGGATCGTGCTTACAGTTTCCAACAGACGGGGGCTTAATATAAAACAGCTACCAGGAAATATCTAATTAAAAAAAATAGGAATTGATTCCATGAAGATGGCTCATCATTTTCTGTATTGCCATGTTAGCAAAACATTCTCTTAAAATAAGAGCGACCTGCTGAACTGCTTCTGGCACAAAATTCAACTGCCCTCTGTCATAAATTATCTAATGAAATTCAGGGCAGTAAAACCGAACAAACATTGGAAGAATGCACGTTTTAACTGTAAATGGGTTTTGTGATTAAACCTGACTGTCCAAAGATGGCATTCTCAACTTCAGAGTAAGCCATTAGCAGGCAGAACGAAACGCAGCTGGAAATTGGATAGCTCCAGAGTAATTGTAAAACTGAAGTCAGCAGCCCTGAAGATTACAGCACCTGGCTGGATTGCTTTACCAGCGACTCGGCTGGATTCGGGATGGATGCACCAAATCTAACGGTTGTGCAGCTGTAGGGTGAGGTGGCTCTTACTCAAGGAAAAAGAATCCATCTTTCTGTACTGGATCGAGGCACTCTGCAAGCACTCATCCTGGTCCTCGATGTAGGGAAAAGCCAGAAATCCGCAGCAGAAAGTGGGGGCAGAGCAACTCCACCGTTTCCCAGCAGCCTGCGATCGCACTGGCGTAGGAGCAACAAGGAATGGCACATTTAGCTACGTAGGAAGCTGATTCAAGTTAACTTTGGAGTTTGCTATAGGTTCTGCAGATCTGTTCAGAGTGACAATTCTCACATGCCTGAAAGAAAGGGAAGGCTTTTTGAGGCTGTATCTTTTATTATAATTGTCTCTTTGATGTTCTGGGGATTTTTTTTCAAATTAAACCATATAAAAGTAGTACATTACAGTATTGGCACTAATACGATGACCAAATTATTGGTTTTGTTTTATTTAGAAAATATTCCAAGCCAAAGGCAAAATACCCCAGATTAGTTTAAAAGAAATAAAACCCAAAGAAAAAATTGTTCCCTGGATAAAGCCCAGCTCTGGGAACAGAGAGAATTAGATTATCTTCCTAACTGGCACCAGCTCCTGCGCAGTGTTTGGCAGATAACTTAGGTCAGGCTTTAGCTGTAGTGTTTGTGATTGAGTGGAGAGGCTCTGGTTTCCAAACATGTTAATATAAAATGATATTTGAACTAATATTAGGGGCGAATTCTTAAAAGTGCTGAAAACTTTGAAGTTTGGGGGAATTTCAAAATGAAGCAATGAGATTAAATTTTAAAAAGATACATAAAATAGTGATGTAAAGACACAGACTTCAGTATCTTTATGTTTACAAAATTACCTAAAGGTATTGTAATGCCAAAAATTAATAGGCTTTTGAAAAGAATGAAATGCACTGCTGTTAAAAAGGCACAAAACAGCCAAAAATAATACCAGAATGTTCATTTTTTCCCCTCCCAAAATAAATAACTTCTGTTCATTATAAACACTACAATTAGGGAGATAGTGCAAGTTACAAAGTCTTTTATTTGCTTTGTTTTGAAGTACAATTGAAATTTATTTCTGCTTCAGAACAAAAGTTTAGAGGAGAAAAAAATAAGTTTCTCATGACAGATGATTTTAATTTATTTATAATGAATCTGACTCTTAGGATGCTCATTCTTCTGAATTGGAAACTGCCTGAGCAGAAAGTTAATTTTTCCTGAAAAGTCACACTTCCTTCTGGATGTGAGTAATAATGTGTCTATGTTTATTTAGTAAAAAATTCTTCTTCTTTTTTTTTTTTTTTTTTTTTTTTTAACTAAATAAAAGACCTTTCCAAATACACAGGATTACCAAGAAGTGGATATTTGCTGGTAAACTACATGGTGAGTTTCCAGAGCACCTTTTTCCAGCATTTAATACTGTATAATTCCAAGGTGAAATAAAATGTTTCTGTGCCTTGAAGGTATGAAGAAATGGCTCTGGAGCTCTGGCTATAAATGAGAGGACCTTCTGACTCTATCTCAGTACCTAAGGTTGGGCCTTATGTTTTGTCCTCATAAGACTTCTGAACAGGTTCTTGGTTCTTGGAGGGGGCCTCTCGCCACCCTGTGTGATCCTGTCTTTCATGCTCGGCGTGTTGCAAGTCTCTCCTCTTGGTGAGGCAACTTCTCATGTGCTTGAGGAGAAAAAGGAAGGATGGTCGAGGAGATTCAGAAGATACCTGCTCCTTGTCACAGCATAGAATTCCTGCTGAGGAAATGGTCATCTCACCCCTCACAGCCTCCTCCTCCTCGTACACCAAGATGTACCTCCATCAGTGGGATGTGAGGCTGAACTGAAATGATTCTGAAGCTCCTAAAGACCCTTGGCTGTGATCTGATAAGTGTGTGCTTATATACAGCTATCTTTCACTAAAGGGTCTCACAACTGCTCAGTTCACAGGAATGTGATGTTACAAACTGTGAAACTGTATTTCTGAGGCGCGGCTTGTTTTCAACCATATCTCTGGGTGTCATGGTCAGGTTTGTGGATACCACATGCAGTTCAGCATTTCTTTTTTGGAAAGAGGGTAGCTGAAACGCAGCCCTCCCATCGGACTACTACATAGATGTTCGTCAAAATTACACTTTACCTGCTTTAATGTACCTAAATCCTACTGTAGAGGAGACTTCTGTTTTCAAGAACACAGCACATTCTTTTACAATGCCAAAATAAATAGGGGATAGGAGAGAGGGATGAAACAGAGCTAACGAGGATTTTCTGCTGAGTGAATGTTTGGATTGTAAACTCTATGGGGGCTTGGACTGTATCCACACTTGTGTTCTGAGGAGGCTGATCTCACTTCCAGTGTCCAACAATAAATAAGGGTTTGCAAAGAGAATACATAAAAGTTTTGCAAAGAGAGATAAGGCTGCCGCCAGTCCAAAGACAAGAAGCAACAAAGAGGTTCATTAAGAGATGCAGAATCTGTAAGAAAACACAAAAAGGCAATGCTCTTGGAAAATGTGCAAATTAGAAAAGAATTTCATAGTATTAAGAGAAACACAAAATAAAAAAATAAACTGTGACCCAGACTGTTCCTACACTCAGCTTCACTCACTGCCAATTCACTGGTGCCAGGGCATGCTCCAAGTCTGGGGGCAGAAATAGGGACAATTAGAGGTGGTGGAATTAAATATTGCTAAGATGCTCCCAAAGCAAATGCAAAACTTTCCTTCTATCTGCCGTTGCTGGAGTGCATTATTGCTGGAGATCCAGCTCATCTAACAAACGCACAAAAAGAGGATGCCTCAATCCATCTCTTTGGTGATCTTGACTCATCCTGCCCTTCCAGGAACTTTCTTCTTAATCCTTGATAAAAAGGTGATGGCGTTTGGTCTTTGTCCTACTCAGTGATCCAGAATTATTAGCAAAAAGTAGATTCTCCAGATTCTTGTTAGTATTTTATATTCATACTTTTCACCTGAAATTTTTTTTGTAGTTTCCTTTTATCTGTTTATTGTCTTTCAATTTTACTGTCTTCTTGCTGTTTAATTATTTAGAGGAGTAAATAGAGTCCCAGTATCCTGATTTACATCATTATCATTATCCTTTTGTCTTTCCTTAGTCAAGGAGTCTGTTTTATGTTTTTCTCTGAAGCAAGTCTACCTGATCCTTTAAGCATTATAATAATCTGCAGGTGGGTTCTGTGAGTACTGTGACATTATAAAAATCAGTGTAGCATTATAAAAATTAGCATTGTTTCTGTCGCACGGTTTGTAAAGTCCCTGTTTTGTTGTTGGTTGTGGTACATGAAGTAGATGTGTTCTGCTGTGAATTTTCCTTTTTGTCGTGTGGGATGGAGTGAGGAATCAGAAAGCTTAGAGATTGGAGAGGTGCCACAGGGCACAGCGAGAGGTGCAGAGGTGGCATCGGGAGGTGACATGATGTTCCCTCCTCCGTGTGGGCCGTGCTGGGGATGAGCAGGAGGGAGCGATGGGGGAGCTCACAGCCCAGCAGAGCTGACGGGAATGGGCGTTTCTTCGTTTCTGTGTCAGCTGGTGGGTGAATGGTGGGAGCATCAAGGCACCCTGTATGAAAGTGTGATGTACAGAGCAGCTTTTCAGAGCTTCTTCCTAAACTTTCTTCCCAATTTTCCCCTTCCCAGGCTTAGGATTTTTCAGGTTTCTACCATCTGTATTGCCTCAGTCTTTCTTCTTTGGTTTGTTTTTACTCTCCTTAAAGTCCTTATGTTACTTAGCTTCATACTGTTTACTTTTAAGTGGGAAAGGCTTGAAGATATATATTTATTTGTTCCTTTAGAAAAACTTCATCGTTACTTAGACCACCTAGAAGATTAAACCCTGCCAGAGTACCAGTGACCCTTCCTGTGTCCTTTACTCAAAGGAATATAATGTAAATGAGGATAAATAGTAACTACTTTTCTTCTAATGCAAAGAAAATTAGAAATGACTGAACAAATAAGCAGATATGTTTGGTTGCTTGCTGGCAGACCTTTGGGATCATACTGTGGTTAGCCACGTTTGCAACACTTTTTCTTCTTATTATGCTTTCAGATTTGTGTAATTGCAAAACCATTAAACTGGTAGATGGCATATACTGGAATTCTTACGTTGCTTTCATATGTGTGTTTTAAAAAATGTGCTATAATGATATCTGACTAAAACATAGTGTCTTTCTTTAGCGGGTCTCAAGGCTCAAATCAAAAAGGACTAAAATTATGGTCTTCATCTCCAAGGATGGGGAACCTGGAGGATGTAGAGGAGAGATCAGTCACTTGAGTGGATCTTTTGGGTCCATGAAGAACCAGAAGCTGGTCTACTGAGTCCTCTAGTATCTTCTTTTTAGTCCTCTCTTTTTTGGGGAGCACAGGTGTTGTGGCACAACGTATCATTTGGCTACTTCCTAGGCTTTCCACACAGACTTTGTGGCCAGGATTGTTTCTTCTCTAAGTAGGGTTTTGAGAAGTTATTGAAGCTTGTTGAAACAAGACTGTTTGCCCTAGTGTTTGACTGAAGGCTGTGGATTATCTAACTTACACTTGAATAGGTGCCCATCTCTTACACCGGGGGAGGTGTTTGCTGTGGTAAGTCCTCAACTGCAAATCAGAATATATGGAGTTTGCAAGACACTCCCTGACAAAACTTTTTTTTTTTTTTCCCAAACTTGGGATATTTTCTGAAAAATGCCATCTAACTGTGATAATTGCCGAAGAGCAATGTTTTTGAGGCACTGTTACTGAACCTAAAATTTATGTCAAGAGCTCAGTGAACCCTTCTCTTTCCGCGTTTAGTTTGAGGCTCTGCTGACAGCAGTGCTCCATTGATCAGCTGCATGGATCACTGAACTGTGGCCTCGCAGAGCACACTTTGGGAAACTACTACCAGAGCTCAAAAGAGTGATATTAGCTCATGATTTGCTACATTTAAGTGGTGTTCCCAAAGGACCAGGGTACTGGACTGAGTTTCCAGAGCTCTGAATTCATCTCTGGCTTTGTAATTTATTTTTGCAGTGGTCTTAGGCAGTTGCTTTTCTCTGCAGTCATTTAGTTGTTGCTCTTTTTTCCTTAAAGAAAGATAATTGGTAAAAGACCTGATGAGACCATGCAGAAACTGCATTTCTCAAGTTCCACTTAGCTGTCTGAAGCTGAGCTTTTAGGCCTTGTTATTTTCTTCTGTAAAGTGAAGGTATCACCACTCCAATCTGAAACCTCCTAAGCTGGGAGGCTTGATGAATATTCACACAGTGCTCTGAAGTATAAGTGGATATGAATTTTCCAAATAACAATCACACCTGCTGGCTTTTATTCCAAGCCCCCTTCCAGCCTTGCTCTTTCATTATTTCAAAATATAGTCTCTCTGTGCCGCAGGACTGAGACCATTGCTTGGAATTTTATAATGAACATTTCAGAGTCGTGCATGCGATTTGCTTGAATGTGATGACAGTTTTCACCTCTCATTTCACTTCTCCGTGTTCTTCTTGTTTCAGACTTGTAGGCTAAGCTGATATAGGGGGATACAGTTTCACTACAGCCTGTGAAATAATTATTGTCAATGTCATCGTGGCAGAGAATTACGCTAGCCACATATGGCCCGTCTTCGCCCTAGCACTAGTATGGCAATGGGGGGAGATGTATTGGCGTGGTTGAGCATTTTTATTCTGAAGCATTTATTCTTTCTCAGTACAGGAGGGCAAAAAGTGAAATCTGAGTAGTTTTAATTAATCCATGCTGTGAATGATCTCTGGCTTGGCTTGAAATCCAATCGTCTTCCTCACTGCTCCTGGACTTAGGTAGCCATTTGCCTGCAGGCCACTGCAAGCCAAGAATGTAGATCTGGAGGCCAAACTTGGCCTGTGATTGTCCTCCCAGGCTGGACCTCCTTGGGTTCTGTGCAGAGCATCGTATGCTGAAACTGGGTGTCCCTCTGAGCCCACACCTCCCTGTTTGGCAGCGGCACAGCATCCTCTGCTGCAGGCAGGCTAATTAGGTGAGCCGCCCCGGGGGCCGAGAGCGCTGCCAGGATGGCTGTCAGCATCTGACTTCTCGCCAGCCATCTGAGGCAGTTTGGCATTACAGATTGAGGAGAGGCTGGAAACTAGAAGACCTTGAACGCTTACATGGTTCTGCCATCATCATCATCATTATTATTATTTATTAGCATCTGCACATCTGGTCAAGCCATGCTGCAGCCTGCGCAGAGGCAACTCCAGCCCATCAGATCTGCCCCCATTCAAGGGGCTGTGGCTGGGACAGCCCTGCAACGTCAGGGAAACCTGCAAAGTGGTGTAGAAATTTATTAATAAAGTTAAATATTATTAAAGGTATTAGTACTGGGACTGGCCCTGTGTAACATCTTTGTCGACGACATGGACAGTGGGATAAGAGTGCACCCTCAGCAAATTCGCCAACGACACCAAGCTATATGGGGTGCGGTCGACATGGAGGGGAGGGATGCCATCCAGAGGAACCTGGACAGGCTGGAGAGGTGGGCCCGTGCCAACCTCATGAAGTTCAACCA
Organism: Tetrax tetrax; assembly: GCA_009806455.1. Lineage (NCBI taxonomy): Eukaryota > Metazoa > Chordata > Aves > Otidiformes > Otididae > Tetrax > Tetrax tetrax. Next base: position 213,690 of record WHYT01015504.1, on the reverse strand, counting down.
GGCCAAGTGCAAGGTTCTGCACCTGGGTTGTGGCAATCCCAAGCACAAATATAGGCTGAGCAGAGAATGGATTAAGAGCAGCCTAAGGAGAGGTACGTGGGAGTGCTGGTAGACAAGAAGCTCACCAGGAGCCAGCAAAATGTGCTTGCAGCCCAAAAAGCCAACTGCATCCTGGGCTGCATCAAGAGAAGCGTGGCCAGCAGGTTGAGGGAGGTGATTCTCCCCCTCTACTCTGCCCTGGTGAGACCCCACCTGGGGTACTGTGTCCAGTTCTGGAGCCCCCAACATAAGAAGGATGTGGACCAGTTGGAGAGGGTCCAGAGGAGGGCCACGAAGGTGATACGAGGGCTGGAGCACCTTGCCTATGAGGACAGGCTGAGAGAGTTGGGGCTGTTCAGCCTGGAGAAGAGGAGGCTCCGGGGAGACCTGATAGCGGTCTTCCAGTACCTCAAGGGGGCCTACAGGAAAGATGGGGAGAAACTCTTCAGTAGGGCCTGTTGCGACGGGATGAGGGGTAATGGTTTTAAAACAGAGGGAGGTAGATTCAGAGTGGATGTATGGAACAGACTTTTTACACTCAGGGTGGTACAACACTGGACCAGGTTGCCCAGAGAGGTGGTGGATGCCCCATCCCTGGAAACATTCAAGGCCAAGTTGGATGGGGCTCTGAGCAACCTGATCTGGTTGGGAGATGTCCCTGCTTCGTGCAGGGGGGCTGGACTAGATTACCTTTAAAGGTCTCTTCCAACCGTGACTATTCTAAGATTCTATAATAGTATAATAGTAAATTCTGTATGCTTTGAACGCTTTTTTCTAATTATCTGGTATAAATATCTAATCATTTACTATATAGGGGTTTGGACTCTTTTAGGTCTTACGGAGAGCTTATCTCTTTTTCAAGAAGTCCTAAGGACTTTCTACTGCATTCAGGTCATAAGATTTTTATCCACATTTTAATTACAAAAGCCAAAGACAAAAATAGACAACACTGTCAAAAAAGGATAAAATTAGTCAGATTATCTTGAGAAGGCCACAGCTCAATTTGGATTTTCAGATGTGCTAAGCGTTAGATTATCTCAGCAGCCGTTGACACTGGGAGAACTTTGCCATTAATGGGAATAGTTAGAGAAATGGTATTTGGAGCCGAGACTGTGTCTCAAACATTCAGTGTTCCTCATTCAATGTGGATATATTTGGTCTATAGGGCTGATTTGATGCTGTTGCGCAGAAATGATGCTGGCACCAAATCCGTGGATTTAGGGAACTACAGCATGTGCAGTTTTCCCTATCTTTTGCCAGTGTCGCCAGGAGGGAAACGTCAAGTATTCCTGCTGTAGTGTGTGCGCAGAACTGCCCCTGCGTGCAGTGCGGGTGGGACACTGGCCCTCAATGTGTCCTGTCTCTCCTTGTGATACGTCAGGAATCGGGCAGTGAAGCCCACCTGATTCTTTTGTACTGAGATCTACCGCTATTGCTACCATGCAAGCGATTTCTAAACAGCCTGAGTTTGGGACTGCAGCCCCATGGAGCATTAATTTAGGTACAAGCAGATCTATGGTGGTGTTCCGCCATGAAGTTACTCTAGCATAACTAGGCATTGCACCTAAAAACAGCATCAGTCCCATGCTCCGGTCTGTCCTGTGGCTGCACAAGCACAGGTGCTGGCCCGGTGAAGAGGCAGGAGTGACAGCCTGAGTTTGGGAAGGGTACGAGCGGCTGCTCCTCTTGGTGACATTGCTGAGTTATGCTCTGTGAAGGTATTTGTGGTACTAAGCCTGCCTCAGTTTCCCAGCTATAAACCAGAGTAAACCACCTCTGTACCCAAAGGGGTGGTAGGAAAATGAAATAGTTAATGGGTCTACCATGCCTTGAGAATATAACTTACTTTCTAGAAGTCACGTGATGATATTTGCTCTCCTGCTCCTCTCACTTGAAAAATTGCAAAGGTTTTTTTTTAGAATCCATGCCTTCATCATAATTCATTTCTTAATTTGGCTATTAGTCAGCTTTCATTAGTTTGCCATCTGGAATGAAGAGAAAGCATAAGCTAATTTTGCCTTTCTTTGTATGTCTCCTAAGAAAAATTGGGGGCAAAAAAAGTGTAATCATGGGAGAACAGATTAAAGCAGCATAGAAGAGAAGAAAACTCTTTACCGCAAGTGCATGTTTGTGTCTTTTCTATAAACAATCTGTTTAACTGAGAAAAAACTTTTTGGTTTTCTGAAATGAGTACTGTTAAGGTTCATGGACTCTGAATAACCCATATCTCGCTTGTTTTTCTTCTCATCCTCTTTCCTATTCACAGAACAGCCTGGCCTTTTTGAAGCACTTTTCTACCATTCTCAAATGGTCCAAAACAATGGCGTACTGAAGTAGTTTCCATTTTTGCACTGGCCTTTTCTTCCTTTTGCCAATTGTCTGTCGTTGTTCTGTTGATAGGAGGTGAAGGAGGTCCTCTTGCATTATTTTATTGCTAGTGTGTATATATGTTGTGAGCCTCTGCAAATAGGGGGACAGAACTGGAAAGGACTAGGATATGATTGAGGTATTTTATCCTTTCTTGTATTTTTTTTATTTTTAGTTTTAGAAGCTTACTTGCTATAACCATGGTGCTCAAAGTATAGCCTATCAAAAGTATGGTTGCAATCTTTCTTATTAGAAGTTTCTTCTCTGCATTTTCAAACTGCTTTGAACAGGAAGGAAGAGGTTTTGGGGGTTATTTTTTAGATAGATACATTTCTCTGGAATTCTCCTAAAAACTATTAAAGTGGATTTGACTACTTGCTTTCTTATTGTAAATAATTTCTAACTCAAATGATGAAAATTACATATAGGTTAAAATAATTTTTACTAGGAGACTTTAAAAAATATTCTATTTGATATTGTTCCTATAATCAGTTTACAGCATATCCTACATGGGAAAGAAGAGAACAGATTTATATCTCAGAATTTTTCCACTAAAGCCTATGAAATTAGTCCTTCTCTAAAACCAGTATGTTGCAATTTATATATAGGGAATACCTCTTGAGACTTTCTCTGGATTAAAGGCCGCAGAATGAAGATTTCTATGAGTATGCTGATGTCAAGGACTTTATGGCAGTATATACTTGCTTCTTCTCACATTTCCCCTTGCCTTCATGCAGTACAAATCAGATACGAATAGGAAACTATTAGGAATAAATGATGGAGGTGATAAAATGCAATTTTAGTTGTTTCCTTAACATCTGTGCTTGGCGAACAGCCCTAGACATTGGGCTAGGAGATGTAATTCATACAAGCTAAACCAGCCCTGAGTTTTCTGTACATTTGCTTGTGAAAAACCTTTTTTTGTTCTTTGAATGAGATTTACACTTTACTAATTTACTTTTTAGCTGTGATGAAAGCATATGGGGAAGAAGAAGGGAAAGTAAGAGAGCACGGACTAGGAGCAGGAAGATTCAGTCCAGTTTGTTTCAAGATCTGCAATTGCAAATGAACCATTTTGGTCTCTCCCGATGAAGGAAGGATCTTGTGAGATTAGACGCCACTGTCGACCCATCTGAGTAGCAAAAAGCATTGCACACGTAGTCTAATAATTATCTGTGACGCTAAGGAAGACAGATGTGGCATTGGCTTCTGATTCAAGCAACTACCATATTAATTTTCAAGTGAGCAGCAGCAGAAGCAGATGGTGAGATGAGGCAAGGATGCAAATGTTTGCCATCGAGAGCTTTTACCTTTGTGTAGTGGCTGTGGCTGATGCTAGGCTGAGCCGGTGAGGCCTGATCGCCGCCCAGCCACACCAGCTGGTCCTTCCCCAGCCTGGCTGCCGAGGGATGCTGCACAGGGCTCATCTGTGCAAACCGACGGGCGTGACACGGGTTGTTTGTGCTATGATGCAATGGGGTAACTTTTCTATAGAGTCAGCACATTTTTGATAATACCGAGGCCAACAGATGCAGCAGTCTGTGGTTTCCTAGTGAGCCTGTGAAAAATAAAGCACATAAACCCAGGAAAATATGCAAAGTTGCTATAAACTGAAATCCTTGCCGTTTTTTTTTTTTTTTTTCTTGGGGGGGGGTGCTGTTTTTTTGCTGTTGAGATCCCAGTGGGAGGATATTTGGCAGTGCATCTTCTTTGTTACTCAGGAACACAGGAAGAACTGGGAAGCACCTTTTGGCAGATATTGTTAAACAAGCCATCCAGGCCCTTTCTCAGCGATACGAGGCACGAGATCGATGGCACACTCAACCCTTGCTGAAGCCCATGTTGATCAGGATACTCCCTCAGCTGTGACAGAAGTCTAGTAAGGACAAATGGAGTCACAATGATTCTCCTGGTCATACAATGTGGTTTCCTTGCCCAAGTGATGTTGCTGAGGCATGCCCAGAGGTAGCTGTGAATTTGAATAGAGGGTTTTGTTCTGGATCCAGTGGTCCATTTTTATCTTTATGGTATCCATCAACTGACACACGTGGGCAATCATGGGGAGAATATGCTGACGATATGTGTAAAGTGCATTTTTTTTCTCTCCCATGGCCAGACAGGAAGTTTTTAGATGCTGTAACGATGAGAAGCTGGTGTTGCTTGTGCTGTTCAGTTCTGTTCGCTCAATGACCTCAAAAAATGCTCCCAGACTAGGGTTGAGTGGGAGCCCCCCATAATGGTGACATTTTGGTCATACATCATACGTTTGAAATACTCTTGTATAGATTTTTTTTTTTTTAATACCACCTGCCTGTTGGAAAGGGCGAGCTGTGAGGGAGGAGGATGGAGCAGGCGCAGCGGCTGGGCAGTGCCATGCTGGTGCCAGGGTACGTCCCAGCAGCTGCCTTGTTCTCCCGTCCTCAGTGCTGCATCCTCCCACTGCTGGCAGGGGGAACAGACACCCAACTGTCTGTCTGCTTTGCTCCTGCTGCATGGCAGTGAAGTTACTGCCTTTTAGATGTTAATAACTAAAACACAGATTTTTTATTTTTCTTTTTTCCTCTGAACTCATCCTGTTGTGGTGGTTAGTCAAACTGAACAGAAGGGCTGGGACTTTTTTTTTGACCATGGGAAAATACTTGCAAGAGCTGGTCTAAAGGTAGATAAAAAAAACAGCTGCATGATGAGACACGGTGCAACTGTTAGGCAAGGAGGAATGTGAGGATTATTGTTGAAGGGACTGCTGAAAGAAAGAGGGATTTCATGGGAGAGGGAGGTTGCTTGGCAGGGAGAAGGGAGGCTGTTCCAAACATATGGGGCAGCGTAACCAGATGTAGAAAAAAACTGGATAATGTGCAGAAAACAGAATGCAGCCAAGGAGAGTGAAAGCCATGGAGGTAAATTTTCTCTAAGATCTTTTAGGTAAGTCTGCCTAGCACAGTCGGTATTCCAAAGAGATGTGAGGGTGATCAGATAGAAGGGCAAAGGTGCCTGGAGCAGCCTGAGAGAAGGGTGTTGGCAGCAGTTTATTAGTGTTTGTTAAACATATGTTTTCTGGTTTCATGATAAATTCAGAGCACATCTATAATTAAAATGGAATCTCCGTAACATACAAGTATTAGCTGTATATCCTGGGTTGCAATGAATTAGTTGAGCATCACTGAAACCGTGAGAACTACACTCGATAAGGACCCAAAGTTTTAAATAATTTTTTTTTATGTTTTGTTGTGAGTGGAATTTGCTTATTTTATTCTATATTCTTAGAATATAAATATAGATTAATGTTGATTTTGTTTGATGAGGGAAATTCAGTTTTAAGTCCAAGTTTTGTATTCAGGCAGATCGTATATTAAAAAAAGCCCCACAAAACAGTAGTTAAATAATTTTATCAGAATCTGCATTTTTTCAGGCAAAAGTTCAGATTCCAGCTAGAATTTTGTATACTAGAGAAACATCCCAGCAAACAGCACTAGAAGTGCTGTGGTCCACTTCAGTCCTGCGCTTCATCTTTCTGCAGATCCAGCTCATCATAAGTCTTCAGAATAACTGTTGATAATGTGAGAAAGATGGAGTTTTCTTTAAAAACTTATGCAGTATCCAGTATTTAACATTTACGGGATCTGACTGTGCATTTTTAAGACTACCATGAAGAAATAACTTAACTAATTACAGTGGTTCTGCCCATCTTATGATACACCTATACAGTCAGTAATTAAAATGGTGTATATATAATGCAGTGTTTCGAATTCCAGCACAGTCTGCAGCTCAACTGGCAAAATTTCTGTTCCCTTACTGAACCAGCTTATCACTGGTGTATTCTTTAGTACCTATTCTTTTCTAACAAATATGTAAAAATGCACTTTTTCTGACTTCTAATTCTCCTATTTTAAGGAAATATGACTTAGTTTGTGGGACTTAAATTTTCATAGATTTCTAACAGGTACTTGCTAACTTTATCTGCTTTTAGAGAGAAACTGCAAACTTCGCTTAGAAACAGATTTATGGAGACAAAAAAGGGGCCTTGAAGGTTGCTCTGTGGAGCTGCATTAGCAAGTGTGAATTCCACCCTTGGCTGGAGCTGCAGTTGGGAGTTTGCTGTGACCCTCCTTTGGAGCAGGCCTGGTCCAAGCCCAGAGGCACCTGGACCGAATCCTGGCTCCTGGCACTCACTGTGCCCCTCGCCACAGTAGGGTTATGTAGGGAACCACTGCTCTTATTTTGTATGCTGTAGAGGTGTGCTGAGTGAAGGAACTGAAAGGAGCAATTTGCCTCTGTGTGGCTTAGTTTGACTTTTTTTTTTTTTTTGTCAGAAACTATAAAATTAAAAGCTCATTTAATTTTTCTGTCTATATAGTATTCATGAGGGAGAATCAGCAAGAGGAGCAATCAGAGAGACATTGATGTATTTCAGAGAATTAAGTTGAGCGCTACAAGGGACAAAGGGGATTGAAATTCCCCATTTCGGAATTACAACTTTTCTACTATGTCACAGCTAGCTGAATCCACTGTTGCAATGCACATATTGCTGCTTTCAATAGGGAATATTTCATGGTTACATTTACAGATCATGTGTGTCAGAGACAGGTCCAAACGAATGGTACAGCAGAGAAGTTTGGCCAAGTGATGTAAGTTGTACATGTGCATGCTGGACAAAAAGCTTCGAAGGCAGAGCTTGGAGGAGAGCTGTTCCACGTCACCCATTGATGGATTTGCTTAGCATATAGACTCTGCAGCCAGCCCTACCTGGTGTGTCACCACCTCAAATCCTGCTGTCTTTCACTGCAGGCTGGTTTATTATATATCAACAAATTATTGATGAATAAAAAAAAATAGCAAATGCAACTGTACAGTTCCTACCATTGCCATATTTGTATTTCTTTGTCATTGTTTTAATACTCTATTTTTCCATTTAATTGAGTTCATTAACTTACTCTCTCACATTTCTGCTGGATATGTAATTATTCACAACTTTGACAGAAATCCTAACCTAAAACCAGATCCCTGTGCAGCTGAGGACCCAAGTGAGGAGCTCACGAGATGCGCTGCAATGCTTTGCTTTGCTTCAGTGTGTCTCAGCCTTAACTGAGCCCTGTCTCCTCCTGGGACCTGGAGTCTGGGGCAGCCTTTCACCTCCTACCACAGATTTTCTGTCTCCTTTTCGCATCATGAGGGAATTGGTTTTCTTTTGTGGAATCGGAGCCCGTTTATTAATTCTGTAGTGGCTGCTTATCTTTTGTGGTTTGGAGTAATGGAGGAGTTGAGCTAACGTAGGAGCCAGTGAGCAAGACCTGGAATGTCTTGTCCTGATGAGATGATGTCAGCTGATACATTTGGAGGTGGTTAAATGGAAGAAATTTCCATTTTCTGCCCTACTAGGGTGGTGGGAATCTGAAAAGAAAACTCAACCTGAATGCCCACAGTGAGCGCAGAGACAGGCGGGTGAGACTCTCACCCAGGCTGCTGGGCATGCAGTTGGGGTGAAATCCACCTTCTTTTGCTTTACAAGGTATGTTACATTTATTTTGGGAACAAAAGAAATCTCATGTGGAATCTATACTTTTAGAGAAAGCCTTCAGCAACTTGAAAAGCCCACTGTAAGTTTCTGTAGCTAGTTTTCAGCTTTTTTGGGGGGGGTAACACGTTATGAGTTCAATGTAGATAATTAATACTACAATAAAAATAACTGCCTGTAATACTCTTTTTTAAAATTTCTTTTTCTATTTTTCTTTCTTTGTTCTTTCATTTCTTCTTTCTTTCTTTTCTGCTTTCTTTTTTATGTTTTCTTCTTTTATCTTCTTTCTTTTCTTTTTCTTTTCTTTCTTTCTCTCTCTCTTTCTTTCTATCTTTCTTTCTTTCTTTCTTTCTTTCTTTCTTTCTTTCTTTCTTTTCATTGTTTTCTTTTTTTCTTTCTTTTCATTATTTTCTTTTTTCTTTCTTTCTTATTTCTTCTTTTTGTTTCTATGAATTTGTGAACTTCCTTAAAAGGACACATTCCTCTATGAAGTTTGTGGCAGTGTTTAAACACTGGTCTGGGCTTTAAAAAATAAACTCTTTATCCATCTACCTTATGCTAATGGATTACACTCCTGCATGGCTGTCACTCATTGCATGGCTGTAGCTAATTGAGTAGGATTTTTGGCAGCTTGTTTCTTGTCCAAACATTCCTTAATGCTTTCCCACCTCTTGTTTTATCACCCAAGTGTTGCAACAGCAGCATTTGGAGCTCTGATAGCTTTTTTGGAAAGCTGGTTTTGTAAAAGCCAATTCCTTGAAAACTGAAGCAGAAGGAAAAAAGGAAAAGAGGAATACATGTGGGTTGTGCCTGAAGTGATCCCTTGACACTCATGGAGGTTGATTATAAATATGCATGAAACAGGAGGAGTTTTTAGCAGCTGTGTTTTGCCTCTCTTGCCCCAATCTGTCTGGAAGGAGAGTTTGTGATAGTCTGGGGAGCTTGAAATTTTAAACAAAAGGTGATTGTTCTGAGTTTTTAGGGAGGCTCAAATGTCATTATTTTTACGTTAAAGCACTCTAATGACAATCCTTCTATATGTTTTCCTTGCTGTATGCTAATTCTTCATCTTTAGGGCTTCATCTGCCATTTAGGGTTTACCCCTTTTTTGTACAGTTTTGCCATTCATTCCTGTAATACCATGAACCCTCTGGAGCAGATTTTTAGCATAGTCTTCACAATGAGTAGAGGTCCTCACAATGCATACACCAGCATGAACAGAACAGCAATGAAGGGCCAGTGCAACCATGAGAAAACTCTTCTAGTGAAATGTCTTGTCTTGTCCCTCTGTGTTCTCCAAACAGCATGCCTTTTCATTTCTTGGTGGGTAGGTTTGGATAAAGTATTCCAAAATGTGATCTAGTTTCTGGTAGTATATTGAAGAAAGTGAAATTTTTTTCCTAGTGCTATGTAGACTGTTGCTGCCTGCTTCCAGATCATGTGTATTCCTGTGCAAAATTCTTTGCCTAGATAGTGATAATGTAGTCATGAAAGGAACTTCTTCATTAATTAGTGGATTTTTGTAACTAGGATTGAGTGGAAGCAAGTCAAAGTGATTATGTGTATTACTTCATATTTTAAAGATTTTTGTCTCCTGGTGGCTCTACATTCTTTAGAGTGTCTCTGATATTTATATCTTTATCAGATACAGACATGGTTTCCCCAGCGGTATTCTGTTATGAGCTTTTTAATAAAATATTCAAATGACAACGTCCAAAACTAGGGATGATGACGCTGTTTCAATAATATGGGTATAAACATGCAGTTCATGCTCTGGTTTTGATTCAAAACTAGATCATATGTCTGGTTTCTCCACAGATACTAATGTACCCAAATGCCAGTGAGGCTTTTTTGGCAGGGTGGGAGAGTCTGTATGTTTCAAGAAGTGTTTACACATTGGATTTAGGCTTTATTCAGATTTTGAAAGAGAATGATTTTTAATCATTCAGCCAGCCAGTCATCACCAGCTTTAAATTTTTTTCTGAAGAAAGTCCCAAAGTATCATACTACTTACAGAATATAGAGGCTTAGATTTTTTTGAGGCTTAGATTTTTAAGAGGTGAGAACATAGATGCATTGAAATTGGCCCGTGTGGTGTATGAGTAAGAGAACATCTTTTTTATGTAGGACAAAATTGCAGCATGAACATTTTTTTGAGAATAAATACCAATATAAGATTAGGTATGTATTCCATTTAATATAGCCTTGCAATAAATGACCATAAAGGCAAGGTTAAGGCTGAGACATCCACTTTGAAAACCTCTTAGTGGTTACCAGATGTAGTGCTTTTGCATGTGTGTGTGTGCGCACGTGCATGTGTGCATTTGTGTTGGGTTGTAGTTGGACTGAGGCATACCTGTTCTCAATACCTGATTTTCATATATAGCGTGAAAACTGGCATCAATGCTGCCCATAAATCCAATCAAATTTGGTTTAGAAAGTTAAATGGGATCCCCTCTCATGAAAGTATAGCACAAAATGCTGACACAGATTTTTGGCTTTCCTGGAAGATGTACTTAGGTAAGTACAAGTCTCTCCACTAACAGAGTGGATAGATGAAGGTCTCTGGCCTGTATCACACAGAAAGTCAGATTACATGCTTTCTTCCAGTGGATCTCATTGATGTAGTCTGTTCTGGCCTTTACCATCTGTAAATGACAAACTAGATGGAGAATAGAAGATATAAGCCCAGAGAAATTTGGTTTAGCAACATGCAAGGAATTGATCAACAGGATCTTCTAAAAGTTTAAATTTAAATTAATATTTTTGTGATAGATTTGTACACTGGCATATTTTTATACATGCATTTGTAACAGACCTGCAAGCATGGAAGTGCATTTACTTTGTGCAGGGTTTGTATTGTACAGTCAAGACAATAATTTATAAAAATTTGTCTTGTCATCCTTCCTGGATTTGTCTGTCTTTTTTCTCTAACAGATTTTTGGTAGATATTAGTTAACTGGAAGACCCTTTTCGATCATTTGTGGTGTGTCAAGGTTAAGAGATACTGCAGCTGCTGTGAGTGATCAAAAACCAGTCTGACCATTCTTTCAATGAGCTCATCCGTGTATTTTCTTCTAGTTTGAAGGTCATGTGTGTGATATAGCACTGCTGCTAAGAGTTTGTTTAATCAATTTGAAGTGAAAACTTTAAACTCTTTAAAAAATTGTTATAGGCTAGTACCCATAAATGTAGATTTGGGATAATTGCATCATCATGCTCTTTCAATCCCAGTTGGTTTTGGTTCTGGTTTGGAACAAAACCCACAGTGTGATGTAATTGCCTTCCTCTGATTATTTTTACCTTGGAGTATTCCGTTGCTGGCTTGTGTATATAGTTTTTATGTGCTGTCATTTGAAAAACTGAAACTCTTGAGAGCCAATCCTGGAAACCCTTCTGGATGTATTATTGTTTTTTATTTGTGCATGGCAGTTGCAGCAGCCCATTAGGGGCCTATAATTCCTATTGTGCATAGGATGGACTTCTCATCATTTAATCTGGAATGTGGTTTTGCTCCTCAGTCAAGCTAAAATTTGCTTACTCTTGTGATTAGCGTCCCTGAGCTCCACCCTGCCTTTCACCACCTGCCACTTACAAGTAATTCCTTTGGCAATGAGAATATAGCCAAAACTGTCAAATAAATTGGCCCCTTTTTGAGAGCCTTCTGATAATTGTTCTTATTTTGTGGTGATGTCAGATTTCCAAGGGTAATCTCTCACTGGAGGAGTATGTTTTTCTTTGGGACTTGCATCACCCTCTCATTTTTAGTCTCCATTTCAGAAGTAATGATTGCTTACTGAAAATATGCATTATGTGGATTTTCTATTATTCAGTTCCATTACTTTTTGGGAGCACATCATTATATTTCTAGGAAGGAGACAATAAAATTCTTTAATCCAACAAATAAACCGAGGACTGACAACAGGCAAACTTGTTTTTTCCTGAGTACATGCAAGTTTATTTGTTGCCATTTTAGAAAAAAAGAGTTTTCAGTTCCTTATTGTAGATACTTTAAATGCAGTCTCTGGTGGTATTTCTGTTCTCTGCTTGAGCAGCAAAAGTATTGAAAAAGAAAAGTGCATTTTTAAGATATGTAGAAAGAGTGTTTCTTACTAGCTGGAAACAGTGTCTTCCTTCTTTCTTTTGGATGTTTGACATCATTGCATATATGTAAAGTGAAATTCAGAACTTCCTTCCTTCCGACTTTGATGTTTGTGATGCTATGAACTTCCACAAAAGAAAGTACAACCCCAGGTTAGTCCTGGTAGAAAAGTAAGAGAAGCAATATCTAAATATTTATGCCTAACATTTTACAACAGCTGCTAACAATGTTATTCTGTTGTCATACTTGCATTTTAAACTAGCTTTTATGACTGCTTGCTGGAAGTCAGTGTCATATATATACCTGTAAGCTTACAAAGGCAGGCAGAAAAGTCTTCTCGTGCTCTGTATTCCTTTATGATACACTATTAGAGATTTGAACCACAATACTGGTCTCCAGGCCAAATATAAATGTAGTTACAGTTAATTTGTTACTAAGGCAGTGGTTTCAAGATTTTTGAAGCATTGTCTCAGCGGTATGAGTCTTCTTCATCTTGTCATCCTCTGTTGGTCCTAACCAAGGTGTTTTTTTTAAATCCTCTGCTGGATGCAGTTAAACTGCTTCCAGTAACTCTGGTGGCTTGGTCATTGTAGGTCGATTGGCTATGGTCACCAGTGACTGCAATGCAGATTTCCTCCAAAGATATAGAGGAGGAAGAGAAGGCCACACGATGGTGTGATGGGGCCTCAGGAGAGATTTGTGCTGGTGCCAACTCCTGGAGCCTCTCCAGCAGCAGTTTCCTCTCTCCTCTTCTCTTGCTTCTCTGTCTCTTTGCCTCATAACTCCTTCTTGGTCTGTTTTCATTTCTCATTTTGCAGTCTATCTGTTTATATTAGATTCTAAGCTCCTGAGTACAAGGATCTTATCGTTTTTAATAACTCAAACCAGTTAGGCACACTGTGCACATCAATGGTATCTGCTGCTTTCATCCTTTTTTAATTCTTCCTTCCCAGAATTGGAGGTTCTTGAGAAAGAGATGGGATTACTGTGGTGCAGGTTATTATTGGTGAAGAGGAGAAGGGAGAGCTCCCTTTCAGCTTATTTACAGTCCCTTGCCTTAAAGAATCCAGAAAACATTCAATTGCAAAAATTTTAGTGCAGTAATACATGCAATTACTGACAGTAATTTATGTGGCTGTAGAACTAGTTGAAAAAGATACATTTCTTGTACTGTATACTGATTAGATTTCACAATGCCTGCCTAGATTCTATGGTAATGATAGCTTTTGAAATGCATGTATTATAATAAATAAGTACATATTAAAAGATAACAATCATAATACTTGTTGTGTTCAAGGCATACCTAAAAGCAAGAGACCACTGTCCTCTTAAATGAATATGTGTCTTATTTCTAAAGTATATAATTTAAAAAATAACTAAGAGGTTATTTTTTGGGTATTATTTTTTTTTTAGGTCATAGATCCTCTTTCCTTTTTCCTCCTTGAGTCTTGGGATCACTTACCACTTTGCAAATCTGAAGCTATACCCTTTTGCCTCAGAAAGCTGTATAAATGTATGTTGTTGTCCCATAATGTGAATTAAAAGTAATATGTTTTTTGTGGAATATTTTGGATTTCTGATGGATTTCTGGGCAGGTTCTTGCCAGAGTAGCCAGAGTGTACTGGCAGGTACAGTCTTCAAATAAATGGGGAAAATCTGCATTCCCTGAAGACAAGAAGGGGCCAACAGCCCCTTGTAGGACTGTAGCTAACGTCTGCAGGTTTCCCTGCACAGTGCAGTGTTCAAGTGTTGGGTAAAACAAATGCCTCTAGACCAAGGCTCCTTAAACATCCAGACACTTTCTCAGAAATGAAAAAAAGGACTCCAGGTTCACTTGGGTAAACAACCGTATCAGAAAAGGTTTTAGGAGTAGGGAAGAGCTGGTACAGGGGTCAGCAGGAAAGAATGTAATTTTTAGAGGTCTGAAGAGGCTTAGTAGCAGTCGCATGTTAGACCTTGAAAGACTAAAATCAAATGTGAATAAGTAGAGAAAAATTTAAGTAGAGGCATTTTGGAATGAGGATAGCACTGAGATTAATCCTAGGTGTTGCCTTGAAATGAAATGGATGTTTCTCCTCATCTTTTAATGAGGGTAATGTCATCAGATACAGAAAGTATGGAAATGTGAACTGTTCTATCCAAGATGAAACTTAAACTAAAAATACCAAGTCCACTTAAGTGGAGGGACCAGAGACTCTCAGAGTTCTGAGAGAACTGAAGCATGAATATGAGGTTCAATACCATGGGCTTCTCATAAACCTGCTGAATCCGTATCACGAGATTAGGCTGTAACAAACATGTTTATACGTATGGTTCCAGCTACTGCAGTTCTTAAGACAATGCAAGACTTCAGAGGTTATTTGAAAGGAAAAAGTAGAAATGTGCTTATAAAGTTTGTTGATAAAAAAATTGAGAAACATTTGAAATACTGAGAAGGAATGTAATTTTTTTTTGTAGGAATAATTGGAAAGCCTTGAGATCTGGAATGGTAGAAATAGGATGAAATACGAAGTGCATCATCAGGAATCTGGGGAGTAATAAGAAATTAGGCGACAGATTGGGAGCTTGTCTTTGGAAGTTAAAAGAAACAGGAATCACTGTAAAAAAGGAACACCTGCTCTTTTTTCCCCACAGTGAACAGAAGAAGTAAGATGAGGGAGAGACCTTCCCTGATGATTTATGAATTTATCAATTTGTCTAGAAGCTTTAGAAAACTCTAATTTTGTTCTGCAGTTAGAAATTGTTTGTTAAAGGGAGAAGAAGCAGAGTGGCACTGCTAGAAAAGCAGATGGCCACCCCTCCTGCACGTACTTTTGTCTAGTGCTGGCTTGATGATGTGGTATGTGAAAAGAACTGTCTTTTCTGCATCAGTTTCAAGGTAACTGCTACAAGTGCCAGTAGCCCTCACTAATGTACTACTCTATTGGTTTTACTAATGAATACAGTCTGTTTCCAGCATGAAGGACCATAGATTTTTAAGAAATGCTAGAACATACCTGGGAATAAGAATAAATGAGAATTAACTCTCTTTTTTTCTAATGGGACATTTTAGAAAAAGTAATTATCTTTTCTTATTTTTCAGCCATGGAAGAGTTAATAGTTGAGCTGCGCCTGTTTCTTGAACTTCTGGACCATGAATATCTAACTTCCACTGTCAGGGAGAAGAAGGCAGTCATAACTAACATTCTCCTGAGGATACAGTCATCAAAAGGTCGGTGTCAGGCATGGGTTTTCTTGATTGCAGAATGCATAGAATAAGTCTGTGCTCAGTAAAATAGCTTTAAGGGCTAAAGACAAACCCTAAATTGACGCAAGAAAGAAAGATAGGTGAAACCGAAGTGTAACTTTCCTGAATGCTTTCCTTCATGTTCAGCAATGAAATATAGCAAAAGGCATACTGGAAGTGTCTTGGGTGCACATAGGTGAATCCTGACACAAAATTACATGCTAGTTAGGATGTTTTCACTTCTCCTGATATAGTGGTTACTTCATTTATTTGTGTCAGCAATGCTATTTATGAGTTTTGATGGAAAAGTGATACTGCATCAGAGAGTGCTTGTCACAGCACCATTTTATAGATATGTGGGTGCTGCATGCTGCTTCTCTGTCAAATGACCCAAATCCATCACTTGATAACTGAGTTGGTGCATGGCTGATACAGGAGTGCCAAGCCAGAGCTAGGAGAGGGCTGTCAGCGTGTTTGATTTGCGTTTTGCAAGTAGGGTAACATTCACTTTCCTTTATTCTTCCTATCTAAAACCATTTTGATTGCACAACACCTTTTGTCTCCATCAAGATTATGGAACTGAATGCAATATAAATGTTTCACTGTGTACAGCAACCTTTTCACAGAGCTCATACAAAAAATATTCTTCCCTATATTTTCTAACAGTACTCTTATATTTCCTTACAGCACCTTTCTGTATGAAGTGAGATCTGGACTGTAAGATCTGTGTCTCCTATGTTTGGCAGAAATACTGTCAGTGTAAACCCTCAGTGTTCATATTTTTGATAAATACCAGAGTGTGTTGAAGAAAAATGCCACATTGTGAGCAGTTGCATTTCTTGTGATTTGTTTCTTCACCAGTGCTAAAAAAATACGGTCTTGTCTGATGCAGTGTTTCCTCCCTTCAGTAAAGAAACCATTTTTGCCATAGAATTCAAGTCCAAGGAGATCAACTTGAAAATAATGATTGTTCTCCTCTCCATTTTGATGTTCTTAAAGACCCATCACTATTTTTACTTTACTGCTGAAAGAAGGAGGCAGGTACCAATTTCACATGTTGTGGAAGGAGGCTTCATGCTCCAAAAGCTGATCAAAATGCACCAGGCTCCCCAAAACCAAAATCTGTAGATGAGAATCTGCAATTTGGTATGTTTAGGAACAGCAGTATTTTACAGGAGTTCAAATTAACCTCAGCAACCCTGCTCTGACACTGCATGTTCTTCTTGTAATCTTTTCAACTAGATTTATTAAGAAAAATATTTGACTTCCTCAAGAAGTCAGACAACATTCTGTTGCCAACTTCGCAAACACAGGGAAGGGCTGTCATATCCTTTCCTTCTGGCTTGCGGATGGTGTTCCAGGACCCAAAAGCTACAGCTCTACTAGCAAATTATACAGCGCTGGTTGTGCTTCTGGACCCTAGAACTCAATTATTTATGCTGTTAAATTACGGAGTGATCCTTGGCATGGATTTGGCCTCAGCTTGCTCATCTCCTCCATCAGTTCCCAGGCATGATTTGGGAGTTAGTACGGGCAAAGATCTGTCCCAACAGTTCAAAATCAGTACCCTCCGCCCTGGTTTTCAAAGGTGAGAGGTTTTAACCATACAGATGTGTATTTCTCCATACCAGAGCACCTTCCCAGGCATGTTTAATTTATGTCTATAGATGTGGCCAAGGATAAACAGATTCAAGGGCCATAGCTATCTACCTTTCTGCACCTAGCATTTAGGTTTTAAAGCCTGTTACAGGATCTATAGAAAGATCCATATGAGATGTGTATATTAAGTGGTGGAGCTTGGTTCAGTGCAGTTGTTACTGGAACATTATACCCACTTCTAGTGTGTACATTCATGGAGATAAAACTTAGACATTTCAAAGAAAATTCATAAAAGTGATTAAAGATTCCAGAAATGAGGTATCATAATTAAACTTGATGTAGGAGAGGAACAACTGAGAACGAGCTCTTAGACTTACACAGCAAAAAGCAGTGTGCAGTGGCAGAATGTTTGTTTCAAAGCAGAAATAAAGCACATGTTTTAAGCATTGAAGCTATGAACTAAATTAAGATGTTTGTAAGGTCTGTATGCCATTGCTGGCACTTTATCAAGACAGAATATTTTGCTAAAATGTATGCTGTAGTTTAAAGAAGAATTAACTCAAGGAAATCCCATACTTAGTTAAGCGAGAGGTCATAGCACTATGCTTTATATGTTCATAAACTCTGCTTTATGGAGCTGCAGTTTAAATAGAGTTTAAGCCAGTGTGGCCTCTAAAAAAAGCATCCTGTTTCTCTCCCCAGGCTACTCATTCTTGCTCATCATGTATTGCATCTTCCTTTCTGCTAGCACAAGCATTATTTGCTTCTTTTTTGCTGGTTTAGTCCTAACCAGTGTCACTTCCCTGGTCTGGTTCAACCTGAGGCCACGCAGATGCTTACGCTGGCACAAAGGAGGGGTTGGTGCGGGGACAGGAACAAGGCAGGGAGGGAGAGGAGCTGCCTCCTTGGGAGCTCTGCCATCCTGTGCTGGCTTCAAGTGTGTGTGAAACGACCCGGGGAGTCGTGTACTTTCCCGCAGCTGACCCTGCTGCTTTTTTTTATCAGTTGTAACATTCAGTACTCCCATCCCTTTGAAACTAATCAGCTCTTCATTAAAAGTAAAAGCGATAAAAGATGCATAAACCCACAGTACTCTGTAACTAAGCTGAACTGTCATTCGGAGTCTGTTTTTCAAAATGTTGTTTTTCTCCACCCACATAACTCCACGAGAGCTCTTGGGTCGCTGGCACAGTTTAAGAGGCCTGAGCACACTGCTGAGTTCAAACTCTTTATATGCATTTGCAAAAATCAACTGTGTGAATCCAACAGGTTATTTCGATTGCTGGAGCAAACCATTTGAGTTCAACAGGGAACATTAATGAAGGATCTGTGCAACTGGGAACTGGCTGGGTTCTTTATAACATCTGGAAACGAACAATTATGTTTTTCTTTGTAAAGGTGTGGAAATTGCTATAATGGGGTTTTGGCTTTTAGTAAAAAACTTTAAACTCAGTAAATTCTTACTTGGGGAATTCTTTAGAAATCTTTTGCCTTGTTTTGTTACATCTCCCAAATGCACACTGTTTTCTTCATTTAATATCTGTCAGAGGGAACTGGGCCAGGCAGATGTGTTCTTCAGGTCGTAGCTGCCTGGCCTCAACCTGCCCCATATCCAAACCAGTGGTTACTCTGAATAGCTGGCAAAACTATGAACTTTATTTTTCTTCCT
>WHYT01015504.1:151129-195156 GCA_009806455.1 Tetrax tetrax | reverse complement strand
TTTTTTTTTTTTTTTTTTTTTTTTTTAAACGAGAGGGAGAAGGAAATTGTGGGAAAACATGGCCAGTATGCAGTTCTGTTGATGGTGAGCTGGTTAGGGCAATGTGCCCCCAGGAGCAGTGTGCTCCAGGTTGAGGTGTTGTAGCATCCTGCATCTCCCAGGACTTGTGCAGCCTCTCACCACAGATCGGAGGTGGTGGGAGCAGCTGGCAGCCGAGCGAACATGGGTGCTGTGGCCTTGCTTGAATAGCTGTCACCACTGCTGCAGGGGAGGGAGAGAGGCAGGGTCTCTTCTTCTGCTCTCTTCCTCACTTTTTGGCATGAAAGGTGGTTTTGGAGTCTCTTCTGCATGATGGCCTTGCCTACCCAAAATGTGCCACGGGAAGAGCTGTTGCTTGTCTTCGCTGGTAAAAGCCACATACTGCCCACAGGCTGACCATCTGTTTTTCACTGTACGGTGCTATTACGATGTTCCCAAGTGTGGTATCTTCCCCCCTACCCCTCCCAAAATGGTTTTATCTATATGGTAGATGCCTGGCAACGTGTTTGAATTTTAGCTGTTTAAGTCCTTCAATTCCAGATGGATAGGCAGTTCAGAATGATTTCCTGTGAATTCTTTCTGTGTCTGGTATTTGTTGATCAAAATAGCATATACGTCATTATCATATAGAGTAAGTATGTGTTTGTTCTGCTTGATTAAATTCCTGAATTCCCAGCATTCTTCCAGTCCTACCTCTGTAAATGCAGTTGGGAGGTAGGCTGTGATCTGCATGCCAGATTTTGGTGTGTGACAGTCAGACATGGTGTCCACGTGTGGAAAATGTCCTGTTTGCACCCACCAAAGTGTTAAGTGATGTCTGTTGCTCTTCCACAGGTTTTGAAATAAAAGAACATGTGCAGAAGCAAGAAGTTGCCAACAGTTTGCCAGCGCCTCCTCAGATGCCTCTGCCAGAAATACCTCAGCAGTGGCTGGTGAGTGTTAATTTAAATATATAAAAATATGTAAGAGAGAATGTATATGCGATAAGCACTAACAGAAACATTTACAAGAAGAAGGAGACTGCAGGTCCAGGAAAATGATTATTCCTCTCAGCTCCATTGTGGCTGACGGAATTGGGTTCAACTTGCAGAACAGAAGGCAGAAAATTCCCTGTGGTGACTTAAGACCGGGACCAGATCACCAGCAAAGGCAGTGGAATCACAGTCTTTGGTGTTTTTCAAAATTCAAGTGGCAAAAGACTGAGGAATTTATTTCAAAGGTTGACCTGCCTTGTGTTGGAGGTTGTCCTGGCCAAGCCCGCAGCTCCCAGCCATTTTCTTATGATTTTAAGGATCAGCTTTCCCTGGAGCAAGTCTTATGAGAAGACTCCCTCTTGATAGCTGCAAAATGAAAGTAGAATTTTAAAATGAAGGAAGAATACTTCCTTTTTTATAGTGTCTTTAGTGCCCTTCTGTGCTTAATCTCTGGGTAGGAAACTCCCTGCACAACAAGTAGAAGTGTGTGTTCTCTGAGATGTTTACAGCAAAGATACTGTTTGAAATCTGTAATTCAATTCCTCCAGTTGGGACCAGCTGTCTTCTTATTACAGAATAAACTATAAACAAGTTTTAATTCTCCTCTGTTACTGGCTTTACAGTAGAGTTGAAGAAAACATTTTCAACTTTTTTTTTTTTTTTAGAGATGCGTAAGCAAATAATGGTTTAGCCTGTTGAACGGTGAACACGGTCCTAGCCCTACTACTAATAAATTATCCATCTTTTTATTAATTTGTGAAAAATTTTGTGCATGGTGATAAGGACAATCTGTGGAGACCTGTGTTCATTGTCTGAAGCAGGAAACACGGATGCAGTGATGAGAGCAAAACAACTGGATGACTGATGTTCTACTTCATTTTAGTGTGTTACTCTGTTATTGCATTTATGCCCAATTCTAAGAGATACATAAGCCAGTAGCATCTTGTGAACGTAAGAATTAATTTATCATCTCAAAAAGGACAGCCTGTTGTAATAATCTTTATGTGATGGTGAATAATGCAGTGTACTGCAGTACAAAGTAAAAAAACCCCAGCAAACATGTATTATGTAGAATAGCTTAATTATAGTTTCTTCCCAAGTGCTGCCAACTTTTAGATTGTGAACAAGATTATAGTTTTTTTTAAATTTTAATTCTACCTAATATAATGAGATATGCTGGAATCATTATAGAGAAGGGAATGTTTATGCTAGAAACATTCATATCCAGAGTTTGTATATATACTCTAGCAAAATTCAACTAAAAAGGATGCTATAAAATAATTATGCAAGATTTGAATGGATGCAAATTGATCTTACTAATGTGCAGTGAAACTTGGAGAATCTATTTCATGGTTAACAGTGCCTGAAAATGATTATTTTTCTTTAATTCAAGATGCATATAGCATAAATAACAAGGGAAGGGGTTGATGAGAGGCAGGAAAATTATGCAAAATGCACATGCCTTTGAAATGTAGACTTCAGGTGCTAGCTTCACAAACTGAAGCCAATTGAGATCCTTGTTCTTTCATATTTGTGTAGGTTCAGTATAATAAATTGGCTTTGAAGATTCAAGTTGTTTTTCTGAAGACAACTGACCTACTTTTCCTTTCTCCTATACTAATGTGTAAATTCCCCTGAAGTTGGTACAGCTGCAGCGAGTGAAATGGTGCGAAGTATGAATTAGGTACAGGAGGTCAGCGCTGTTTTTTGCAGTAGTTCAGTTTGGATTTTGGAGTAACAAAAATATTTCTCTGAGATACAGGGGGAATTACCGTAGAAGTTGACACAGTTAGAGCTGGCTGGTCCAGACCGCGGTTGTCCTGTGTTGAACCTGGCAAAGTGGAGTTTGAACGTGGCCCTCCCCTCTGACCTACCCATGACACTGCAGACGCCTTCATCTCCCTGAACTCACCAAGCTGAGCTGGTTTTTCCATAGCGAAGGAAGCCGATTTTTGTCAGTTTTTCCGCAGTTCTATTGCTGCTGTCAGGCAGGGGTGGTTCGAGCCTCCCTTTCTGGTGTCGGTGACGCTTTGGGATCAGCCAGGAAATATCGTGGGCCTCTCATTGTCTTCCATTATCCAAATACAGGTTACAAGTGGTACTATTTTAAGATAGTGGCAGATTGTAATTTCTGAAAAAGATGACAGATTGCTGTCATCCTGCAAAAGACCAGGTGGACTCAGAAGGAAAGGACAAAACCATCAACTTCTTGACCTTTGAACACCAGGACAAGCTCAAATCCCAGTCAGACTGTTTAAAAACTTCTCCTGAAGTCATGTTGAGCTAATGGAATTGATCATTAGCTATTTTCTGGAAACCTTTCTCTGTTAGATGCCTCTTTGTTAGCCCCTCATTATTACTAGGTATAGCCAGAGACTGCCATATTATCTTTCTTTATACACCAGGCTGGACATCAGTGACAGTGGCTAAGATCTAATTTTCCCTTCTATTAGTGCTCCGGCATGATGATTTTCAACCTACCCTTAATCAATGTACTCCTAAAAATGTGTAAGCTCATGATGCCAGTGTGTACATAGTTACGTTGCTCAGTGACACAAATACTGAGCTACCTTTCCTAGCCACTTTTCATGGACCGTGCTTTCCTAGTCGAGTGAAAGAAATCCCCTGGGCCCACCAGAGGCTAGGAAATTCTGCTTCAGATTGCCCTTCTTCACATGGCAAGTTGAAAGTCATATTGTATGGGACCTCCTTTTGTCAGCCATGCAGGACAGAAACTTTTTCCACTTGCTGAATAACATCTAGTGGTGGTCTCAGCCTCCAGTGGAAGCACACTGTGCTTCTGGAACACAGGAATTTACTGGAAGTGGGCATCAATAACTTTAAATAAACTATGCAGTGGTTTAAAATCTATGTTTTTAGCACATCAGTTATTGAATGTGATGGAAATTAAAGTTTCATTTACACCACTGTTTCTTTTTGTGGCACTCAAGGGATTATGCATTCAAAAATGTTTAGTCTGAGTTGATGTTTAAGCTTTTACTTATGTAAAGATGTGTGGGTGGGAAAGAATTCAATACTCCTTAAAGTAGTGCCAGGAGCCAGAATTATGTGTGGGCAGGTGCTATGCAAGGTTTCCTTTGTGAATCTCTAAATAGACCTGCATATTTGCTCAGGCCAGATCTTGTATCAGTTTTGTTATTCATCAGCCTGTGAATAAAGAGTATAAAATTCATTTAATTTAGCGACATGCTGTTAATAGTTTAAATGAACTCTTAAGTTACTAAAACACATTAAAGCCCAGAGAGTTTCCTGGACTTAGTAGGCTTTGGACCACGTCTTAAAATTGAGGGACAACGTTGGACCTTGTATGTACTTGAATAAAACGAATCAATGAGCACATGATTCTCTTAGTAATTCTCTTTTGCTGTATACATTCCCTTGCCTATATCTGGTCTGTCAGACTTTTCTGTCAGGTGTAGAAAGCATAAATACTCGCTTTAGCCTGTGCACACAGCTCCGTCAGATGGCCGGCAAGGTAAAAGCTGCAGATAAAGAATGTGAGCTTGAGGACAGCTCAGAGTCCCCCTGCAGAACTGAAAGGCCACTTGCCTGGGTGCGTTAATATGTCCTTGCTAGCATGAATCCAGTGCCAACAGCTAGGGAAGTTTTGCCTGGGTCAACAGCAGAGGAGGAAATCACCGTATTTGAAATAGAGTCGTATTGGTTCACCCCTCTTGAACCTGCTTACTGCGAGGGTTTGTATCTTTTAGCCTGCTCTCTCCGTCTCTACCTTAGCAGCTACTTTTCTGGTATTCCCCTGTGCTTCACAGGCAAGAAGCAATGCTAGTCGATGGGTTTGGAGGATTAACAGAGACAATGCTGTTTGTATACCTCACAGTGCTGCTAGTGGTTTAACATCTGGGATCCCATCATTGCGCTATCACCAAGTTGCCTTGAAATACATTTTCCACTGAGGCAATAGAGTAAGATCCAGTGTGTCCTGCTGCTCAGATGCGCCTAAGGATTAGTGGCATAAATTATCCACAGCATGACAGTGACAGAATGCTTCTAGCCTCCAAGCATTTGGTTGTCATGTTACATCTGATAGTTTCAGTGCACTGTGCAGTCCAACAAAATCAAATACAAGCACCACACTTAGCTATTTTGCATTATTTTCACAGTAAAATTGAGTATAAGTTTTATTTTCCTTGGAAGATTGATAATTTAATAATTATTTAACCACAACAAGTGTCCAATAAGATGCCAGAACCCCTGTAGATATAAATCAAAAGGATAGGTCATCTTCCTCCAACCTTTTCCTGCAATGTACACGGTCGCTCTGTAGGAGTGTTTCATATAAATGGGTTTCCTGTTGCGGAGAAGCAATTTGACAGCCTCCCTTTATCTGGCTGTCTGTCAGGTGTACTCTCAGATATTTATTAGAAAAGGAGACAGTGTCCTTGGAGAAGAAAAAAATCATCCTGAAATCAGAAGGATTTTTAAGGTGATACATCAGCAATTATATTAATCATTCTTTGAACAACAACCAAAAAAGTGACAGTCTTAAAAGACTATTCTAAAAGGTACAGTCAGGCTAGTGACACAACAAAAGCAAGGGACTCTTGTGCTGGATGGGTACTTATGAATCGTTATTTCATCTTGGTTTTTCTCCTAAGACTGAAAATCAGTTGTTATTCTTTGTTCTTCTTAAAAAATAATCTCAAGATACTATTAGTCTTGGAGTTTTTCTCCTTATGGAAAATATTTAAAAGCCACAAAAATAAATTCAACAAAAGTTCAGTTGTTTCATTCAGAGCTGGCTAATAGCTTCAATTTGGAAAAAAATCTCAACAAGTTCTTCCATAATGAAGGAACAAGTAAAGGGGCCTTTCTGATTATTCAGTGCAGTCACTGTTACTGTAGGCAATTATAAAATATTAACCTTTTCAGAAACTTACCAAAATTTGTTTGATAGCACTTACGTTTCTTTAACCCACTATTTCAATTTGAAGGGCTGTTCCACCATCCCCGTGTTCATTGCCAGCCTTTGTCCTTATGTTTAAGTAGCTTGCTTTCCTCACCTTTGTACCTGTGCCTTAGATACCCTTTGAAATCACAATCGTATTCTTCTCAGGTTTCATTTCACTCCATTGCATGTAAGAAAGGCTCTATCAGTTGCACAGGATAAACACTGATGTGGGGACTAGTTCAAGAGTGTTTATCAGTATTTATCCTTTGCACCTCCTGTAGGTTCACATTCTAGTTTGATCACGAGTGACTAGAACAACAGAGTCTGCTGGACGTGATTGATCCAGTTGTGGAATACTGTCAGTCATCATACATGAGTGCATAAGGATTAAGGACAAAGAAATCTTTGTAGTCTCTTTTTTCTTGATCGTGTCTTGCAGGACACTGTACTTGTCATTGCCATTTCCCTTGGTTGGCATTGGTGCCTTGTTGATGATTTATTTCACATTTGCAAGTAGTATTCACAGAAAAGTTTTAGTTAGAGTAATTTCCTTCTCAGTCCACATACAATATACCTTTATAACAATGCACCATATTTCAAAGTTTTCTTCATGTCCAAGCTGCCAGAATGAGCTGTTCCCAAATACCTGTAGCTGGAATTCACATTTAAACTGGATTGAGCTCAGGTTGGGTTTAATTTTGGATCGAACGGCTTTGTTGTGAAGCTGTATGTGCTCTTTGGTGTGTTTGCTAGATGCTGATGATCTTTGAGCACGATAGAAGAAAGCTATTAAATTACTAATGCCACAGATTTGATATGATATAGTCCCACCATATTTCATAACATGCTCACACTTGCAATTCAAGTTTTTGGTTTTTTGTTTCTCTGCTGTACCTGTTTAGGGTACCTGAGTTAGGGACCAGCCTATTTGCTTTCCTAAACATGCTGATTAATGTGCTGTGCACACACATATGGGAAAGGAATTAGGCCAGTAAGTACTAGTGTCTTTCCTTCTTTTCATTTAATACAGTGTTGAAGCCCTTAGAGAATATTGTTCTGGTGGAAATGGCATTGCCCACACTTTTCTCACCATGTTGTCCTTGCCCTCCTCCGTTCAGCACTGCAGTAGAAGCTGGTGGGTTACCAGTTCAGCTCTTTGTAGGATCTCTGGGGGTTGGTGGGCCCATCATGTCTGACTCCGGCGGTTGATTTCTGGGGCAATTCCTTTTGGTTTTTTCCTGTTAGCAGTTGTGTCCCAGAGGCACGTGCTCTAATTGTGCGGGTGTGCTCAGTGGCAGTTGAGTGGGCCTGTACCAACAGCCATGTTATCCACCTGACAGTGGGACTGACAGGATTACTCTGTTACAAAAAGCTGAGTTTAGTGGTTGGCTGGCTAGTTAGCTGTCTTTTGTCAGACATGCTCAGCAGCTCAAAGGAGAAGTTATTAGACTACTTCCACATTATTTGGCTCCTGGTTATGCACGGTCCAGCTGACAAGCTGAGAAATTTATGACTTTGGAATACTAAGCTGAGGTCAAATGAAGAATTCTTCCGAGCTTCTGCTTGTCTGGGCTCAGGCTAATATTTAATTCCTGCACAGCTCCATATGATCTTAACATCCCATGTACTCATTGCTTTTGTCCTGAATGAATTCAAGGTCCATCCAGATCCTCAATTGCTGGCTATAAACGGTGATTTCTTTTTAGTGACTTAACGATTTTTAGTTTATCTGAAGGCTTTCGTACGAAGTGTGTGACAAGTACTGGTGCCCAATTTACAGCCTTTACAGTGGTATAAAGAAGCCTGGTTGAAATGTACAGTCAGTAGTTTTGCCAGTTGTGTTGGTATTCAATTTGTTGATTTTTTTTTTCTCTCTGGACATCCATTTTCTCACATGCGGAAAAAGGGATCATAGATGTGTTCCCTCTCCCAGGCTGAGGATGCTGTGGGGTTGTACAGAGGTCAGGGCTAAGCTTGCTCCAAAGCAAATGGCACGTGCATGTGTCAAGATTTCTTCTTGACAGCCCACATTTGCCTGCTGGCTTCTGAATAGCTTTATTATGCATCACCAGTGTGTGACCATTTTTCCAATCTCATGTTGCTGCTTTTCAGTGTTGAGGAGTTACGTAGCAGCTGGCTCCGCAGTCCGGCTGGATCCAAATTGGTGGTTGATCTAATAACACGCGTGCAAGCGTGGCCCTTGAATTGCTGGCAGCCCTTGCCTGCCGCACGGGTGTACTGGCAGTCTCTGCCTCTCCTAAAGTCACTGCTTTGCACTGGAAATCTCCACATCCTAAATCATTGCATAAAAGGAGGTGTTTCTATTTCCTGCAGAGTGTAAGTCTTCATTGGGGTGTAAAGTGATTTTATGTCCTCAGGCCCCCTATACAATGACATTTATTTTCCTCTGTGTAAGTACTGCTTTCCACACTATATACTTCCATATCGTCAGCAGGTATCAGCTAGACTAGCCCTAAAAAAATTTTACTGCCTGTCTTGGTAGGCAGGACCCTTGGACAGAAGGGAGAAATAAAGTATTTTATCTCCTAGGATAAAGAAAGAGTTTATTTGTGGTCTGTGGAACATGAGGGGCAGGTAGAGGAGAAGAGCACAGTACGCTATAAAATTAGTATTTCCAGTAAGTCTGTTTCATAGTATCCAGTAGAATAATGAGTTTTACTATGCAGAAAAATACTGCTTATCATTTGGAGATGTTTGTTTCTTTCTCTCAACAATCCCTCCTGTAAACTGGAGTTGAGCATCCTGCAAACAATTCAATCTTTAGTGTCTTCAGAGACCTCAGATCTGTAGTATAATTATCACCCTGTCCCCATCTTGCTTTCAAATAAAGCGTCTCTCATTTGGTCTCAGACCCAGCACCTGACAAACACCTTTATCAGTATTGTTTCAGTATTATGTATATTATTCTGGGCAACAATATCTCACTTATCTTTGTCCCTTTTCCTTCAATGAGATAAAAATAATGGTAATTTTTTTTTTCTAAGTCCATTCTTACTCTTGTGAGTGAGCAAAGTTGCTTGTCTTGAAAGGCAACATTCTCTAGTTTTCCTCTGTGGCCTGCCGTGGAAAAAAAAAAAAAAAAGTAGAAATTTGTGCTAATGCCTTCTTTGCCGGTTGCCAAGTCTTTTCTCCTGATAGCACTCAAACTACACATGTTCTGGGGTTTTGTGAGATTTAATCCTTTTATAGAATATTTAAATAGTTTTGTGGGTTTTATGGCCTTTTTATTTTTCAGGTAAACTAATGAAAAGTTATTGAATCAAGAACTATTTCAGTTCATAATTCATAACTTCATCAAAATTCTTCCACTAAGACTTGCCAAGTGGAAAGAATTAAAAAAAAAAATTAAAGCACTGTAAATATTAGTAAGTAATATCAGAATGCTCAGATGTACTTTTTGCATTTCTTGATGCTCAAACTCTTACCTATTACATAGCTCCCAAAAGATGTAGCTGTTTATGGTGTGTATTTGAGCAAGGTATTTTTATTTTGTATTTAAACAATGGGATTTTCTTTCCATATTAAAGCAGCCTTGCTTTAATCAGAAGGTATTTAATGTTGAATGGTTCTGTTTCTCTTAATAATTTTTAAAAAGTATTTTTAATAATTGTTTTCAACTTTGTTATGGCAAGCACTGCAAAATGCGTTTCAGAGAGGAGGGCCGGGTTAAGTCAGCAATGGATTCCATCTGTGTTGACGTTGGCTGCACAGCCCAGCCCGCCCCAGCTGTATGAAGTAACTGGTGCTGCAGCAGGGTCGAATTCAGACAAGCACCATTTGTGTTTCATTTCCTTTTTTTCTTTCTTTCTGAATAACTTTTTTTTCTAAAAACAAGGATATTTTTTTTCCCCCAGATCTTTATTGAAACCTCTTACTTGTTTCTGGATAAAAGATAGCTTTGAAACCTTGGTGCTGTTTCAAGTTAGCATTGGAATAACTCTTGGGATGGGTATTTCCTGGGTGAATTAGGTTTAATAATGATAGGAATTTCATATGTCGTATATACACCTGACGGGGAAAACAGTTTAAGGCTAGACCAAGATATTAGTATATCCATCTTATGAGAGGGATGATATGAATCTGCACTGCCCCAGGAACAAACCTTGACCCTGGCTTACTTGAGCAAGGCTCTGCCCACCTGCATGAAGGAAGAAAATGCAGAGTCTTTGGAGGCAATTCCCCCGGTTGTGTCTGACAGTTCAGGTCACGTAGAGCTGTTGTGTGCAGGTGTGTAGGGCAAAATTCATAATGCGCTGTCAATTTGCCAGTATTAATGAACATGTAGTATTTTTTAATGTCTCTTCTACTTGTTGCACAGCAGCAGCTAACCTTGAAGACTCATTTATTTTGTGATGATGTGCAGATTTGCAATTCGTGTTTTTTTCAGCAGAATCACAGAGAAACTACACTAAAAGTGTGGTTTCGACAAAACAATGTTCTCATTGTTTTGCTTCTTTGTCAGATAATTTCTCTAGCAAAACTGGTCTGTGAGGAAAACTCATTTGGTTCACATTGTAGATAACAGTAATTGCCATCTCTTATCTGTAATTGAGTGTGACATATGAAGTTGGCTAGATCATTTGATATAGAAGTAATATTACTGTAAATCTCAATGTGATGAAGAATTTGTGTGTTCAGTCACAAATGGGTTCACTGTTCGTAAGGAAGTTTCTGGTTTTACTTGGTGCACAAACGGAAGTCAGTGCTGGATGCGCTGAAGGCCAGGTTTATTCACTAGCTCCGTGCCTTCCTCCACATTGGGAGTACACAGGCACCTGCAAGGTGGAATGACCTACTTGATATTAATTTAACTACAGAGCACGCTAAGAATGGGACTCATCTTGCTGATGTTGTTAAGAATTAGATGTCTGGCCTAGGTGTGTAATTGGTAATGAGCTTTGGAGATGTCTAGCTCTGCAGTCTGCAGAGATGAATCCAGCCATGAAAGTGCCCACAGAAGTAATTTCATTACACCTAACGCGACATGTTATTAAAGCTCAGCTTGCTCCCAGGTAACTTTAGGGCTATAGCAGAAGAGGACTCTAGTCACTATGGCTTCCTCTCTATTATGTGGAAGAAGGCTCTATGCCTCTACTAGACTTGTTCAGCCCATTGAGTTGCACTCCAGGAGTGTCTATATCTGACCATGAGCAAAGCCACCCTGACTAGTGTCTTACTCCAGTATCTCTGTTTGTTCCTCAAGTTTAGACTGGATTAGTCCAATGCAGACAAACACTGTTACATCTCTTTCATTACACGAAAATAAGAGAAAGATGTCTTGAAAAAATATTAACTCCAGAAATGAGGCTCTGCTTACAAGTTATATTTTTGTAATCATACAATAAACCACGAGAGCTGGAAAAAGACTTCAGTATTTTCTCCAATATGAAAATGTAGAACTATAAACCTGTGGCAAATATGAATGAGTTCTATAAAATGCAGTTGTTTTGATACTTGTTAAGGAAATAGAACAGTAAAGTCATATGGAAGAAGTCACAGAGTGCTAAATTTACTTTTTTACTGTATCAACATACCAGCAGTCGGTCAGTTTTAAATTTAAAACAGTTTTGTATTTAGTAAAGAAGCATTTTAGAATTTGACCTGGTATTTGAAATATTTATTTTATCATATAATTGTTTCTTGATGTCCTAGACTTTCCATTGGTTGTAGCTCCATCCTCACTATGTCGAAATAGCATTTTAAAAAATAATGACTGTATTAAGAATCGATTTGCCATTGAAAAACAAAATGCATCAAGAAAATATGGTCTAAATTATCTGTCCTTGATCTCTGCCAGCCCAGAGATCTTTTCTAAACTGTCCAATCAAACTGTTGTTTGCTGCTGTAATATGAATTATTTTAGGTGTAAAATACTAATAAATAAGCCTTAACACTGTAAAATGATCTGTGCACAGAAATATCTTTCCTACATTGACCTTTTAGATTTCTAGTTTTTAATGAGTAAACAATATCTTTTTCAACATTTTTACCACTTAATGCTGATATAGAAGGAACATCTTTTAATGTAGCTGTTACCTTGATTTTGCCATTCTTAACAATGACAAATAGGATCCTACTGTGTTTATATCCCCAAAGAACTCAGTTGGTGGACATGCAAGAAGGTTCTGCTTCCATGTCATTAGTGGAAGTAAAGGTCTTGACAATAATCATAGAATCATAGAATGATTTGGCGTAGAATGGACCTGTAAAGGTCATCTAGTCCAACCCCCCTGCAGGAAGCAGGGACATCTCCAACCAGATCAGGTTGCTCAGGTCCTCCAGCCCTCTGATCATTTTTGTGGACCTCCTCTTTATCATTATGTAGTGAACCATAATTAAGTCACTTCATTACTTCAAATCTCACCACTACGTATTACTGTTTAATTACAACAGCCTATGAGGAACTTGAGATTCAGACTTGTTTTCCTTCTAAAAGGAAGGAAAACCCTTCAGAACATACCTTGTTCAAAGGATAACATCTAATTTTTTCTTTTAACATAAGAAATAGTCACAAGAGCAACTATTGGGTTTGTAAGGCTGGTAATATTAGCACTGATCATGAGCAAATGTTCTGACCATGTTTAATTTAACACCTTTTCTGTCTGTAATAACTTTTTCTTTTTTTTTTTTTTTCATTTAGCCACCAGATAATGGGCCTCCACCATTGCCAACATCTTCCCTTCCTGAGGGCTATTACGAAGAGGCAGTGCCACTTAGTCCTGGGAAGGCTCCTGAGTACATCACTTCCAGTGAGTAATGCATATCCAGATCAGTTTCTGAGCAACCGGTAATTCCAGTGTCCTTCAACTTTTTTAGTATTTGACAGCTACATGTCTATTGGTGCTGTGGTGATGTGTCATAAGCATGGGTTTCACCATTTGGGACCAGTTCTGGTTATCCTCACTGGCCATGCATTGGTTTGCCTTGTAGAACTGTTTTGGTGTGTGCAAACCAGGCTCTTTTTAGAAGAAACTAACCTGGAGCACAAGTTAGGTGCACATAAACATGTTTCAGCTGCTATTGGAGATGGAGGCTCCAAATCACCCACTGGTCTTTTGGACAGCTTTGAACTACAAACGTAGTGGGGGCATTGGACCAGGAATCCAGAGTTAAGTATCATCCTACAGTAAACCCATCTAAACTGGCAATACTGTAAATGTAGAGGTCTCAGAAACTGGGGCTGATCTGCAGATCTACTGGTATGCCTCTATTGCACTGAATTACTTGCTAAAGTAAACAAATAAAAATAAAAAAGGAATTACTGAAATTATGCAATTTGCAGCATTCTGGTGGCACATTGTGAATAGGGATAAATCGATCGTACTGGCTCCCATGAGCCATGTTTGATGCACATGATTTTTGTGACTGCTTGTTTAGTGGAAAAGGCAGAGGGCTGCCTCCTAAGTGACCGCCAGAACATCCTTCTGCAACACATAAAGCTCTTCCTCATGTCCAAATACTTATCCAAAGACCTATGCACTTAGAGCAGAGCTATGCTGAGAGCATGCTGCTGAACCAATGGAGTGACTCCTGTGAGCATTACACAGGGTCAGTCAGCAGGACATCAGGTACCAAACAATTGCAAAGATTTTTCTTTTTGCTGCTTTTTTATTTGCTGGGGTAATTTATTACTTGTGTATGGCTGATTTATCACTAATCATTATTTTCTATGGCCCCAAGATGAAAGGCATATCTTCCCCCATTTTATAGCCATTATTAATATTTGAACCAGAACAAATGAATAAAATGATATCTCAGTTCTTAAAACACACGCATAGGAGTCACCTCAGAATATTAATTATTGACTTGTACACTGCACAAACTAAGGTTGTCTTAATTTACCTAAGAAATTCAAAATAAGAGATTTTCATGTACTGTAAAGCACGTGAATGAACATACAGTCTTAGCATAGCAGCAAAATCACTCCTCTCTTCATTTCCTCCCTTGACATGCCACAGGGTGGTCCTGCTACACCCTGTAATCTGGTGAACTGCTGATTTGTGTTTTGTCATTAAACAAGAGCCATGCTCAGGCAGAAAAATATTAATAGAACAAATATTAATAGCACTGCTAAAGGATCACCTAGGGAAAAAAAGGGCAAAATAAGAAACTGATTTCTTATTGTACTTAATCATCCAAGTCCATGAAAATATTTATGATATCAGACTTAAAATTAATTGATAATTCTGTCATTTAAGTATTTATATCCAGACATTTAAAGTTCTGTTAGTGTAACTTGACTTCTCACTTGCTGTGATTTTGCTATATTTTCTTATGGCATGAACTCCTTTATTTTGGAGAGATGTTTTTCACTTTTTCTCCGCATTTTGTGTTTCTCTCCTTTCTCCCCCTTCCCCACCACAAGACCCAAAGAGTGTGTTGACTTGAACATATGCACAAGAGGTTTTCAGATCCTACCTATAGTTTACTGTCAAGCCTGTTTCATTACCCACTGTGATGAGACAATAAGACAACAGGATTTAGTCACAAGTAGCCTTTCCACAACTTACCTTTACAGAGTTTGCTTCCACAATTAAGCATTTTTTTAATAGGAAGTTTACTGCTTCCCAAATTCAGTTCACAATGAATATCAGTTGGAAGTAACATTGCCTCAAAACCCTTTGAAATTATACGTACATGCTTGATTTCTCTGCTTAACTTGCTCCATGTCTGCTGAAGCTGTTATGTGTGGGTAGTAGACTGCCTATGGTGTTTATGTTCAAATAGTCACTTTACCATGTGAACAGAAGCTAGTTTGTGTCTCACTGCCTGAAAGCCTTGTTTTGGTCATGATACAGCAGTTTGGAGAAATAAAGAGTAGAAGCGGGATGTGGCAAAGAGCAGCAAAGGTTTCAGCCCGGATGGTATGAGTACTCCAGGGCGGTCATCCTTCCTGGTGTGAGTCACACTGCAAACTCTTCTTCTGGCCAAGAGTCCCACAGCCCAAGGAGTGGAGAAACGTGGGGAGTAGTTAATGGGCAGGATATGGAAACAGGTCCCCAGAGATCCCGTTAGACTGTGTGAGGGTGGGAGTCCAAACACGTCAGTCTCAGAAGCTCCTGTTGGCTTTCATCCTCCTGTAAACAGAGATTTGGATGAACCTGCAACTGCTGTGCCGGCAGAGTCCCTCTGCCGATCTTATTGCTAACATGAAATCTGGGCTTGGACTGCTTGTGGCCCGCATAGGAAGTACCTGCAGGATATTTAATGTGCAGAATTTCGGTCTCCACTTTGAAGTCTCAATCTCAATTAATTTAATTACTCATCTGAGGCTTTTACCACTTGCCTGTATGGAGCTGCCCCCAACCAGACATTCCATAGCAGAGTTAATCAGAAATGGCAATTACATTAATTTTTTTCAAAAGTTGAAAAACTTGAAATTTTATTTTCTTTTCACTTTGGAATGACAATAAACTATTTTGTACATGTTTGTGAAAACATAAATAGGATCAGAATATCTGGAAATTTCAGCTATTGAAAATATTCCAATCAAGTCTCCTCCATGAGAGCATGTACTGGTGGATAATAGGCATGCCTTTAGGTGTTATTATCTGAGGAACTTTACTTATATGTCCACATAAACAAATAAATAAGTATGGGTGGTAGAAGAGAGAGTTCTCTGATAATGGCAAATTAGTTTTGTAGTTGAGGGGACTGCTAGAGCGGATTGCAGTGTTGAAAATTAAAGACCTGAACAAAGATTGTTTAATTAAAAAGGAATCTTGCCCTTACATCACCAAACTTAGAGCAGGTTTAAACTGTTTAGGCTAACATAACAAGAAGTTTTTTGCAGATTGCCTTTAACTCCAGTAGAATCCATAATTCAAGGAACAACATTGTCTATTCAACATGAATTATATCAGTGCAGGTGCTGTATTTGAGGATTGTATGAAATGTTATGATAGGTAGATAGTGCCCCACGATATAGTGTTGTGATTTTTTGTCATATTCAGTGCTTGTTTCTTAATATGCTGTACTAATATTTAAATTTCTGTGCCTACATTTTGCATTATGCAATAGGACAAGACAAATGTGTTTCTCTGTAAAAGAATTACAAAAGATCAAGGTATCTGCTATGTAATATTTTGAAGATAATAAAAAACTACTTAAAATTCTAAGTATTTATTACCAGCTCATTCTTTCAATTAAAATTCCTAAGGTATCAGTATGGGTCTTCTATACAATTTCAAAATGGAACAGCATCTCTTACTCAATTAACGTAATGTATTGATATTACTAAGCACTGAAACAGCAATTTGTTCATGG
This sequence comes from Tetrax tetrax, assembly GCA_009806455.1. NCBI lineage: Eukaryota > Metazoa > Chordata > Aves > Otidiformes > Otididae > Tetrax > Tetrax tetrax. The sequence continues at coordinate 178,926 of WHYT01015504.1, read as the reverse complement.
CTGACTTTCAAAAGCCTTAACTTCAAGTGAACCCTGTTGAGATTTTCAGTGATTTCAGTATACTTCATTGATAAATGTTTTAACTTGACACTTTAATGCTTTTCTTAAAGATTATGACTCAGATGCTATGAGCAGCTCTTATGAATCTTACGATGAAGAGGAGGAGGATGGAAAGGGGAAGAAAATGAGACATCAGTGGCCTTCCGAGGAGGCCTCTATGGATCTGGTGAAGGACGCCAAAATCTGTGCCTTCCTCCTTAGAAAGAAACGATTTGGGCAATGGACCAAACTACTGTGTGTTATCAAAGAAAATAAACTGCTGGTAATTTTTATTTTTATCTAGCTATATTTTCTTTGTACCTTTTAGTGATGTATTTATTTTTACAGGATTCTGGTTTTTGGAGTGGCCAGTGCAAACAGTGGCCAGGTCTACAGTAACCTTATGAAAGAATTCAGTCCGTGCTTTACCCAAGAAACAGAGAAGCACTGAAGTTTTAAGTGTATCATTTAGCCACTTAGACCTTTGATTTTTATTGCACTTAAACTTAAACCTAGGTAGTTCCCTGATATTGGAAAGAAAGTCTGGCCTATTAGCTTCTAACATACTTCATTTGGGAAAAAAAAATTGCTGAAACTGTAAATCCAATCTTTCATTCCCTGCGGATCAAAAATCTCACAGGGGGCTTTGTGTATGAGCTGTTGGATCAGACTGCTGGAGAGAAAAGTCCCTTGTTAGACCGAGAATTCACTTGGCAGCATATGCTGTGGTAATGTATACACTTTAAACTAAACCTTTGCCATCTGTTCTGTGGTAATTACAGATGCAGCGTTCACATGATGCACAGCTGCATTATAGAAAGGAAAGAAACAAGTGGATGTATTTTTTGCTTAAACCTATCTGTTACATTTCTTTCTGATTGGAGGCACCAGTAAAAGATTCCATAAGGTAGTAAATTATCTGCTCATAGATATCTCTTTGTTTTTTGAAAAGAGAGACTAATTGAGGGGAACACTCCTTTCTGTGTCGTTATAAGTGAATTAATGCTTACAGTAATAAATAAGCTGGGGGCTTAGGCACTCCATGTCTTTCTGTCTGGTGCTTCCTACAGTTGTAACTAATTATATAACTAATAATTACTGCAGTATACAGAATGTTATAAGCTGATTAACAGGTGATAGATCATTTTCTGTAGAGCCTCATTATTCTACACTCTTACAACATAACTTAGATGTGTTCACTTTCCAAGTACATTTATGCTTGTGGCGGTATAGGAAGTAACAGGATATGAAACAGGGGTGTCTGGGTAAGAGGTTTCTAAAAATATCGTTGGAATTCATTTGCCAGTTTTCAGTGGTCACTGAGGATTTAATTTTTCTATCCTCCTCTATTTAAGTGTTGAAAAGAATGTTGATTCTGTTATAATGCCATTATCCTTAGTCCACATTTTAATCATCATATACCAGGATCATATCAAATTTCAGGACCATCTGATAACAGCTTGAAGAAAAGAAAGAAAGAGGGGAAAAAAAAGATTTTCTCTGAAGTCACACAATATCTCTTCTACAATTATGTTTGTTGTTCTGTATAGGAATATGTGGGGTTTTTTTTCTATTTTCCTTTCCTTTAGCCACATGTGTGGTCTGAAAAGCTTTTTTTTTCCTTATAGGGATTGTCTTTCAGTAATTCTGTAATGGGGATTAAGAAAACAAAAATCACAATAGGAGCCTAATGACCAAGTTACACAAGATTGGTTTATTGTTTGAAGGAGGACTTAAACATTTAACTTACAAGACATGCAAGTAAAACAAATATATGTTCTTGGGGATTAGTAATTGCTTGTGTTATAAATGCAGCTGTCATAGTAAAACCAAAATATTTTAATTAGAATTAGACATTAGAAATAACTTTTAGTATGGAATTGTTTTTCACTTAAAGTCCTTTGTTATACACTTTAGTTTTAGTAATATATAATTATAGATAAAATATTTAAATTAATATAAATTATATCAATATTTAAATTAATATAAACAAAATATTATAATTTAAATTTGTATAAAATATTAATATATTTAAATTAATGATATATTAATATGCTTTTATTGCTTCCTAAAGTGACTAATGTTGTATGTTTTCAAGATTTCGTAGATTGATAACTTAGTATTTTTTTTTAATGTTACAAACTTAAAATCTATGACCAAGCTAGAGAAACTTTCAGTTAATGGCTTTGGAGAGGGAAGGAGGATTATAAGTGATTTGCAGAGGCTGATTTAGAGTGGCTGTATTTGCTCAGCCTAAGTTGTAGGTTTATAACATACTTTTAACAGCTACTGTCTTCCTGATGGTTGCATCCTGACATGAATACTGCCACTGACATGAAAAAGTTCATGTGCTTTTTTCTGTTTACATTTATACTCAACTGTTCTGTGTATATATGTAGTCCTCTTTATTATCAGTTACCTTTTTAGCCTTTGTGCATATTTTTATGAGTAAAAGCCCAGTTTACGTAAGTATATAAAATAACTGGACATTCATGTACATAATTAAAGGTTGTTTTGTTGTGTGGCACTCTGTGACAGCTTGATGAACCTGATCTATACTGATGTATTAGGAGACAGGAATAGGGTCTAAGTCTATAGAACAAGTGATGTAACGTGAAACCCGTAATCTTTAGATCACCAATTTAAGCATAGAGCAGGTCATCAGTGATCCAGCACAAAGTGGCTGTTCATTGACAGCACTTATTACTGAGGGTAAAACCATTGGGTAGGTCATGCAGTTTTCTCCAGGAGCTTACAGGGTGAACTATCGTGGAGATGTGTATGGTTTTGTGCAGTGACTGATTAAGCTGAATTAGCTAAAAAAGTTGCTGTCCTGCAACTTTGCCTCCTTTCCACAGTGTGGCGATTTTTTTACTTATCTCAAGGGAAAGAACAGCATGGGCCAGTGTCTTTGTAGGTGCAGCGTGTCGGCACTGGCATAGGTTTGTCTTGATAGACCAGGCTGTTGCTGCAGGGTAGGGTAAGCATCTGGGCTTTACAGTCGTTAACTGGACAAGTTTATTCTGCTGCTACATGGGAACAGACATTCTAAATCACCCTCTTCCTACCTGATCAATGTCAGTGTTGAGCCATAAGGATAACGCAGAGAAGCTTAATGCTCTCCATATGTTGTACCTGTCTCACCGCAAAAGATGTCTGTTAATGTCAGTCTGGAAGTAATTTTGTTTTGCAGAGGAGATGAGGAGGAGAAATGCAAAGCTGGCATTGGCTGAACCCTATGGTTAATGTGGTAAAGGGGTGTGCGGAAAATATAAAAAAATTAAAAATAGCATTTCTGTATAATAACAACTTCCCCCAAGATTCAAAAAGATGATATGTAACTTTTGAACTTTCCTTACATTTATTTAGTGTTACAAAAGTTCCAAGGACCAGCAGCCCCAGATGGAGCTGTTCCTGAATGACTGCAGCATCACGTACATTCCCAAAGACAGCAAAAAGAAGAAGCATGAGCTGAAAATTTCGCACCAAGGAGCAGACGCCCTGGTTCTGGCAGTACAGAGCAAAGAGCAGGCAGAACAGTGGCTAAAGGTAAGGGGGGATTTCTGACCAGGAGCTTTTCCACCCACAAAGTGCATCCATTGCCTGCTCGGTTGCTGTTAAAAACTGAGATACAGACTGTCTTTCAGGCAAATCCAGACCATTTAAATCCCATCTGATTTGGGACTGCAGAAATAAAGACTTAATATTCAGACCTTGAAGCAACTCTTTGGGCAACCAGCAGCTCAGTATTACCCAGCTGCTGCTGCTGCATGTGGTTTTCACTGCTAATTGCATAATAGTGTGGCACCAAGAGGAGAGGTGGCAAATGCCCTTCCATTTTCATCTCCAGCTTATTCTCCAGCATGGTTTGGTGGTTAGAGCACACTGGTAGTGAGCTGAAGGTTCGAATTCCCTAAGGTGGAGGGAGCTGGCATCCAGGTTGCTTTTTGGAGTGGTATATATGCATAACTGCCCTGCAAAAATTGGGCATACCAACATCACAGTCACCTTTTTAAAAAGAAGGATCTCCGAGGAGACACCTGTTTGAATTGCTCTGGATGGAGAAAAAATCCTTCAGCTTTCTGAAGTCAAGTCAAGTTTGCTAGTCCTGGTTTAGCAGAATATCATCTGTTACGGTTTGTTCTGGGAATGCAGACTTCCGAGAAATGGGATTTTGTCATCTTCCACTCCTTTCTGTTCAGTGTCTGCAAATGTGGAAAATCCCAGTGCAAGGGCTGTAGTTTTAGATCCTAACCAGATTACTAGTATTTATGTTGGACTTTGCCAGTCTCAAATGTGGAGGTCAGTGAAGTAGTGTGGGAAACTATCACTGCAGTTTCAGTAGCTTGTTTTAGGACCTTGAAATCCAGCCTTTTAAATGCATGTTAAAGTCTGAATGCATAAGACTTATTAGACATTCTCCATGCTGTGCTCTGATCTAACCTTATATGGTACTTATTTTTCTAAGAATAAATTGTATTTTTCTAAATACAATTGAATTAAACACATAGGAATTTCCTAACAGCAGATTTTTCTGCAGAAGAGGGACACATAAAATGCAGCTTAAGAGGTATGAGTTCTTCTGTGGGCTAATTCACTAGATGGAATATTAATCTGTAATTTCCTATTTTGCAATATTTGAATATACCTTTTGGAGGGTTTGCAGTTTGTGTGTATTTGCTTTTGACTGTGAGTTTGTATCTTAGCTTAGAAAATGCACTCTCTATTGTCTTTTTAATAGAAACTAATCACAACCTTGTATTTGTTAGGCTTCTAACATCAATATCTTGTTTCAAGTTTTAAAATCTAGAACCATCCAAGGGCCCTATTGGGGCCTAGAGTTTCAAAAATACTGATTGGAATGAAACAAAATCCATAAGTCATACTTTTTTCCAAGGGAATTCTACTATAATTAGATCATAGTAACTGCACCATTATTTCCTGTGTTGTTCTAAATTTGGGATTAGTAACACTGAATTCATTGGCATTTATCAGACTTTCTTTCACAAAAATCATTTCCTTTTTTTTTTTTTAACATTTAAATTTAAATAAAGCATTCTCCACACAGGCAGACAGAGCAGTGCTAGATTTTTCCATATCCCAGATGCATTCCTGCTACTTAAAAAAAAAAAAAAAAAAAAAAAAAAAAAAAGGTTTTGTACAGTTGCATGTTAACAAAGTTGTGTGTGCTGAGGGTGAATGGCCGGAGAGTATGTTAGCTGTAAAGCATTTGGAGACAATCTGACAGCACTTTATTTAGTTCCTTCATGCTACAAAGCTCTGTATTAATAAAACTCTTCAAAGTACATGGCAAGGCTACTGTATGCTCAACTTTCAAGTCTCCTGCACTGCTGCAGCACTCTTCTCTTCTGTACAATACAAATTGCCTATCCAACAGCTAACAAAAAGTGATCAGTTCAGCTCTTGCAGCACCTCCAGTGTTTTCAAGAAGTAGTATAGCTTTTTGGGAAAAAAAAAACTGTTGAGTTCGTATCTTTTAAAATGTATCAAAATTTACGGGGTTATATTATTTAAAAAAATATTTTTTGCTGATTCAAGCCTTACTTAAGATGAGCTTCTGAAAGTCATGTGTGGCTTTTTGTAGGAAGTTCCTATTCTGGGAAAGAGGTCACTGCTTTATATTGGGAGAAGCGGTTTGAGGTTTCTCTGCCTGTCACTCAGAGGGGCAGGGTTGCCCCCAGCTCTGTCACCCATGTGTGATTTCTGTAGTTAATAAAATGGGTGGATTCAGAGGCTGACAATGGGAGAGGCCTCTGCAACCACACTTTTTAATCATAACATACCTTCTCTGTCAAAGATCCTATACCAATGCGTGCCGCTGGAGCCAGGTTATCACTCAAGAATAACGAGTTCTGAGGAACTCATACGTAAGCGTCAAATTAAAGCTTTATTCTTGAGCCTCGAAAGCTCAAAATGGCTTTTGAGGCCAGATTTTCCTATGAAAGCTAAACCAGATGATTTTTTTTTAAGTCAGATGTAATTGGTATAAAATACGGATACTTAAGCAAATATCTATTGGAAGACAAATGTGAAATAAACGTGGAGTATTTTAGACCTTTTTTGTAAAGATGACACCAAAAAATCCCAGCTGATAAACCTAGTGCAAATTGAAGTCTAGACTGGAAACCACAAAGGGAGTTTCAGTTTACCAGCTAACAAATGCTTGATGAAAAAAGATAGCTGATGTCACCAAAGAGCCTGTCAAGCTTTCAGAGCAAGGAGCACAACTAGTATAAATTCAGGCTAGAGCTGAGATCATAGCAGTAATATGGTGTGCAACATAAAGTGGTGGAATTTTCCAGACTTGAATCCTAAAACATTCCCACAAAAATGTACATGAAAAAATGTGTGCAGTTACACACCCTGACCCAAACGTAAGCTTTTTCCATGTGCGCTGGAGTATACGTGCATCTGTGTGCGCTTTTGTGCATTTGTGGTCAAGTGAGGTCTTAAATCTGCCTGTTTGTCTCAGCATGTCCAACGGACTGGTTGAAACTGCATTTATTTGTTAGCATCTCTGGGAAATCCTACATTAAAAATAAAAGGACTGCTAAGAACATGACATTACAAGAAGGTGCTTGTTTAGTGGCTTCACTCAAACAGATGAATGTGTTCTGTGTGCACATCCTGCAAACTAGGCCACAGAAAACTGCTTATAATATTAAAAATACATGAGTGCCAAAGAAATTAAGTTCTGAAGTAGCTTCTTGTAGAAGACCAGTAGAAGAAAGAAATGGTCATGTTGTCTGGCCCCAAGGCCTTCTCTTCCTCTTAGTATTGCCTCCTGCAAAAATATATTTCTGATTTATCATGCATGAGAGTTAATCTATTATTTTGGAGTACTGGCCTTGATTTTCTCTTTTCCCTACCGCTATGCACCCTTTGTTAACTTTTCTTCATGTTACAGTGTGCAGCCATTTTGCAGCAATCTCTTCAGCTGAGGCTATGTAATTGAGCAGTGAATGTTTCAAGCACAAGCAGATGTACCTGCATCTATCATTTTGACAATGCTCAGTCAGTTCTGAACTTGTTGTAATAAGAGGGGTGTTTTGCCTGAAGGGAGAAGGAAATCAAGGTTGTGACTGTATCCATCCAGAGACCCTGCAGCACTCCTTGTAGGGATGTTAATGCAGTTGCCCTACCCAGTTTCCATCTCTGATAATTGCATGTTGTCTCTAATAATGAAAACATTTTTTTTTTTTTACTGCCTTGAGCTTAGTGAGGGGAGTCAAGTAACTTTGGGGCTCCAGTCTTAATGTGGACTGAGTGTTACTGAAGAATAAACTACTGACAGAGCTCTTCTTTTGCCAGTTTAAATCGGCGCAGAACTGAGCTTGTAACTGTAAACATTGTGTGGCTGGTTTTACTTTCTGTGGGAATTTCCAGCTACAGAGCTCAAAACACTTCAAACATTATTTTCTTGGCTTAAATAATGTTCCCCAAAGAGGTTATTATCTCCATTTTGTAGCTGAGTAGAGTCAAGTGCTGAGTGATCATGCCTTAAAACTAACTGGAAGAAGTGTGTTTTGGGGATGCATACTCAGTAGAAGTTATTTCCATATAGCGTTTGTTAGCTTATTAGTAACTTCAGGAACATACTGTGTCCCAAGACAGTAGGGCTGGATTCTTTCTCCGCTGCACATCATCACCAGCAGTGAAGGCTTTGCAAACTAAATTAAAACTCCCAGGACTTACAGCCCTGTTGTCTCAGAGAGGTGGTTTTAGATACCTTGGTACAAACCAGGGCAAGGTCAGTATGTTTGCATAAGAATTGGTTACGGCATGATCTGGAGATGTGACACACTGAGCTGCCCGTGAGACCTTTGCCCAGCCTACAGAACTGCTGCCAGCCTGCTTTGACAGAGCAGGAGGACCCCAGCTTGGCTGTGAACCAGAGTGTGCATATGTGTGACTGGCACCATGGGAAACAATACATTACAATACATAAAAAAAACAGGTGCATATGTGAATTTTTAAAAAAACCACCAGTGAATACAGAACGACAAACATCCTATTTGCTTGTTTTCTCAGGGATAAGTTCTAATTAAGTTCCTGGCTATAATCACAGATGCAAGCTGTAGCAGATCTGAGAGCAGAACTCAAGAGGGCTGGTCCCCTGCTTTTGCCACGAGATAGTATTCCTCCTCTTTCCTGCTTGCAGCTTTGGATGAAAAATTGTTTAATCATACGTAGCTCAGATTTACAACCGTAAGTGTGGTCTGCGTCTCTGCATTGCCTGGGCTGGGGATGCAGCTCCCCTTGCACGGGGTACCTCTGCCCTTGCAGCAGCACTGCCTCCAGCCTCCCTCCCCAGCCACCCAGTGCCTCCTTCTCTGGGCTCTGGCTATATATGGCAATAGACTTCATGGTGATCGCGCAGGAGAAATTATACGGGGGTAGTCTTGGTTGACTATGTCAGAAAAGTATTTTTAAGGGGATATACAGGCACTAAAGATAGGCTTGCTGGCTGCTAGTCTGCTAGAATCTCATCCCCACTTTGCTCAGACAAATGGCAATAAGGCAGAAAGGTGAATCTTTTTAGGCTAGGGGATACTTGAGAATGATGTTTTCCAGTACAGAAGGTAAAAGAGGTTTCTTTTTGATACTTAAAGCATAGGCTGTGATGAGAATAGTTCCTGCTTTTCCTCTCATTTATTTAAGTAAACTCCTCAGGGCGTTTGTTTTCTGCAAAATGCTAAGAGAGTTTTGGTGCTCTCTTAAAGAGCAGGAAATTGACACTAATGTATATAGTGTGTAAGGGTCCAAAAGAGAGAGAAAATGAGAATTTAGTCATGACAAAATGACAAAAAGTCACAGAAAGTTAGTATTCCTCCAGCACTGAAAAAGGAGTGTTTCAGGAATGAGAAATACTGAGTTACATCTGGAGCCAAACCCTTTCCCCTCTGCTGTGTTGTGCATAAGCAGATTTCAGCTCACCATATTCCTATCTTCAAAGTTAAGCAGCAGAGACAAGAGGCGGGGGATTCGGTCTGTCCCGTTTCTAGCAATTCCTGTGTAAGTGGGGAGGAAGGGATGGGTTGCCTGGGTGGATTTCTAGCCTGATTGCATACAGAAGTGAGGCAAATGTGCATCAGCTTTCTGCCTAATCAGTTTTGAACTTCATCATATTAAAAGTGTGAGCACTTTTTTAAATCTTCTCTAAGTTTCAAGAAAACACGAGATGAGACGAGATGCTGTAATCACCCCCTGTGAAAATCACCCCTCTCTGGAAAGCAAAGCCTGTAGCCCAGACTCGTCCCACGGTGTCCACCAGGAGAGAGGTCTGCAAGCTCCTCAAACGCAGGACGACTTTCAGTCTTACTCCTTACCAGGTCTCAAAGAGATCAACCACGAGGAACCAGCTACAAACCTAGTACTTTTACTCAGAATTTATTGGGTTTCTTTGTGGCAGGGTCTGGCTGGCAAGCAGCTGACTTTCTGCTTTCACTCCATAGCCTGTGCTTTTTATCTGAAGCCTGGATCTTTGAAGGTAGCTGGAAAAATCTAATGTGATTTTTCTGATTTTGCATGTAGGGTAAGTATTTTTCCTCCAGTCATGGTCTGTCATTTGAAATGAGATATAATAACAATAGAAATTTTTAGATGATGTCAAGTATGAAGGTTTTATAGTAAATCTTAGTGCTTGTGTAGTAAGATTGTTTTAAGGAAAGAAATATTCCAGACACAGCATGTGGCAGAAATTCCACTGACTTCACCCGTCACTGTCAATGGCTTAGGGCAGGGAATCTTTCCAGCTTTGTACCTGCAAATATTTCCCTCTATTCCTCATGTCACTGCAGTCAATGCGATACGCTGGTGTATATCCTGATCCAGCTGGGGATTCAAGACCTTTCTATAGGCTGCACAAGCTTTTTCCAGATCCGTGTTTGAAAGAGACAGTTCTGACGTCTACTTATTGTAACACTGTAATGGTTATTATGGTTTTTAAAGTTCTTGTGATGGAGTATCAGAAGATTATTTTAAATGTATTTAGTTTTGAGGCTATCCAAAGAAATTAAAGGTCTTCAGTTTCCTGATTACATGTGCTCATATATTTTAAATATTTCAATACACAGTCTGTTTATGATGTCAGTTTGGTTTTCCTGGCAGATCACCCTGTGTATGTGCATATGTAATGCAGAGTGATGAGAAGAAGAGAATGGTTTCCCTTTTCTAATGTGTGGGAAATCTTAAACTGTTAATGAAGTATGCACCATTACGAAGTATTCTCAGTACACCCTTCCAGATTATGCCATTTTATTAAAAATAACACATTTGGGCATTACTTTTGTTTACTTTCTAGTTTTGGAGCCATTGAGATATATTTAGTCATATTTTCACCCCTTTCATTGCAATGGATAAAAGCTTGCTGACCTCCTTTCCTCACTCTCTCTCACAACTATTTTTTAATGAAAATAGTGATCTTTTGTTTTCATATGACTCCAGGAGATGGAACATAGAAAAAATTGACAAGAGCGCCGAGTCTTGTGATAGAAATTATGCAAGTTGGCAACAGGGGTGGAATGTTTTATCCTTAAAAGTTTGAGGTAAATCTATAAGCATGTGAAAACCACATTTATAATGCAGCTGTCTGCAAACGTAATTATAGAGAGTGCATCCAGGCAACCATTATATATTAAAGGCATTTCATCCTGGTGAGCTGAAGAAGTATGAGTTTTGTGCTGTGCATCAAACACAATTATATTGCACATAGAAGGTGATGAGGAAGCCTTTGCCAGTGAACCCCTTGAACCCAAATGAAGTGTTGAATCTTTGAATATGCATTCACTTCAGATCTCACCACTAGCTTCCATTTGATAGTGTGTCATTTTTAAAATCAAAATTTAATTACAACCCAATTAAACACTTTAGTTTCTCCTTAAATATGTGAGGTATGATAAGAACCGGATTTACTTGAGTGCATGACTTTGCACATACTATTCAGTTAGTGCTGCCAAGTCGTTTCCCTCTGTTCTGTCTGTAACTCCCATTACTATCTGCCTTTGCCAAAATTAACTAACTGTGTGGTGTGAGCAGATGCTGAAAACATGAGCCGTTGAATCAGGGTCATGCAGGAGACAGAAATGAATGTTCCCAGAAACTGTAGAGACACATTTCTCTAGGAAGAAAATAGCAGTGTATTTACACCAAACTGAAGACCAGTGATTGAAAGGGAAACAACACACATAAAAGAAATAATTATGCATTTTGAGAATTTAGGGTTATGTTTAACTGTGAGGTGCAAATGCTCTGCAACAGATATACCTAATTTTTTTTTGTTACAAAGGATACCAAGTGCCATGAAATACTGTGCTTATGTTTCTCGGACAAGATATAGGGAAGTCAAGAAGGGATACTGAAGTGTTTTAAGATACTAGCTCAGAAGTGAAATGTAGGTTCATTTCCCTGCTCTGCTTAGATTTTTTTATGTGACGTTGAGTAAGTGATTTAATCTTTCTTTTGTTCTCAAGTTCTCCATCTGTAAAATGGGGCTGGTGCTCTTTCTTTCTTTATGGCATATAGTGCCTGTAATTTATGATGTGCTCATGAGCTGTAGCAACAGGGTCTTTGTAAGCCCATAAACAGTTGATTTGTTTAGCTTCACCCTTAAAGAGGATTTTAGTGCTGTGAAAGGACTGTTTGGTGCCATCTTTAGCTGTTTAATGATTTCCACATCAAAATTGTTCAGTTCAAACTGAACAAGGTGTTGTTTGCCATTTTGCATTTCCTCTCCTTTAAAGAAATCTGGATTTTGACAGTTGGCTAATTGCTGTTTTCCCTGGAACTGGGAGTTCTCAGGCCAGATCCTCCTCTCTGCCGGCCAAGCTTGCTGTAAACAGTGTAGAGGGAGGAGCTGGATATGTAAACATGTACATCTAAAGGCGAAAATCTGCGTGTCCAGCGGTAATACTTCCAGCAGAATACGAGGCCTTTCTTTCTTAGCTCGCTTGGCTCTGCTGTCCTTGCATGGCAGCATGGCTGTAATCAGTAGTGTGGAGCTCAGCACCCCCTTGGCATTCGTCTGGAGGGAGAGTTGGGACCTGTTCTCATCAGCACAAGCAATTTCAGACTGATAATAGGCTGGTGGTGAGCTCATGAGAAATAAAAAACTTAATTATGTCCATAGGGAATCATCAAATGTCCTTACACTTTGGGTAGTTTTGCTTTTATATAGTTTCGGGTTTTGAAATTCTTCAAATTCTGTCAAAATCTCAGTGAATTCCAGGTTCTGGGTTTTTCTTTAACTTTTTAAAAGCAGACTTAATGCCATTCCCGTTTCCGAGAACACATTTACGATTACTTTGACCTATACCTTTATGTCAATGTGCAAGTATAATACAAAAATACCACAAAATACCACTGCCCAGTATTAACTGTAAGTCGATCAGCACTTCATTAGTTCTCCAATAGCAAAAAAAAAGAGCAACTGAGTAGTGTATTATGCAAAACCCCTGTCCTTTGACATGTGGAACCTTGGATCTAATCCCACTTTTTCGTCATCATAATGAAATTAATTCGATGGTGTCAGCTGAGTTCATCTTGCAAAACTAGCACACGGAAATCAGCCGCACTGTTGGTTTCTTTACTCAGGAGAGCCTTGGCGCTTAGCTTGTCGAGAAACTGAAACCTTGCGCCTCTAGACATTGTGTCTGCTCCAGGTCATACACAAAATGACTTAAGGAGGCAGTGTGGAGAAGTTGGTGTAGTGGCAACCTGCCTGACACCTGCCAGCCTAGAAGATGTCTGTGGGATTGTCCTTCCCATCTCCCTTCACATTCATATACAATTTCTCTGATTTTTATTTTATGAATAATTAATAAGTTTTGCCTTGTCTCCCAAGGTTATAAAAGACGTGTGCAGCAACTGTACGGGAGCTGTAGACTCCGATGGGCCGTTGTCTAGTTCTCCAGTGCACAAGACGGAGCTGGAAAAGGTGAAGTTATCAAAATTATGAATGCAAAATTCCTTGTAATTACTTATTACAAAAGCACTGCTAGACACTGCATGTGTTCAGACCACAAAGCTGAGATTGAATTTCATTTCTGAATTTCATGTATTAACTTTTTTATGTTGGACCATTTTCTGGGGCAATCTTTAATTAGTATTTGCTGACTTATGCTACTGTTTTAGACTCTTAGTCCCTGTGTTGTTTTTGTTTGTTTGGATACCTGCACACATCCTACAGAATTACGATTTCTGCCATGCGTACAGTCATGGTCACAAACAAGCAGACTGGCTTGTATCCATCAGCAGCTTTTCTTTAGCTGTTTAGGGTACAAACTAAACAGGTCTGATATGTGTGCTGTGATGCAGAGACACTCAGTGTCAAGTCCGAAGAGCAAGCAGGGATGTGACCCTCAGGGAAGAATAGCTGAAGATTATACAAAATTTTAAGGGAAAGTCTTTTGGTTTTGGAAATTTAGTTCTTGAAGAACTCCCTGGGCATGCTGAGGTCACTGTTTGGCAGACCCTTTCAAGCATTTGTGCCTCAACACAGAAAATTGGCTGTTCACATGTGGTTTTCTCTGCTGCCTTGACTCAGCAGGGTATGAGAGCAAGAATTAGGAAGGAGAAAGACCCTGCAGTGAATTATCAGTACATAGCCAGCACTGATTTAAGCCCCCACTCTGTTAAGGCATCGATGTGAGCAGATGCGTCTGCAGCCTCTGCTTGAAAGTCCACTGGCAAAGGTTTCATCACCAAATTCCTGAGGGCAAGTTCTGCCTCATGGTGGAAGGACGCTACTGTCAGTAGGGTTACGTTGAATTGCATCTGGAAACTAAGAGCAAAGCATGTTCCATGACAGCTCAGACCTCCTGATTTCACAAGGCAAAAGCTATTGTGTTTGCTTGTTGGACACACCTACGTGGTATTAGAAAGTAACTAGAAGTGTCATAAAATAGTTATTTTCTAAAATTCATCCCCTAAGAAAAGTGTAGCTAAACTTCTCATTGGTTTCTTTTTTGAATTACCTGTACATCTTCTTCATGGCTTCTTCACTCGTGAGTAATATGGTTACCAAAACTTTGCCAGTATAAACTCTATACAGCTTCATCCTATATCTTGTATGCAACCATTACAGAAGAATTGACGCAAAAAAAAAACCTTCAAAAGCCTCTTTTTTTTACAGATAGTGAAAGTATTGAAGCACCAGGTAGCAATATTTTCTGAAAAGTTCTTATTGTAAATGCATATGAGAAGAAATAATTAAAAAAATATTCTTATCTGATCCATGTAATTGTTTGTTGCTTTGCAGGTTAACAGCAACATTTAGAATCTAAAAATTAATTTAAAATATATTGTGTAATAAGAGATATTGGATTATGATTATTTCACTGTTTTGACTGTCCTTTCAAATACAGACCTATTCTTGTTCCCATGCTTTTCTAAAGTCTATATGACAATGTGAAAAAAACCCCTCTAAAACTGAATTTTTTACTGTCTTTTGTTTGCCTTCCAAATGGATGAAGGTTTGAAATGTGTTTTATTTCACAGTAAACGTACTTTTAAATTGACTCATGACACATCAGTTGGTGAAGGTGTCAACACTGTATGTCAGCTGATCTCTTTGTCTCTGCAGAAGTTGTCATCTGAGAGGCCAAGCTCAGATGGGGAGGGTGCTGTGGAAAATGGTATCACTACTGTGTGCAATGGGAAAGAACAAGGTACGTCTCAGATGCAGAGAGGCTTGGTGTAAATAATTTGTGCACATAGGGAGCAATGGGTAGTGAAATACCTGGCTTTTGTCTTTTAAACATAGGTAGTAAAGTCTTGGAATATTTTTATTAGGATTCAATTTAATTTTTAAAGCTGAATTATGTCACGAGTGAATCCTCAAAAATTTGCAGTAACAGAAGGCATTTGATGTTGTCATTGTGCAGGTAAAATCAATATAATTAGTATAATGAAACAGAATATAGAAATTTTGACTTGACCTTTTGTGTGTTCAAAAGTACAGTTTTTTAGAGCTTGGGCGACCACTATAGGCAACTAACAGTTGCTTGTCATAACTGTAACTGTATAGTGGCAACATAAATAGTGGGTGTATAGCTGCTTAGCAAAAAAGCTATAATTGAATACTAGAAGGAAAGAATAATGAGTATTATATATATATACACATATACACAGTTTATGTATGTGCATGTATACACAGATACATAGATATATAAACTATTATGTATGATGATTTATATTAACATACTGAAATGTATATAATCATGTAATATCAGTGCATTTGTGAGTATATATGTATATAATTTTACATATGCTACTTTGGAGCCATGCATGTTCTGTAGTCCTTATAATCTAATAGAGGCACATCCCAAACCCAGAGGGAATTTTGTCTGAGTTATATAAAAAAAACCCTCAACTCCTATGCTCTCTTCCCCATCCCTTTCTCTCCTCCCTAAAGAGGAAGAAATTCTCTGACTTCTTTAACTTGCCATATAGCAACGTCATCATTCAGATAAGACATTTTTGTGCATCTGTTGCATAATGTGAGCTGCAGTGAGCACAATGTCAATACCAGCCTTGGTGCTAGCGCTGTCTCGCCTTTTGACTCATTTCCTTTGTCTTCTCCCTGAGTAGTTTTCCAAAATTTCCTGACTGTACAGATCTCTGACATACCCAACAGTACAGAACAATGGCAGGTTTTGTGGTTTCTAGAAGTTGTGGCACATGGATAGATTTCACCCTATAAAATCTTCTACTAAGCTTTCAAAAAGCACACTACTGTTTTAGCCTCTGAAACGTGCTGAGAAACATCTGTGACCCAAAAGCTGTATTGTCCATGATGTCCAAAAGTGCCTGGTGGCTCAGGCGCGCTACAGGAGAGAGACTGAGCACATGCTGCTGGAAAACCAGCCCAGCTTAGATATCTCAAGGAGGGCAACTAAAAATACCAGTTGCTTTTGAAAATTGTGACCTTCAATATGTAGTAATAAGAATAATAGGCATTAATGATTGCAAGGAGATTAAAATAATAATTTTAAGTGGTTCTGGATGAAGTGACAGTGTTTTTTTAGACAGTGGATAGGAAACACTTAAGGGAGTACGTGGGAAGGGACACTCCGGAAAGCAGTCATTGCCATCGACCAGCCCTCTGCTCTGCTCTGCTCTGCTCTTAACCAGCTGCTCATTTTGCTCTGGGGAAGGAAATGAGAAGAAAAGGCTTTTGTGACAGAAATCACTGGCAGTCAGGCAATCAGTGTATTCTTTAGACACAAAGAGATTAAGTCATAAAGGCCTTGTTTCTGCTGCCACTCAGTTCTATGGGGAAAATAAAACAGCAGTGTGAAAGGAAGATAGGACAGAAAAAGCAAAAAAAAAGCACTGAAATGAGCTTATTGCACTCTGTTTGTGCTCCTGAGAATGGTTCCTTTGGGCTTCTGTCTCAGAGAGATTTTTCTTCTCAGTTTCTGGCTTTTTTCAATGCTTTTAATCTCCTCCCCACTCAACAGCCACGGCTGCTGCTGCATGGGACCGAAACCTGTCTGTGGGCAGGTGCTGCCTTCAGGCCGTCCCTCAGGCAGGCGGTGAGATGAGCAGATGGGATGGGGGGCCTTCTTCCCTCAAACACGGGAGCTCTCTGCATGTTTAGAGATGTTCACAATGTAAGTTGTGAAAACCCTTCCCTTAGGAAGAGAGAATTAGACCTTTGCTTGCACACGTACGTCGCTGTATTGGGAGTTTGCTGGTGAACAGCAATCTGCACCTGGAAGGCTGCCTTTCCCCCTCAGCACTGCATGCACCAGGTGACAGATTTATACAGTCTTGGCTACAGATACAATTTCTAAATAATGTTCCATGATTGTTCACAATTACACTAAATATAATAAATTATCCCATTGTGAGCCCCAAACTGCTTCACTATTTTCCGTTCATTCTTCTTCCCAGTCCATCAATTCATATGGTCATTTCTCATATGAACATTTTTTTCTTCAGTACCCAAGTCCATAACCACTAAACGTGCAGTGTTGCAAAGGGAATTGATGTGTCAGGGATAAAGTTACAGCAGCTCAATCAGTAACTATTCTAAATGTATTTTTCATCACAATCATAAATCAGGACAAGTTGATGGATATTTATGCTGCCCTGTCAGTTAACAGAGAGACTTTTGCTCTGTTGATGGAATCCAAATTTGAACACTGAAATTTGGTAATTTGTGAAAGTTTACTTCATTTGTTTTGTTTTACAAGTAAAAGCTCTTTGTTCTGATTCTGTTTAATCTTAGAAACTTTTTTTAAAAAAAAAGTTGTTTAGGGTTTTTGTCAGGTAGGCTCTTGTAGAAATTATATCCATAATCCTTGCCATGTTGTGTCCAACAGTTCAACATGCGTCAGCTCACAGAACCCTAGTATAACTAGTCTTGTACTACGTTAACGTAAGCATAGACTGGATGTTAGCAAAGTACCTCTTTTCAGCAGAGCTGTTTCTTTCCAAGCCTTCATGATCAGAAAAAGTGCCAACTTCTAACCATTGAATGCTTTACTGATCCCACTAATTTAATTGTTAGTAGTTAATTTGTAAGTCCTGTCTTTCTAAAAGGTCCATTGTGATACGATACCTTAACCTAATTGTACATGGCAGGAGTATTTTTGCTAGGCAAGCATATTATGTCTTTGTTGTGTGCTTAATTTTAGAAGTATTTTGAGATAAATTTTCAGGAACAATGAAGGATCATCTGGCTGGATTTTTATTCTTGTGTATATGAGCTAAATTTATATGCAGGTACTTCAGTCATACTGATAAATTAGATGATGACTGCTGTGGAAAGAGACTTTCAGCTTGATTAGATTAAATTATATAATTGGTTTTTGTTTCTCTTATCCTTCTGAATGCCATGATTTTTATAGCACAGAAGTTATTTGTGGACATCTGCATTATAGAGGGCATATAATGTTTATTTTACTGCAGTCTGCAACTTTCGTACAAGTATTCATCTTGCACAGGATTGTTTGTCTGAACTACTATTTTTCTCAGGTTCTCTCTAGTCATTGGTTAATTTAAACACACTAAAATACACGCTTCTGTTTTCTTAATAGTGAAGAGGAAAAAAAGTTCAAAATCAGAAGCCAAGGGCACTGTGACTAAAGTAACAGGGAAAAAAATAACGAAGATTATTGGTTTAGGAAAGAAAAAGCCATCAACAGATGAACAGACCTCATCAGCTGAAGAAGATGTTCCAACATGTGGTAAGTGATTTTTCTCCTTGAGTCATAAATGTACATTGCAACTAAAACTTTATAAAATTCTTGCCTAGAAGTTCCTCTAAAATTACTTTTACTGCTATAATTCTACCCCCTACATCAGAAGGATGCACTCAGACTGAAAGAGGAGTAGAGTAATCAAGAGCTTAGCATTTGGAAAGAGATTAAAATAACTTGACTTTTAAAATAAAATGGTAGCACAGGCGCAGAAGGATTATCATTGTTCTTTGGAAAGGTGAGGGAGAAGAGAAGGGTGAACAAAAAGCAGAAAGAAGCCAGAACTATTTTCAAACAAATGGATATAAAAAGAATATAGGCTGGACTATGAAATAAATTTAGGCTAAGAATTAGAAGAAGGTTCTTGGGAAGGGATCAAGTCTTTTTTGATGTGTTGTGGTGATATTTTATGGGATAGCAATCAAGACAGCAGCTGACTGGCCTCAGCCAAAGCGATTTGAGTTTAATTGTGGGTATATATTGGGCAAAACTTGAATGAAGTAACAAATTTCTAGTAAGCTATTTTAGCTCCTAACGTTGATCACTCCATATGACAGCTGTAGTGCTTGACAGCACCAAGGAAGTATATAAAAAGGCATGCAGAAAATGCTTGTTTTGTATCTTAGCTGTTAATGTTTGCTCACAGTTTAGGACTTTGTGCAATGCATTTAGCTGATGTCCTCACTGCTCTGATATTTTCATACAGTGCAATCTATTTACATTCTCCTGTTTGCTTTCTGATGCTTCAGTATTAAATAACACTTATATATGTGAATATGGTTGAACCTACGCTTATCCCAATCCCTTAAAAAAAATTCCATAGAAAGAAAGCTGTGAAGCAGTTGCACCGGATTCTGAATTTTGATTTGTGTTTTCCCCTTTAATTGACTAGGAAAACTTTGGGAAACACAGAAATCTGTGGTTAGGCAGTACAGAACTTGTCAGTACATGAAGTGTCGTAGATGTGAAAGAAGCAGATCCATGGACCACCAGCGAAAACTTCATAGATCGCAGGTGGCTCTCAAGCCACACTTTATGGAATCATTTATATAACAAATCTTTGATTAAATATGTGTGTGTGTATATGCCTATACATCAGATGTGATTTATCAACCAAAAGAACAGCTGGGAAAAGCTGTGTCCAGTCAGATGCATTGTCTGAAGCATCTGGCTTCCATAAAAACTCAGACTTCTGGGGTCTCATTCTCCATTGATTATTCTGTATTATGTGAGACGTTAACTACAGCTGTACAATCTTAATTCCAAGTATTTCTATCATTATTTCGGATATGGACTTAAATAGAGCCATTACCTTTGCTTGTATTTGGCTCTACTCAACACCACTTGCAGATTTTATAGGAAAATATATAAGTGTCTAGGCTTTGGTCATGGCAGGAAGTCTTTGCAGAAGGAGTTTCTCACCACCAGAAATTTGGCTCATTGCACTGCCCTCTGGGAGGTTGCTCCATAGTTGAAGACTTTTACACTTTAAAAAATTCTGCCTCCCATGAACAAAGGGAAAAGCCCAGTGGGTCTGCAGGAGACACCCAGCTAGCGTGGAAATGGAAACCCACCTGCACTGGGAGTAATGGCAAAGCTCTTCCCTACAGCATCACCGGTCTTTGACTGGCTCAGCTAAACTGAAGTGCTAATGCCCCAACTGGGAACACACTCAAGACATTTTGATCATGTCAACTGTTGAAGGTTTAAGTAGGGATATGTGGGAGGAAAAGCATGGGATCCTGCTTATTTCAAGTGAAGCAGGATGGTTTGGAAGAGCTTTTCTGAGAGGTGCGTTGGGAGCAGGGGTTGAAAAAGTCTGAAAAAAAAGGACTCTCACTCCAAAACAAGCCAGCTGGCTTGCACGTGAAGGCTTTTCCATTTCTAGGGATTATTTATAATGCATGACTATACAGGGTTTTGTTACAGGAGGAAGGAGGAGAGCTGGCGAGTGTGATCATCATAAGGAGCCAAAATCAGAGGATTGTGCACATCCTCCTTTTTTTATGGCACCTTCCAAGATGTGCACGATTCTGATCTGCTATATCCTGTTGGATCAAGCTTTGACATTGGAACCATAATGTTGGAAGGGAAACCCAGGAAAAAAATAATGATAAGTCATAGTTTTAATGAAAACCAAAGAGAAAGCTATCCAACAAGATTAAATGAAAATCAGACCTGAGATAGAAGATGATTTTTTTACATAAATTCTGGCTTGTGCTACATATCATTTGTTTCCCTCTTCATAGCCTGTTTGGAAGCAGCAATGTGCTGAATTCATGCAACATTTGTAATGTGGAAGCGAAATTAAAAGATTTTTTTTTCAGTCCTAAACTAAATAAGGCAGGAAAATTGGACATTGTCTTGATTTTAAGGTTTGAGTCTGGAATGATTGTTGCTATGGGACGGAGAAGAAAAAACACAAAACACTGCCCATTTAATGGTATTATATGCCTTGACACTGTATCCGATACAGAGTATGATGAGAAAAGCAAGATTTTTTTAGAAGGCAATTTGTTAATGAAATTTTGATTTGTTGTAAGGGTACTGTATTATCTGTGGGGGAAAAAAAAAGGTTAAAACTTTCCTCTTAAAGTTTATCTTAATTTCATATACATTTACATATTGGATTTTAAACCAGTATGAATTTTATTTTTCTTGACATCGGTAGCGGACTTTTAAATTCTGCTTTAAAAGTTTGCAAACCAAATGTGCATTCTTCTTTCTCAATTAAATTAGAACATATAGCATCAATACTTAGCAGATCTTTATAACACTGATTTTGGATGTGACAGAATGTAGCTCATCACCTAATTATATAATATGAGCTGTGATTTTCCCAGAAAATTTCAGTCAGCCACAGTTATCAAAGCCATTATACATGGAGAAGGTGGGTCTTCTGCGTGAGCACATTGACTGTGTATGTGGCTTTTTTCACTGTCCCTCTTCCATGCTAATAAAGTCCTGAAGGTTGGTGTGCTCCTCCTCATCCAGCTGCTGCAGTGACTAACACAAAACAGCCATTTGCATGGGAATGGGATCATATTTTTATATGTTTTTTTCTAGGTTATTGGCACAGTGCAAGTTTTAATTAGACTAAAAGAGGGTAGATTTAGACTAGATATGAGGAAGAAATTTTTTACACTGAGTGTGGTAGAACACTGGAAGAAGGTTGCCCAGAGAGGTGGTGGATGCCTCATCCCTGGGAACATTCAAGGCCAGGTTGGACGGGGCTCTGAGCAACCTGATCTGGTTGGAGATGTCCCTGCTCCTTGCAGGGGGGTTGGACTGGATGACCTTTAAAGGCCCCTTCCAACCCTAACTGTTCTATGATTCTGTGATTGAAAGAAGTGGGACAGCGTCATTTACTTTTCTTCCTAAAATCCATCTGGACTTTCTGTTATAAGAGGAATAAGTTGTTTAAGTGCTAGCATTACACTGAAATATAAGTTTCTTTTTTTTTTTCTTTCAAAAAAATTCTAGAGTAAAATATCTCACGTTTAATTTTATTGCAGGATATCTCAATGTGCTTTCAAATAATCGTTGGCGTGAGCGCTGGTGCAGAGTGAAAGATAATAAACTCATTTTCCACAAGGACAGGACAGATCTGAAGACGCACATTGTTTCTATCCCTCTCCGTGGCTGTGAAGTCATCCCAGGACTGGATTCGAAGCATCCCCTGACCTTCCGGCTGCTCCGAAATGGGCAGGAGGTCGCTGTGCTCGAGGTGCAGTGGTTGCTAATGGCTCTGACTTGCAGAAACACCCACAAGCTAAATTAAAGAAGCACTTTCATATAACCTAGCCATTCAAAAAAATCTTTGGAATAATATTATTGCAGAGCTGGATAATAAATACTGGAAGGAGAAAAAAAATAGTGAGAGTTGCAGGCAAACAGAGAACTGAGATTTAATGCAGTTCAGAAATCTTCTCAGTACAGTGCTTTTCTCTACACTGACCTTTCCTTGACCTGCTACTAAAATATCCCTGCTCCTTCTCTATACACACTTTTACCTCAGGGATACAATTACTTTGGGTAAATAGCTTAGCAATAATTAAATAATGGATCACTGTTGATGGGAACTCTAGAGCTCTTGACTCTCATTTGTCTGCTACTTACGTGAGCCACTTTTGCTCAGTCTGTATCCGTCTTAAATTAATTCTGTGGTAAGAAAATGCACTGTACCAGCATCCCGGCGAGTCTCTTGACACACCACGTGTGTGCATCCTGGCATGCTCCTCGCAGTACGAAGGTCATACTTTGAAGGTCTGTGTTAGGTGGGCTGGGATTTTTGAGGGGGCTTTATTAATCAGATTTTGAAAGCTGAAATGAGAAGACACTTAAAGCCAAGTATGATGGAGATAGAGGAGGAAGCAGGGGGGTTGGACTAGATGACCTTTGAAGGTCCCTTCCAACTCTAACCATTCTATGATTATTTTTTCTTCTTTTTTGGACATTGCCCACTTTGTATTACATCATAACTGATGAGCACATAGCTTACTTAAAGTGCAGTCCTTCTAGCAAAACAGATTTAATAAGAAATCCTGGGAGTTCTAGGAGTTCAGCAGAGGGAAACCAGAGCCTCTCATACAATGTGGTAGCAATTTGTCAGCCAGGAAGAATGCCCCGTTTTGAAATAACTCAGCTCAATGGCAGACTAAAGACCTGACATACACCCTTGCCCTCTCCTCACAGGCATCCTCCTCCGAAGACATGGGCAGATGGATAGGAATTTTGCTGGCGGAAACGGGATCTTCGACAGACCCTGGAGCTCTCCACTACGACTACATCGACGTGGAAATGACGGCAAGCGTCATCCAGGCTGCAAAACAGACATTCTGGTGAGAGGCGTTCAGCTACCCGGGTGTTTCCAGTACTCTGAGAATTTATAGCCATATATTAACTCCAGTGCCAAGAGAGCTTATCAAAATCCACTCCCCTTTGCCAGATATTGAACTCCTGAAGTGTTTCAGCACTGCAGAATGTTAGATGTGTTTATGATTATCGTGTTGGCATCCTTCTAGTTCTGTAAAAGATGCAGATACCATCCAACTTTACTCAAATCTTTACTCATTTTTTTCAGTAAGTCTCCTTATCAAATGCTTTATTTTAATTTTTTTTTTTGCTTGAAGACTTAGAATGATCCCTGGAAGAGGACAAATACGCTGAAAATAAAATAAATATACAGCTATGTAGTTCACATTTATCCATTGGCTTTATTTGCTGTACATATAGCCAATAAGTACAGCATACATTGGCCAATATATGCTGTACACTCAAAGTGTATTACAAATTTAAGTCTTGGATAGTCACATTCTTAGTGTTTCCTTCTCATGTTCTTTTTTGAGTAATTAAAAACTTCATCAAGCTCACACCATTCCAATTAATTTCTGGGTTTTAATGTAGGAGGTGGAAATTGGGAAGGTGTCTAGGACGCAGCACAGAAACTCTGTTTAAAATGCAAATCAGTACACTGAATTCCCCATTACCAATCCTGTGCTAAGAAAAGTAATGCATACTTAGCATATGTAGTGATTTAAGTGTTCGAATTGATTTAGGCATTAAAGGAGTTTTTGGTGGGAAGAGACTGTCATTTTTCCTTGGCTAGATTAGACTGTTTAGAAATGGGAGTGAAGGAACAGTTGGGATGGGTGGGATGTCCTGCTGCAGACATACTCCGTGGTTTCCTAGGGTCAGCAAGGGTGGCCTGAGAAGACAGCTGGCAAAGGCATCATCCCTCATCTTGCTGCAAAATGAGACTGCCCACATAAATTTGGAATTCTTGTGACAATATATTGGAGAATCACATCCTATCTGCCCATCATAAGTTTAAACTAACCAAAAATAATAATTAAGAAAAGGCAAAAGCTTCAGAGTTTTCCAAAAGAAGACTCTCCTGCCATTAGTGAGGTGTTAAGAGAGCTTTAAGGAGGAAAACTGGGCGGTTTCACTCAGAATCTAGTTTGAATGACTTCTGATAGAAGTCAAAGTGACTACCACATGCCTAGTTTTGTGAAAACGAGATAATTTTGATAGAACCAAAATGCACTTAGCTTACAGACTTACATTAATACTTGTTTTGAAGTTAATAGGGCTCAAAAAGTTTATCTTGTGTTGACATGTATTTTTGCTTCAGTCAGCATCTACCAATAATCACATTTAAGAAAGAAATAGAATGGAAACCTTTTCCCCTTGAATACTGCTTGGCTTTCCTTTTCTGAACAAATGTGATATTAATTGGAGCCAAGTGCAAAAACATATGCAACTAGACCACATGTTAGAAAGGAATGTCAAACAACTTGCAAAATAGCAGAATTCCCCTATTAAGCATTAGTTAAAATTCATTGGGTGTCTTTAAAAGACTGTAAGAGCTTGTCAATAAGCAACTGGAGTAGCTGTCTGCTGATTTTCAACTACTCCTAGAAAATGAGGAGAAATTACAATGATACTTAAGTGTTAATAAAATACTATTGCTGCCCTTTATAGAATGAGTATCAGTTTTCCTAATTAACTGCAGCTATCATTAAAGCTTTGATTATTGCAGTCACTTCAGGATTATTGGCTATTCGTTTCCTGAAACTGATGCTTTGCAAAACGATTGGCTCTTCATTAATAGCCTTATCAATTTTCTTCATCTAAATCATTAGGTATCCAGGAAAGCATGAAGAAAAAAGCTTCTGAGCAGATCTTCTCCATTTGCTTTCCCACCTAGCAGTTTCAGAGTACAATTAACTTACATGGATGCATCTCTGAACAGGATTAATGAGGCTTAGTGAAATATTGTTTATGGAGTGTTTGGAGATACTTAGATAAATCTTTGGTGATGGAAATTGTTGCTATGGGTGCATCATATGTCACTAATGAATATCCCAGTTTTCAGACATGGTTATTGTGCATCACTCTACTTAAATAGAGTGATGGAGTAGTAGAGTAACTACTCCAAATGCAGTCCTTCAGACTAACCAGAAACACTGGAGTACTATTCTTCAGGAAGAGGAACAGTAAACAAGTGCAACCCTTTAATGATGTCTAATAGAGTATGAGATATGATAAAGTTGAAAACATTTTTATCATGGAATTTATCTTGGGCTTTTTGTTTTTTATGTGAAGCAAGAAAAGCTTCTGTGTAATGATTATTCCACTCCTACCCTGCCCTGCCCTGAAAGGTTCACACCGAACTGGGCAGGTTGATCCCTCCTGTGAGCCCGGGTCTCCCGCAGCTCAGGTGAGCCACAGTTGGAAGAGGTCTCTCTCCCTCTGAATGAGAAATTCAATGGATTCCGTGTTATTCCAAAGCCAAAAGAAAGCAACTGTTGAAACCACAGCATTCTTGAGCTCCAGCCAGTGCTACAGAAGACCCTCTCTACTTTAGTGGGGCTTTATCATGTTTTATGAATGTCAGCACAGAGTCTGAATAGTTCCATTGTTTGGGGTGGAAAGCTTTGTTTTCCCGTTCATGTACACCTGAATCTATAGGAATTATTTGGGATCTCACTCCATACCTCATTCTGTTTCAGCGGTTGCTACAAAGGAAAGCTCACCCTTGGGGTCATCATTGCTATTGGGCCTGATTCTGTCATTTTCTGCACTGTTAGATCTTTGTTCCCAACACAAAGCTCATTGTGGTCCATGTTATCTTGCATGTGTCCTGCAAAATTCCATTAAAACAAGCTACAATGTTGATTTTGGGGAGAGACTGAGAAACAAACAAACATACATATGCATATATGTGTATATATATCCCTTTAGAAGTGTCCAGAGATCAGATCCACTGTGTGGAACAGAGCAAGAATGAACATATAGTTTTTGCATGCACTATTACACAGGCAGAGTGTTGGGAAACAGTGCCATTGTGCAAAGTCTACCAAGACAAAAGTTCTGATATGGAAATGAAAAATTCCCAGGTTTTGAGGAAGAAAATATTCAGCAAATTTTGATACATTTGTTAACTTACATTTCATCGAAGTTCTACTCTTTTTTTCAAGTTTTTGCTGGCTTTGATTCTTGTTTGTCCCAATTCCTAAGTTCACATCCCCCTTGAGCATGCATACACCCGAAACACCTGCTTCTCCCCCATGCAGACAACAAGGGAACTTTTATGGGACACTGGCAAGCTGGTTTGTAACAGAGATCAGCAGGTTCCCATGTAAACATGCCACTGAGCAGTTACAGCTGTTGCCCTCCTGGCTTTCACACAGTCCTATCCCCACTGTAAGAATGGAGTACAGAAACATGTGGTGCAATATTGGCTGCTAGCAGCAACATGTGAGTAGGAAAAGAAGTGAGAAGATATGTGCTTCCAGGCTGCATAATCAGATACAGGGAACATACCACTGAATCATCATTTAGACTGAGGTTCAAGCACTGTTTTTTATTATTTTTATTTTGCTTTATTCAGTTTCATGAACAGGCGAGTTATATCTACAAATCCGTATCGGGGAAGCACTGCCAATGGCTACGCCTGTCCGAGTGGAATGGCACTTCATTACGATGATGTTCCCTGCATAAACGGATCGGTAAGAATTGAATTTGCGCAGAACAAATGGTTTGCATGTGTTGAATGCATGGACATCTGAAAACTATATTATCTAAAAAGCCCTACTGGCCAGTTTCCAAATGAACTCTTATTTTTTTTTGATTCGGGGGCTGCAAATTTCTCTCACACCTAGAAAGTATTAGGGGTGTGGGACATACTGTTTACATTAACCTGCACGTGAGCCAACGTGCATTTAGAAAGCAGTTGCCTGTTGACGATTTGTTGCCAAGTCCTTGAATATAATACTCACTTGAGGGGGTATTTTTTAGATTACACCGGACCTGGCAAGATTAAGGGCTCAGTCACACCAGGCACTTTTTGGTGTCTGTTGATAAAAAAAAACAAAACCCAAACACTTCTCAGTCCCTGGAGCTGCATTCCTTATGACAGCAGGTACTGCTCATCCAAAAGGAGAACGGCAGTGTTCACTTCCATTTTCATAAATTGCAGAGGTGATCGTAGGCAGATGTGTAATAGGGTTTAACACACAGTGGATGTTAACCCATAGCAATACATGGTCCTCAGGAAGATTTACAGGGGAGCTACAGCCCATATCAGCTCTTAATTTGAGCTCCTTCATAAAAGCCCCCACTAAGGCTGAACTCCAGAAATGTTCAGGGTTTCAAAACGTTAAGTTCTCCATCATGTCTTAGTAATGTCAGAAAGATGGTAGAACGCCCTGCTTGGGAACAACACATGACCACATGTGTGGTGAGTAATCTGAATGTGTAGTTCTTGGATGTGCTCAAGCCTTTGTAGGAGTAGCGTACTGCCACGGCCAGGATGGATTAAGGAAGGATATTTGGCAATAAGGTTGGTTTCTTTTAAGATTAATTGAATGAATCACTGGAGTATTGTTGTTGAGCTTTCCATTTTTCTGAAAAGAATGAAAAAAAAAAAAAAAGGAATGGCCTGTAGCTATTTTAGCTGGTTAGCTCAGAATAATAATTCTCCAGCAAATAAATTTAATGCTAGCATACCAGCAGCTGGTATTC
>WHYT01015504.1:81512-151095 GCA_009806455.1 Tetrax tetrax | reverse complement strand
TGAGGAAAAAAAAAAAAAAAAAAAAAAAGGAGAAGAAATCCTCTTGGCTTCTGCTAACTGTTAGGCCATATTACTTTTAACAACTTGTGTACTAGATGTAATCCCACAGATTCATCTGTGCAGCCCGTGAGCGTCCCCCTGTTAACACAGTCTGCTTGTGCCCCCTCAGTGCTAGAGCTGACAACAGAATGTGCGGTGTATGAAACAGGGAGGGTGATAGGATAGTACGGAAAATCCACAGGACTGAGGCTCTGAGCCATGTAATGCAGTGCTTCCTTTCCACACTGTGTCCTCCCTGCCTTTCTAAATAGTTTGACTCAAGTGTAAGCACTAAGCATACAATTGCTAAACACCAAGGGCTTGCTATGGTCAAAAGAATTACTAATGTTTTAATTCCACTTAGGAGGTTCTGCATGGTGTATTGCTTACTAACTGCCAAAGTGTATGTGTTGCAGTGGGAACCAGAAGATGGCTTTCCTTCTTCTCGTAGCAGGAACATTGGAGAAGAAATGCTTTATGATAACGCAGGCCTGTACGATAACTTGCCGTCTCCAAAAATCTTTGCTCGCTATCCACCAGCTGACAGAAAACCCAATAGATTATCTACTGACAAACTCTCCTCTAACCATTACAAATACCCTGTCTCATCCAATCTGTCTTCTGCTCAGTCTGTCACTAATACTTCTGCTGTGGGGAGGGGATCTGGCTCACAGGTACTGTACTATTTAATACTTAACAAAGCTTTTTATTTTTTGTCTGTTCTGTTTATCTGGTTGTTATCTTAAGGGCCTTGGGCTATGTCAGTCCCTTAGTGCTTGGAGTTTAGTCATGAGCCTACTGCAAATATAACAGGTTTGCTAAATTGTAAATTCTGATGTGGAAGTATTGGCACCTGGGAGAGGCTTTCCCTACAAGTTCTTGATGATTTACAGATTGTGGATAATAACAAAACTGGCTGAACTTGAATGCATATCTAGCTGCCTTCTGTCTCCTTAGGCAGTGATGACTTAAAAAAAAAAAAAAAAGACGAACCAAAAACCAGAAAAAATGAACTATAAATTGGCTGTGACTGAGATTTGCCTCTCTAGAATTTTACTGATCTATATATTGTATATACTGTGGTTATATATATATTGTGCAAAAATGTATATATTAACATATATTAGATATAGAGTGAATGATATTGTATATAGTGTGTATATACCATATTTAAATTACTGCTTGTTATTTTCTTGCCCGGAAAAAAAACAAAGCCTGTGTCTCTGCTGCTTTCTGAAGATGGCCTCAGACTTCTTGACCTCAGCTGAAATTAAAGTGAAGCTAAAGAGAACTGAAATCCTGTATGCTCGGCCTCAATAGCAGACAGACAGACCCCAGCTGAGGAGCAGAGCAAACCTTGCTCACAGTCACTCTGGGGACCTTCCCTAGAGCCCATAGCCAGTCTCCAAAAGCTGGTCATTGGCATAAGCCTGTGAATGTATCACAAAGATGGGTGGTTTTCAATCCAATCTGAAATAGAAAAGTTTGATAAGTGGTTCCCTTGAATAAGGCACTTATACTGCGTGTTAACTCACTTAACTGTTATAAAAACTTCATACCGGAATATTAGGATTCAGTGAAGTTGCAGAATCGGAGGTTGCTCTGATCCCTGGCTGCAGCAGCAGGCTTCTTGCTGCACTCTCAGTTCAGTCCTCAGAAGTTTTTGGAAGCAGGTGAACACAGCGTGGTACACGTATGCCCTGTGCTGGGCTAAGGCATCCCCCATGGAAACGCTACGCTTAGTCAGGACAGTGATGCTCTTCCCAGGGCTCAGTTCAGCTCAGGGGACCCCTCTAAATGGAAACCCCTTGGACACCAAATGTGCTGTTTCTGGTAATCTTGTGAGCTTGTCTGGCCATTATGAGAGGTTTTTTTAAGTAAGAAAAACTTTTAATTAGTAGCTAGATGTTGTATAAGAGGAAATGGATATGTTAACTCGTAACATTTTAAAATGTGTAATAATTATATTGTTTTGGAAAAAAAAGTAAATCAATGCTCCACAAGGATAGCAAGGTCATATAGTAACTAAGTGTTGAATTTTAGTGTGGCAAACTCTCTTGGGTTTTCTTGTGTGAAGTTAACTCTGACAATCCTGTGTTTCAAGAATCTTTACTGTATAAAATTATTCAAATGTACAACTCTTCTGTCTCACAATGGCTTTCTTAATACAGTAAATGCCAGAGTTTTAAATAACTTGGAGAAAGTAATTCCACCTGAGATAGGGCGTTCATCCCTTGTTACCCTGTGACTGCTGGTGTGGCTCCTGCTGAGCAGGCAGCTCTCAGAGACAGCATCTCTGGAGGAAGCGCCGTCTCCAGCTCAATCAATGCAGTCTATTAAGGCTCTCCAAGCAGACTGGTTTTTGTCAAGCTTTGCCTTTGACGAAAAGGTGACTGTAATGCCAATGTCATAGAAATAGCTGGATCCCATTTGTGCTTTTGTTTTCAAACAGTTTAAAGGCAAGAAGCCTCCTGCCACTGCTAATGGGATCACTGGAAAAGGAAGAACTGTAAATAGCCAGCCGAAGAAATCTGAATCGGCGTCATGTGTGAAGCGCACTGCGTCCAGTAAGTATGTCTCCTCACTGCTGCCTCACTTGTGAATGGAGTCATGAGGATACCCAAAAATAGCTGTCTTCTTAGCAAACAAGATAAAAAGCCAGTGTGGTTCTGTAGCTGAGTGGGTGAGTGGGAGATGCCCACCAAGGGTTTGAATATGTGTGCATTGGTGACTCCTTAGTCCCATGCCACAAGATAAGGGGTTGTCATATGGAGAATGGTAGCTATGAGATGTGGGCCCATGGCTGCAAAGTCATGAGGGCAGCAGGAAAAAAAAAAAAAAAGGTAATTATTATTCTTCCTTTGGGTCAGAGAGTAATTCTGCATTCCTGATAGAAGCGGCATACGAGGAACTGAGGAAGATGTGAGAACACAACATTGGTCAGAAGTGGAAGCACTCTTATCTCTAATGAAAAATAAAATGTATTAAAAATGGTGAAGACAACTACACAGCTCAAAAGCTTCCTCAGAGAGAGGAGATTTCGATTGGTCACTAGCACATTCAGAAGGAAGGTTGTTCTGGGCAGCCTCTAGGATATCCCTGACAGGGATCACTTTACTTAAAAGAGAAAAGACAAAAAGATAAATATAACCATATTTTTAAAATATGGATTCAAAAATACATCTTCTGCTAGAGAAGGAAATAATGTGGGTTTTTTTAATCCTATGATAAATTTTTAAGAAGACATGGGTTTAATGGCAACAAGAAATTTGAGTTAGACTTCACAAAAAAAGTATGTATCTTTCTAACCATGCTGGTCAGTTGTTACTGGAATAGATAGTTGTGGGATTAAAGGCATCTCCGTTACTAAGGACCGACTAAAACTGGTTTGACAACTGTTTGTCAGGAATGGTTTAGTTGACTTTGCCTTCAGACAATGCAGACAAAGTAATCTTTGAATCTACAACTGGAGCAGAGGTATAGAAGGGGCTGTGACATGAATTACACCTCTGATACATGTAAGCCATGAAATGAAAGCATTTATAAGGGAAATTTTTCAAAAGAAAAATAAAGCCCTCAAGTATCAAAAATAGTGAGAACATCTTTGTATTCTCTTATGTCAGGGGAGAAACGACGTGTTCTCTTATGTCAGGGGAGAAAAGACGTGTCATTTAAGTACTTGAAGTAGGAACGGAAACCAGGCAAAAAGGGCAAACAGGCAGCTTTTCCTCTGACCTCCTTCCGATTAAAAATCAAGGGTTCAGAAATAAAGAGGAGCCTCCTTTCCTTCTTCTGAACTACACAGAAAGGCAAGGCCATTTTTCAAAACCAATGTACTATAAGGTAACTGGTGTTTCTCATCTTCCCTGTCTAAATGTAGAGAACAAACTATCCTGTACCTTTCCAAAGCTGTGCTTCAGAACTCAGCAGGAATCATGGACCTTGAGAAAAAGTCAGTGGAAGAGGGATGGTAAACCAGTTTCTCAAACCATGAAATGCTTCGTGTGCTGTTCAGCCTCAGGGAACAGTTTAGAGTTGTACTGTTAATTTACATATAAATAACCACAGTCCAATACGTACAGATGCAGAGCAGTACAAATATGGCAAGAATCGTGTGGAGGCAGATGCAAAGAAGTTACAAAGTAAAGAGGAGGAGCTGCTAAAGAGGAAAGAAGCGCTCCGGAATAGACTGGCCCAACTCCGAAAAGAAAGAAAAGATCTGCGCGCTGCGATTGAAGTCAATGCTGGTATGACGTGCTGCTTTGTGCTGAATTCTGCCCTGGGTAGACTTAATTAATTATCCAAATAGCTTTGTAGTCTGTGCTGAAGACATGCCACTACATGAGGTTTGGTTTTGATATAACACAATATTCTTCAATGTCTATATGCTTTCTGTATAGATATAAATATATATAATATAAATACATATATATATGTATATGTGTGTATACTTTTAAAATAGAAATATTTTATATATGTATGTATATATACACACACCTATGAAATGACACTGATTGGGACTTCAAACAAGCGGAACATGGGAATAATTTTATTGCGACTGGATAATTACATTTTCATTACATGGAAAGATAACAAAACAAATACAGATTTGAGACTAGACCAGAAACCTTGGGAAGGGACCTGAAAGAAAGCATTTCATTTCTATTGCTAAAGTTTTTACACGAAAAAAAAAAGTGTCTTTTGCGAAGTACATAACTTTTTTTGTGATATCACTGATTTTTTGGAGACCTTGTTCCTTAATAATAAGATTGCTGTGGATGACAGGCAGGAAGACCCAAGTGATTCTTGAAGACAAGTTAAAGAAGTTGGAAGAGGAGTGTAAGCAGAAGGAGGCTGAACGTGTAAACCTGGAGCTAGAACTGACTGAGGTGAAGGAGAGCCTTAAGAAAGCTTTGGCTGGTGGCATCACACTCGGCTTGGCTATTGAGCCCAAGTCAGGAACCTCAAGCCCACAGGTATGCAAAGCCATTAAACATGCAAATCCCAGTACCATGAGCTCCTCAGCTGCAGTAAAATGAGTGGGAACTGAGAGTTTTCAAAGTTTATTAAGCCCAGGAAATGAGAACAGAACTAAATGCCTTCCTGCATTATTTGCATTCTTACACCTACATCTGGTGTACTTTCTTTAGCAGTGGAGAGCAGGTAGACATGGGAATCACAGGCAGTGATTAGGAGGTGTTAGGATGATGCGCAAAAGCTGACGCCTCATTGTCCTCAGTGATTGTAAAAGTGCATGAACTGAGACATTGATGCATCCCAGGGAGATTTAAATGCACCAAGTCATCGTGCAGTGCTGGAGACCTACTTGTGTCAGTCCCCTGTCAGTCACTCACCCTTTGCAAGGGCTGCATCTCACATATTCACGACAGAAGATGGCAGCCCTGGCTCGTGCTACGGATCTGTGTCAGAAGCAACTGGGTAGCTGCAGCAGAAGGATCAGAGGCATGTGTCAGTTCCTCCAGATGCCCAAATGTTGTTTAATCCCAGAAAACAAACTTAAATTTTCATCACAGAACACGTTTTGTTTTCTCTTGTTGTAACCTCTTTTTCATTTATCCATCGTTGTTATGAGTATGGTTTCTTAAAAAAAAATAATCTGCAGTTCTAAGGCTAGATAGAAAATACTGCTTATGTGACTATTTAGAGGAAACTCAACGGAGGGTTTTCACTCTTTTTAAGTCTCCAATTTTCAAGCACCGAACTTTGGAAAACTCTCCAATCTCCAGTTGTGATACCAGTGATACTGAGTGCTCAATACCTGTGAACAGTGCAGCAGCTTTGAAGCGACCTCCCTCATCAAATAATTCTCCGTGTCGAGGCCATGTCCTTCGAAAAGCAAAGGTGAGAGGACTTATGTCTAGTTTTCTTTGTCTGTCCTTTTTCTTACTTTTAAAAAAATATTATTTGCTTGTGGCAAGACAGAGACAGAGAAGGAGAGATGGAAATGTTGGTTCCTGCTGCTTCTGTGGATGAAATTTAGCTTTGAGAATGTGCCATATCTAAATTACTTGTATTACTACATAAATACTGCTGATTTGGGGGAACTTTTTTACAGAAGAATTGGTAAGTGGTTTGGGACACAGATTTGACTCTACTCTCTCATTCCCTGCTTTTCTCTATTCCTTTCTAGATTTAATTTACAAGGTAAGTAGTCTGCAGTATAGACAGTCCCTCAAAAATTTATAAAGTTACATTAATCTGTGTAGCAGAGAAGTGGTTAAAAGAGTGCTGTTACAGTAAGTGTTCTGAAACAACACAAGATCAGGTCTGATCTCGCCAGCTGGTGCAAGAAAAGAATAGTTCTACATTATAATAATCACCAATGTGCTATGCAAGTATCTACTTTTAATGTACATTTAAAGTAGAAATTGATTTAATTTTATTTACTCTCACAAGAACCAGGCTAAAGTTTCCATTCCTCTTGTATTGTTAGAGTTTTCAATTTTTTGTGCTTTAGCTTAAAGGGTTTTTTTTTTTTTTTAATGACCATTTTTTTTTTGGCTAATTTTTTTAGCAACATAAGTATGTGGGCAGCACATAACCAAGGGTGACAGTAGTAGTGTCGGCGCAAGCTTTTATTGATTTAGTAGTTCACTGCTAGTTGTAATTATAATCAATAATAATCATAGGCATTTTCATGCAGTCCATTTCTTTTTCCAAGCAATTAAGTATTCTATATAAGGATTTTTTAAAGCAACTTCTGTTACTTTTTCATTTATTATATACATTTACAGTGACTGAGCATGAGCCTGGCACCTAAATGTAGTAGATACTGAAAAATCATAATCTTAACAAATGATTTGGTTTTCTTGCACATCCTACTCTCTCCATTTCTGCCACCCCCAGCCCTTTTAACCTCCCTACATTGCCCAGGCCATGAACTACTTCTCCTGCTCTACCTTATCTGAGAACCTTCTCACCCTTCTACCACCGTTTCCTCCATCCTTTCAATGGACATCAACTGCTTTTTCTTCTGTTTAGCCCAATTCATTTAAATTCAACTAAGAACAATTAAACTCGGAGTAATAGGTTTTTATTCTCTTTAACTTTGAAGTTTGCTGCCTGTGTTTCAAAGCTGAAGAAGGATTCTTATGCTTTAAAGCTTATCCATGTATTCCAGTTATACCCTAATTAGTCTCAAAAAGATCTCATCTCTCACTGTACACTTCATCTTAGATTTGCGTGTTAGCACAGCGTTACTTGGGGAACGTGGTCTACCAGCTAGAGCACAGTCCTTACGACATTTTGAGTGTGGATTTGTGCTACACATACTGCATTAAAGCCAGCTGGAGGAACCAAGGCACTATAAAAACCTAAACATTTTTGGTGTAAGGAATACCTTCCAGCTGGGTACATTTTTTATGCTCAGCATATACCATATGGGAGAAAGCCTGCTTTGTTTGATATTGCTGTGCTTTCGATAGCACGATTGGTTGGTCAAGCTCTTGTAGAAGAATCTTGGGTGCAAGATTAGCATAATCAGAAAGGATATGGAGCTGCTAAGCACATTTGCCATCCTGGGAAAAACAACTCAAAGTATCCAATTCAGCTTTAACAGCTTTTTCATAAAACCTCATGCACTAAATATTAAGGGTGAAATTTTGCTGAATTAGTGCAACCCAAGCTCTACTCAACCCATTCCCAAGGAGCTGCAGCCAAGGTCTGCCATCAGGTATGCATCTGCAGCACACTCCGCTTTCAGGGGGAGTTAACTGTACGTGTGCAATGGTGGAGTCTGGTTCTCAATTCTTTTGGCCTTTTGCAGTTACGCCTAAGCCCAGGCCTTATAGATGTGGCTAAAGCAAAGGCGTCACACGTGAGTATCCCAGAGCAGAACTCACTTGACGCTACATGCATGGATGTCAGTGCACTACGTGGGCTTGAAACACATTGCACATCGTGCTAATGCTTGCATTTTCAGCAACTGGCAAATCTCTCAGTGTTATGAGGGAGTTGTATAAGCATCCAAAATGTCACATTATTTCTTTTCCCACCGACCTGTGTTTGAATGCACTGAATGCCTCCCTTCTCGCTCTTCCCTTGCACAAAGGATGCCGAGCCTGCCACCAGCCAGCCCTGTGTTTGCAGCCACCCTCATGTCAGCGTCGTGAGCCCGCGGCACTGTGCCGCTCTCTGCTAGGGCAGCTGCTCCTGCGGAATGTGTGCCCCGTGGAGCCTGCTCGGAGAGCTGTGTGGCACAGCAGGGCCTCGGGGGCAGGCGAGGCACCCAAGATGGCAGGCTGGGACACCGCTCCACCAAACTCTTGCTCCTCTCAGGTGCACTGAGGTGAGAGGGAAGTACAGAGAGAAGCAAGAGGACAGCTCTAGTGTTAAATCTAAGAACTAGCAGCAATTTGGGGAATTGACTGTTTAGGACATAAACACATATATTTGGATTTTTGAAAAACTTGTCTGTTTGTAACATATGCTTTTAATTTTTTTTTTTTTTTAGAAAGTAATAATGCATATTTTTAAGAAGTCAGAAGGCATTTTAATTGCAATTTTGTTAATCTCCACTTGGCTGGAAATTGAGACTCTATTAAAACGTGGAAAACAATAGTCTGCATTCCCAGAGAAGTAAAATACTCCAAATATCCTTGTTGTACCAGAAAACAACAATTATTTAAACATTTCACATTTCTACTAGATTTCTAAAAACAAATTGTTATGTACAGCAAGGAACCTGCACTTACTATTTCTCATCTGTTTTCAAAACTGGTGGACTGGCGAATGTCAGCAGCTTACAATTTGCTCATGTTCAGGGACTGGAGAAGAAAAGGAGCTCTCCCCATATCCCAGCTCCCAGTCAGGCTTTCAGTGTTGACTTAAACATTCTTTCATTGGCATGAACCTGCCTGGGAAATGGAAACAGAAAAAAAAGTTCCTTCTGCACCTGGAAAAGAAGCTACTGCTTTCAAGGCTTATTTAACACTTAAAAAAATTCTCCTCCCAGTTGCTCTGCCAACAACTTCCTGTAGGGCTTTGGCAGCGTATACATAGCGAATATGCGTTTAGTATCCTTTTTAAAGTAATTCAGTTTTTACCCATACTGTGTTTTAAGTTTAGATTTACCATAATTTGAAGTGTAAAGCTGAATATTTAAAATATATTGTATTTTAATAAAAGTACCATTTAATTTTTTTTTAAATGCACAAAATGATAAAAAAAATATTGTCTACCTGCTTTAAACTCAAGATTTTCTTTCTTCTAATGCTAAAACAGCCACCAGCTGTTACCTTTACTGTTGCTGTACAATGATGAAAGGGATGTCATGGTCGTGCAGCTGCTTAGCCAAACTAATACTATTACTGCTTTCAGCAGCAGAAACAGATATTTACATGCATAAGTAATGGTTTTCAGTCAGAACTCTTAAATGTTGTGGAATGAGTGTTAAATTCAGGAATTCAGGTTGGGAGCCAAGTCAGCAGGCTGCCTGCAGAGTAGATGGGTGGGAGAGGAATCTGTAGACCCCAGTGCCTGGCTAGGAACAGCTGGGCAGTTGCTCCACAGGTATTATACTTCAGCGAGAGGCCAACTCCTCCGTATCTTCAATATTTCCTGATTGCTGTAAGGGTGTGATTCAGGGAGTAGGAACCGTGTGGATGTCCTAGGCTGAGCCCATCCCTCTTCTGCTCCTCTCTGCTGTTAGGCAATACTGTAGGTATCACTCGATAGCCACAAGTTTGATTTAACTGGATGTTTTGCTGTAGCGCTCTCATGATTTTCCACTTATGTGGCAGAAGAAATGGTAGTGCCTTGCTCAGAGCCATCTGGTTGGAAGCGTTATAGATTACATGCTTTGCTGTGGATGATAGGTGGGGAAACTGAGGTACAGAAAGGCAAAGTGATTTTTAGTTTGCTGAGCAATAGCTCAACTTGGATCATGTATTTGGGAAAAAAATGCAATATAAACTAACGTGCTTTTTCTTTACCCTGCCTGGAAGTCTCTCTGCCTCAGTAAGCTGCCCTTTTAGCCATGGTAATCTGTGTCTGCCATGAGTTTTATAACAAAAAAATTGAAAAGTAGTAAAGCAATCACTTGGTGTCAGCTGTGAGAGCTATGGAGGGCTTCCTGCTGTCTCCTGCAGTTAGAAAGCCCTGTATGCTAAATCAGCCTCTGCCTTATTCACCTCCAGCTGAGTGCTTTACACCAACTGCGGCGTGCACGTTTCTCCAAAAGTACCCTTTGCAGAACACAAACATGGCTTATTTGCACTTTGTTGTACAGACTTGTGGAGGGGTGGAAGTTGCACACAGGCACTATCAGGACATACTTGTTAGCATTCCCTAACTAATTTGTGGGCACAAGGCTGGATCCAGCTAAGTTAATGGAAAAACTGTTACTGACCTCAACTGGCTTTGGCTTAGCAGATCTGATGACATCAGTGAAATATCCTGATTTCTCTAACATCTTCTTTCCCCTCCACCCCTTCCAGGAATGGGAGATGAAAAATGGAACATAAATATAACAAAACCACTCGCTTTCCATAAAGGCCTTACCTACTATGGACCAGGACATGGCTGCAAAAGACTCATCTGAAAGATGGTATGAAGCGATACAACATCAGAGGTTTTGTAATTCTGTTAAGTTAATGGTAGCTTGGCGCCGATTTGCCTGTATTCCCTCTACCGTATTGCTGTGTAACTATGTGTGCCCCTTTTCATTAACTGTAACTCTTTGTTTCCAACTTCATTGGTAAAAAAAAATGAAAACCAAAAATATCAAACCAACTATAGTAATTAAAAAGGAGCATAAAGTTGCAGTTGAAAGTTTACTTTGCTGAAACAGCATAGACCAGCAATGTTACTTATGCCGCATCAGGTGGCCTGCACACCACGGAACACCAGTGCGTTAAGAGCAATGTGAAATCCTAACTCTTACAGGTTAAAACTGACTTTTGAGGTCTGCCACAGAGGCGGTTGAGCAAAGTCCTGCTCGTTAGCAGTCACTTTGCTGTTAGCTGTTCACGTGGCAAAAGAGAACTGAAGACATCGCTTGGTTGCTTGGCCGAGAAGGCAGGAGCTCTTCGGCGCCGCCAACCTCTGCGCTGGGGTGAGACCGTGGGATGACACGACTCAGCTGTGAAGCATTTTTTTTTTTTATACTTTTTAGACAGATGCTTTTGTCAATTGAGGGATAAAAAGCTGCCATACTTTGAAAAAAAATGCATTTTAGTATGTTCTCTTTATTACTCTGAAGCACCAGTCATTTTCAAAGATCATATTGTTGAACTATGACTTGTCACTGATTTTTTTTAAAAAAGGCAAACAGGTATTTTTAGATACTGCTTCTTTGCTATACTTTTTGAAAAAGAAACGTAATTGAAATTAATCCTCAACAGATAATGGCAACTCAGAATAGCTTATGCAGTCAGTCTTGTTTTGTTGTTTTATATTATAGTATTGTTAAACTTGAGTTATAGAACACTGCTGTACTTAGTTTCCTTTGTCTTTTCAGACCTCAGCTATTAGTTTTGAAGATGGACTGAAAGGATTATAATTTCCAGACTCTTTTATAACAGTTTCACAAAAAAATTAGGGATTTTTTCCAATTGGGAGTCCATTTCTGTTTACTAGGAAGCTGCGTCTTGCATT
The DNA here is from genome assembly GCA_009806455.1 of Tetrax tetrax. Lineage (NCBI taxonomy): Eukaryota > Metazoa > Chordata > Aves > Otidiformes > Otididae > Tetrax > Tetrax tetrax. The sequence continues at coordinate 139,440 of WHYT01015504.1, read as the reverse complement.
TTAGTCTGTAAAATTGTAGAAATCTGTTCTTCTCTGTCTCCATCCATGTCACTCCTGAGAACTTACATGCAGTAAATTGCCAACTAAAGTCCTTCAAAATCTCAAGATTGGCTTTTAAAAATCAGGAGAGAGAGAGAGGGAAAGAAACATATAATGAGTTGGGTTCTTTTAATTTTTTGTCTGTGATTTTTTTTAAGCGTTTGGAGAGCTTTCAATCACATTTTCGAGATTTTTTTCTCCTCAACTGTGAGGACTAGAAAATTACTTTAATTAAAAAATTAAAGTACTACTCACATTTTGAGATAATCACAGATGTTACGGCTGAAGTCTTGGTAATTAGTTAAGATTTGCAATTAAAACCACAGAAGCTGGCAAGACAAGCAGTTATCAAGGATCACATCCCTCGATGGCCCAGCCTGTAGGGTCTCTTACCTGTAGGAATAGGTGTGTGTAACTCCCGAAAGGTACACTGCAATTTCCAGCTGAGCTGGATGTCAGAGGACTTCCTGCGGGACCTGGTGGGATGTGAAGGCACAGAGCTATCCAAAAGACCTGATAGCTGGTAGGACACAGAGCTGTGCCCTGTTCCCACATGCAGTTGGTGCCAGGGATCCCATTAACCTTAGCAGAGTGGAAATGGGGCCCAACAGCAGAAACAACTCTTTGCTTCTTAGGACTGTGCTTTGTACAAAGTACCGCAGGAATGCAGATACAGTAGGGAAGCAAGGATCAGTGTGGTTTTCACTGAAAACAGGATTTTTTAATATTATTTTAGGTCATCTGCTTACTTACTAACTCTATAAGTAGAGGGCACATCCTGTGCGCTATGACTGTGGACTAAACAGTATCAAGTTCCCATAAATATTAGCATAAACAAATTTAAAGCAAAAGTAAGTTCATTTAGGCTTTTTATTTCAAATTAAGTTATTTATTTGTATATTTCAATAAATATTTAATTTATATCTGTACATATTTATGATGCAAATTAGGCTTCTAGTCAACGTTTGCAGTGATGTAACAGTTGCCATTAAGAAGTGGTCCCGCATCAAGTGATGCAGAGTAGTCGAAAGCCAAATCGCTTGGTTTTGTTTACCTGATCTTGGCATTGTATCTCCCACCTCCTCCCATGAAAAAAAAAAATAAAAAATCCTTGGCAAAGACAGGTTTTAATCCGTGCCTAGATAGAGAGAAGTGTGCAAAGTTCTGTGCAAGCAAACAGAAACCGCGTGGTGCTGGGGCCGGGCACACAACGCCAGCCCTGGTGCCGCAGCCTCTGCTCTGCTGCAGCCGCCTGTCACCCTGGCCACCTATAGCGGCCTCAGCACCTATAGATCCTGCTGCGGCAGGGGCTGCCGGCAAAATCAAGCGTCTTTCACCCTTCCTCCAGCAAAGGCTCCATAAAGCCAGCACCACCCCCTTGCCCTTAAGCCAGCAGATACTATAACCGTACGGCTCTAACGTGTAAGTTAGCGGCATGTCTGTTCCATATGATGGCCAAGGTTTTGAAAGGAGGAAAACAAAAAAAACCCACCCTTGGGAAATAACTCCTCCATAGACCCCACTTGGTGCTGTGAAACATACTCCATTTAGTTGAATAGCATTATTGCTGTACAATTTTTTATACAAAGCGACAGAGCTTGTATTTTCTCCATTTTTAGATTTCAGGATCACCAGGCAAAGTCAGCGATAGAGCAGCATGACTTTTGTTTTAAAGAAAAACTCTTGTATTTTAAACCGTTGCATTTCTATGTCTTTTAAGAAAATGTTACACTTGTGCTTCCTCAACAAACTCCTGTTACTGTACCAGGTGCTTTTTTTTTTAAATTGTTTTTTATGGGTGATGTTTTTTTAAAAAAAATTCATAACTTTGGGGATCAACGTTTTTTTTTTTTAATGAGACGATTGTGGCAATTTGATTTTTCAAGTGGAGAATACTTAATTTAGTATCAATTTTTGTTAAAGACACTTTCAAATTAATTGGCCCAGGCTGTATGTTGTAAGATAATGTTCTCATAATAAGAATGTAATTATTTCCTTATTGTATTTTTTAAAAAACAAAATCATATTTAAAAAAAATCTGTGAAAAAGCATGAAAGAAACATGAAATTTTTTTTTGTTTTATTTTTGTTATTGGATATGTTGGCAGTGCCCATTATAATTGACTGTAAATATAGTCTTTCTACTGTTTTTCGCAATGTATTTAAGTTTTTTGACACACATTCATGGAAACGTCTGGGTTTTTTTAAAAAAAAAAAAGTCCAAAATAGACCCATGTACAAATGTGTGTCTTAGTAGCTTCAACTAACTTTATGCCTTTCTAGTTTATTCTTCAGAAAGTCTTGCGGAGTGTGAAAAAAGACTGGCACCTGGTAGGTGCGACAGATCCAAGACCATTATTAATAAAGTTACCTGTCAAAAAACGAAGCAATTGTCTTGTTGTCTCTTGGGATTCGTCAGTATAATAAGGAGGAGGCACCTTAGTAGGACACTCACAATAGTCATCCTCAACCATGTACCGTTCTCCCATGCCAGTTGGTTGAAAAATGCATGGACAGGTTGGAATTAGTATTTTTTTTGTATTAGTTCTGTCTTCATTTAACTGTGCGATGGCCTTCTGCCACTCGAATGCAGTCCAGCCATGGGAATCGGCAGTTCAGTGTATCCAGAGCTCATGGCAGAAGTTACCACTGACCAGGTGTTACTGCATCAGTTTGCTTACATGGCAACCCCATTAATAAATAATGTAAAACTGTAAAACATTAAAAATTACCCCTAAGAAATACAAGTGGATCAAAGTCAAAACGAAGCTAATTATCAGGCCACTTAACTAAGAATAGAGCGGTTCCTTCAACATGACTGACAGATGAGATTGACAAGTGATAAGCCATAATTACTCCTTGTTGCTTTTTCTAGATTTAAGTCTTGCTCCCATTACACTAAAATTATTACCAAATGTCATGCTTAAATAGAAAATAGATTTCATTTTATCAAACTCAGGGAAGCAATATTACGAAGTGGTATAATTGTTTTCCTTTCTGTACTCGCAGCCTCCTTGACCTCAGGAGAAAAAGGTGGTCAACACATTAAAACGTCGCGGTGGTGTAACTAATAACTCTTGTGTCTGAAGTAGACACAGCTTTTTGTCTGCTTAATCAAGGCTTATAATACTTCACTGCCTTTTATGCAATTAAAAAGCCTTCTGCTTCAAAAGGAAAGTAAATTATTAGTATTTCTCTGGAGAAAGAAAGAATGCCTGTAGAACAGATAGGAGAAGTTGTATAAAAATATAGAATCATAGAGTTGGTTAGAGTTGGAAGGGACCTTCAAAGGTCATCTAGTCCAACTCCCCCGCAAGGAGCAGGGACATCCCTGACTAGATCAGGTTGCTCAGAGCCTCATCCAGCCTGGCCTTGAACGTTTCCATATTATATAGAACATACATATATGTTCTATAAATATATAGATATTTAGAATAGTTGTACTATATAATACATACTATTACTATTGTAATAGAAATTAATATCTTAAGTTACTCAGGCTCATGGCCTAAAAAAGCGTTAAAGAGGATCTTGGTCTTTTTCTAGAAGTTGCATTTAATATTTGGTCTGCCCAGTTTCATCCCAAAGTCATTCAATATGAAGGATGCCCCCAACACCTAACCTACTCCATTGTGGTTTGTTCTCACAGGTGGGCATCCACACTGTAAGCACTGCAGTGCTTTAATACTAAGTTTTTATTTTTTTATATATATATATTTAAATTTGTGCAGAAGTTGAGCACCATCAGACCCCTCATTGCAGTACAAAGCACAGCACTTTATAAAGGGTTCCTTGCTAGAGAATGAACGATGCCAGATGTGACAGCATTTTTTGAATGCAGAGGGAAAAAAATCAGGAAACAGCCTCTTACAGCTGTGCTGGGCAAACTGACAGATGGGATAATAAAGTGAAGAATTTGTGAATAGACTGAGAAATCACGGTACTGGGGTAAAGCCAACACAGGTTTTATATTGGGGTGTCATTGCTCATGAAGTGCTAAGAGGTCTGTGAAGCTGTTAATGAGCATCCAGGAAAAGAACACGTTCTGCTTGGATTTCTTCAACACACTTTGGACAAGGTAGGACACTAAAGAGGTTTAAGTAGTCAGTGGAGAAAAGGAAAAAAATATCCCAATAGGATAAATAACTGCTTGGTAAACAAACAAACAAACAGAGCATAAAATCTCTATTTTCAGTGGCTTTGGAGTTTCTAGTCAGGCTTGAGATCCCACAGGGGTCTGAGCCTTGGACATGTGAGAAGAATTGAAGTAATTAGGGGGGAAAAAAAAAAAAAAGATAAAGGCTTTTCAGTGTGAAAAAAAAAATACCTTGAGGAGGGGAAAGACTATGTTAAAAGGCTATGTGACATGGGAATGAAACAGTCCTTGTCACTAATGATACAAACTCTGAGGGCATTCAAGTAAATGGGGCAGGTTCAAAACAACTACACAGAAGTACTTTCACTCCTTGCCTAATTCAGCTATGGAACTTGTTACCACACAATTTTATGGATGGTAAAAGCTTATACAGAGCCATAAACAATAAAAATTCATGTCAGAAAAAAATTGCTTACACCTATTCAGCACAGAGCTTCCAGTTCCAAAGCAGAAAGGTCCAGCTCCACAGTGGATGGAGGCTGGAAGACGAGCTGAGTAAGTGTCCTGGTGAGGTTCCCCCTGTTTCCCTGTCATATTGCTATTGATAAATTAAGCTGGTTTCTTTCATAAAAGACTCTCTAATTTTTCTCATCAGCAGTTAGAAAAGCATTCTTCTCTATAAAATAATGTATCATATTAATTTCAATTTGATTTTTAAGGCAAGCATCTGACTTAAGATCAAAACAATGCAATGTCACTCCTTCACAATGTATTAGCTATGTGAAATAAAGAATGTAAGAATATTGCTCTTCGATAATCTCTCCCGATGATAAGGAAATAATTTTCCTATTGGATTTTTGTAGAATTATAGCTTAGTAGAATTACAGCTACACAGTCCTATGTTGAACTTAAGTGAAAAGCTTCATTCCTGGTTTCATTAATTTTTAAATAAACTGATAATTGCTCTGAGTTATTCCTTGGAATTTTTAACCTGTTTTTTTAGCATGTACTGCTGCTTCTAATTGTTTTGGAGGTCAGCTTGTGCTGTGATGGTGTGATGGTGAGAATGGACCCTTTTATCACGTTAAAAATACACTGAGCAGCATTTGTAGCATTTTGCTTCAGCTTTTGAAAACCATGAAGGTCAGAGTACAGTAGCATTTTCACCACAGCAGCTGGATTCATATGAAAGCAAAGCAACTTTCAAGGCATAAATCACAAAAAGAAAAAAAATGGAAAAGAAATCAGTGTCTTAATGGAAAACAGGAAAAAACACTGGCTGGTGTTTATGACTCAGAAGTTTTATTATAGAGACATAATTTATAATGATGTTGAAACCAGTTAGGCTTCAAAATAGCATAGCAATTAATATGGCTTTCATGAGGACAGCAAAGGAAACAGAAGTGATTATCATATTCTTTTTTCCATGGAAATCGGTTTCTAAAGTAAAGCAGCCCTTCAGATTAAGGATCAGCAAGTTTCTTTGGTGTCTTATTTATGGGAACAGTTTGTTCGTGTCTGTTCTCACTCCTGCCCTTCCAGACTAGGAGCTTTCCTCAGAAAGACCTATTGGAACACCATTAAAAATAAGAGACTTCGGGGTTTCTTTTAGTTTTTTTTCTTTTATTTACATTAGTGCACTAAATTTGGAAAATGAAACATACTTGAGATTCAATAGTTGGCATTTTTAGTGATAAATTGCAGTTTAAAGTCTCAGCTAGCCACAATATAGGATTAGAGAACCTAAAATGACAACCCTCAAAATGTTTTCTAGCTGAGTTTTTAGTCTTTGCCCAAACATTCAAGGCCAGGTTGGACGGGGCTCTGAGCAACCTGATCTGGTTGGAGATGTCCCTGCTCACTGCAGGGGGGTCGGATGAGATGACCTTTACAGGTCCCTTCCAACCCAAACCATTCTGTGATCCAGTGAGTTACACAAGCCTCACATTTAGCATGATGTGCCGCAGGGTAGGTTCGTACAGCCCGTACCGCAGGGCTCCTCTGGCTGCTAAGCAGGGACGATGAGAAAGTGCTCAACTAGGTCAGACTAAGAAAATGAAGGTTAAACTCCTATTTTGGAAATCTTTCCTTCTAGTTGCGCATCTTCTGATCCTCAAAATGTACCCACTCTATGAATAAATAATCCATTCATTACCCCATTAAAACGTAATTGTAGTCTATAAAATTTCTCTAATTAAAAAAATTGGTAGATAATAGTTCGTGGCTGCTTTGTTCCAGTACGAGGTTGAGTAAGACTTTATATGGCACATCCAAAACCAGAACACTTAGCAACATCTCTGCCCTTCCCTGCTGTGGGCATTAGGAAGTGACAAGCACTGTCAGGTTTTTCTTTCACCAGTGTCAGGTTTTCCCTAGGAAGGCCAAGGAGCCACCACCCATCAGCAAACCATAAACTGTATCCCAGCCCCAAATCTGAGCTAAGTCAGCAGCAGCTTACCTCAAAACTTTGAAACAGCGAAGACAGTCCAAATTGCAGGGATGCAGGGCACATTCTGACTTTAGAAATTAACTGACCTTTGCAAAGACAGAGACACTTGCCAGGATCAGTAACCGTTTTGAGAGCCAGGGCCCGATCCCTGCATACAGCTACCTTAAGGACGGGTTTTGATTTGCAGACCCCTCAATATTGCAAGGAGGATGCAGCTCTATACAGCACATGCAAAAAGAGAGTGGGATAAAGGAAAAACAATACAGTTAAAGAAAAATAAATAAATAAATTAGGAGCAAGTACTATGTGAAGAAGCCAATGAAAATGGAAGAAATTGGAATAAAGACATGGGAAGGGCAGAAGAACACACATAGCTTTGTTCTGTTTATGGCTGTTTCTTACAGGGAGATCGAGATTAAAATCTGCAGAATTCTTTCTTTAGCTAGACAGAAATATTCAGCCTTTGATTCAGCAGAATTCTAGGAGAATTCTGTTTTTCTTCAACTGCAGTTGCATGGCTTCAGTCTCACCACAGAGTGTCACCCTCCACCAGTGATACTGTGCAACTCCACTCCTGGGGAAAAGGGGGGAAAAGGACTTTTCCCGTGTTCCTGAAGAGTGGCACTGAGCTGCAGCACAGGAGGATGAAGGGTAGTGGATAAAGTGGAGGAGGACGAAGCTTTGCTGCAGTCTTTGAGTTCAGTGCTGCTGAAGTTGAGTAGTTTGCTGCTGATTACTGACAAATCAAAAAACACAGACACAAATTCCGGGAACTGCTTAAACCGTTTCCCCTCCACAAATCCCATGAAACTCTTCAGAAGAAAACCAAAGCAGCCAATAGTTTAGAACCAAATTTTATTAAAGAAAAACCTGTAGTGCAGGTTCTCAGGACAAATGCATACCTTTGGATGCAGTGGAGTACACAGGTACGTATACAGTAGTTTGCCTGCTACATGTTTGGAAGCTGAAAGAGACTGTGATGAACTGTGCTGCACAGTTCATCACCATCGTTAAAAGTTGCCAACAACTTGGTTGTGGACCACTAACAGATACTTGGTTATGTGTGTGCACTACATATTGCACAAGACTTTTGATTAAGCTATTAATTGTGCAATTGAATCACAGTTAAGTGTTACATTAAGCATATTCAAACAGTGTTTTGTTTTTTTTTTCTCAAAAACAGCACATCACTACAAAACTGCCATTAAATGTTACATATTTACAAAAATATACAAACAACACTTTTCCCCATTTATGACAATGCACCAGTTCTGGATTAATTTCATTCTTCCCTTGAGCCCTGATACTGTGTACAAAGAAACCTGCTCAAAGTCAAGGTCTCCTGAAACAAAATTAGGAAAAGGCATGTACTGTTTTCACCAATAGTAGGATGTGCAAAAGCAAAAGGAGAGGACTGCGTAGCCATGTATGTTAAAAGTATGGTCTCCAGCATACTGATGCCCGCTAAGAGCCATTACACGGATTGAAATCCTTTGTCAGAAATCCGGTTAGAAACACAGTGTTAAACATTCGCTGATCACACTCTGGAAAAGCAGTTGCAAGAAGTTCAAAACCGAAGTTCTACTTTGGTTGTGATTAGCTAACATCTATCCAGCATACTCTCGTGCTAACCACGGGAATAGGAATTACAGGTGAAAACCAGCCCATCACCTCTGTGAGCACAGATGCAGCAAGACGAAGACTGATTTTAGCCTGCAGCTACATTTCAAATTCACCATGGGTGAGAGCCTCTCTTCTGCAACGAAAAGCTGAACTAAGTCCATGGAACTGCATGGTCAGAAATTAGGATAGGATTTGGCCCTGCAAAACCAAATAAATAATGCTCCACATGAACAACAGGGTAGGGAAAAATGCTTTGTGAATCTTCACAAGAAGTATCTCAAGACTAGTTTTTATTTTATTGGCTTTCATATCTTTACCAAGAGGTGTAGCTCTAACTAGCCAAAAAAAAATCTGGGCTTGGTTTAACAGCCGATTTTTTTCTCCTTTTGTTCACATGAGTAATGCCAGAAAAATCTGTTTATCTGTCCAAGTCTGGAATGGGAGATTTTGGACTCACCTGTGCTGCTGAAACAGCCACAGATGCACTGTAAATATGCCAGTATTCATCCTTTACTCTTAAAATGGAAAATTATCCCATTCTCGTTATCTCTCCAAATCTTCCTCCAATACTTAATCCAAGATGAACTGATATTCTGCTTCATAAATATAGATCAATGATACTACGATAATCTCATTTAGGTGAGGAAGGATGATAGTTAAAACCACACTTGCAGTGCACTGGTGTGATATTCTTTAGAACTACCTTCTCTTTTTCAAAGAAACGGTGAAACACAGCAGCTGTACATATTTGTAAAGGTAAGTGGTAAGCAAAGCACAAAAGTAGAAGCTTCCCAAAGTGCCCTGCCAGCTGATCAGGTTACCCACCTCTTCCCATCTGCTATTCCTCCACAAATTTTCTCTTGTATTTTTTTTTCAGCCACACAGAAGACGATAAAAAAATAGTTAATCCCCTTTTGACATCAACCCTGCTTACAGGCAGAACCACAATCAGAGAAAAGCTACTCAAAAGAAACTGGGATCAAGAGGGGAGGATTCAAGTATACTTCTCCATTTGATTACGTTTTCCCTCCAGAGCCTTCTGCACTGCAGCAAGCGCAGCTCATCACTTACACCCATGAGGAAATAAATCATAGCTTGCCAGTGAAAAAAAAAAAAAAAAAAAAAAAAAAAGGAGCTGTAGTCAAATGCCTGGTGTGCATATGAAATGGAGGAACTCTGTGCTCCTAAAATTAAAATTTCTAGTCACGTGTTCAGTAAACTCCAGTAGCTGGTATTTACCCTCAGGAATACTATACCAACTCCATTCATCCCCTCTAAACATTATAAAATTACAGGTCATCGAGGGATTCTAGCAAGTTACATTTAAGCAGTAGAAATCCAAGACACAGCCCCTATAGAATAATTATTCTCCCTTGCCTCCTAGCTCAGTGCAATGCTAAGGAGGAAAACCATTAGCAAATGGCCTATGATCATCTCGGAAGGAAACCTACATTGCAGCTACCTCTGGAGCACACACCCATGCATCCTGGCTCCTGGGAAGCAACCTTTTTTTCCACACACCTCAAGTGGGATGTTGCAGTGAGTCTGATCCCTCTTAAATTACAGGTAGAAATGCTGATAATTTTGCATGTTCCTAGCGCTGCATCAGTTTAGACTCATGGTTTAAAGCCTCTATATGCAACCAACAAAACTGAAAATAGTCGCCATAATAAATCAAAGTAAGCTCAAAGGCTTAAGCAAAACAAAATCAGCAACTCGTGGAAGTTAAACACACTGGTAACACTGCCTTTCTCCCTGCTCTTCCTTGTCCTGTTTAGTCTTGCGCTGCCCTCGCTCCTGCATCTCTCTCACATACACTCCCTCTCTAATACAGGCTCTACCCTTTAAAGACACCACTGAGCTTTTATCTTATTCCCATCAACTTCTTCAAGATTCTCCAACGAGAAGATTCTGGTGACTTCACATAAATGTGCTTTCCTATGGGGCTTGAAAGCAAGCCATTTGCCTCTGCCTCTATGAAAGGTTGCACACTGACCCTTCATACAGACCCGACAAGCCAAATTGCTCCAAAGAGAAATGGTCCCTGGTCCTGCTCCCCTCTTAGCAATGGACCTCTTTACTTCACCTATTCTTCAGCTTCAGGTTACAATAATTTATGTAAAAGGCTCTGCACTAGCTTGGGCCTCAGCAGTCCATACTGAAATACAAATGCAGCCCAATGGTCTGACCAAGTGTCTCTGCCCAACCTTGCTGCAGTTCTGTTCGAAGCGCTGGCAAAGCAAGCCAGCCCCTGCTGAGCTTCAGGAAACTCCCGCAAACACCATGTCTCATCCCCATAACCCAAAATAAGGCAGGAGGCCGCATTTGGGAGATAATGGGTATAGCTGTCTGTCAATTAAATATATATTTTCCACCAGAAACTGACAGCAAGGTCAATATATCCATGGATGAGGGAGGAAAATGCTAGTTATTTATTCTTCCTGGGAGTACAACACTCACCCACATCTCAGACTGGAAGTACGTGCCCTCTGGGACAAGCAGCTGAGAGAAGTTCTGGAATGGCAAAAGGGAAGAGCTCCAGAAAAACGTAATGAAAATGAGAGTCAAAATTAAAAGTGAAAGGCTCTTTTGAACAGAAAGTGGGAAAGACACAGGAAGGGTGGATTGAAGTGAGACAAAGCACGAGGGAACTACATCAACCCAGATAAAACAGCAGAGCTCAGAGAAGAGACAGCGATGGGGAAGAGATCATAATTCTTCTTGTTATCACTCAGGACACCATAGGGTGCACATCCAAATAAAAACACAGCTAGAAACAGAATATAAAGGGGAAAAAAACCAAACCAAAACAAAACAATGTAGAAAAAAGTGGACTGTAGAGAACTATCATCAGGAGGAGGAGGCAGGCAAGGCAGAGCAAGGACAGCAGCAATAATGAAAACGAACACAAGGAAAGAAAAGGAGAGAGGAATAAACAAGGAGAAACTGCAGAGAATGGAAATTCAGACCATTTTTTTTTTCTACAAAGTGCTAGCAATCACTTAGCAAAAAGTTGGATGCATTAAACAATGCAGGCCACTTCTCTGAAGAGTTCAGCATCTCAGAAGATTAATCCCAAAGAGAGGAGGGGATTTACAAGCAAATGGAGCCAGTGAATCGGGCAGCTTCCTATGTCTGTGATGATATTCTGTAATCTTAACCACTTAAATGCCCTTCTGTGAATCTGGGACATGTAAGTGGTGTATTAAAAATATTCTCCTTTAGACTAGTTTTATAATTTGCAAACTGCTTGTGTGCATGTTACTGATGTTTGGAGCATACACTTCTTCTGCATAGTCCTGCCTAGTCATAATCCATAACAAGAACGTCTCAAAAAACATGTGGAGACAAGTCTGCCGTTTTCCTATATGAACTGTTCTCATTATAAAGCATCTCTTTCATAATTTCAAAAATATTTCCTTTTAAAACTGTTTTAATTAATAAGTAAATGCTGTGAAATAATATTTTTTAAAAAGAGAGTAAGCCAATTCTTGCCCTCTGATCTGCAAGAGCAGACACTGTCAGTAAGAACTACACGTAAGTATCTAAAGCTGGCTAAAATCAGTGACAAATATCAGAAATATAAGACATACTAAGAAAGCTGTTTGGAATTCCTGGCCTTCCTGGTGATTAATATAATCATTATACCATTAAAAAATATCTTCAGCAAAGGCATATTATTCAAGAAGTACCATGTATTGCTGCATATATTATTGTTGCCCAACGGGGCTTTACATCCACTGTACTGCAACAAATTAGTGTAAAAATGCAAATTCTACAGAAGCTCAGAAATCAAGTGTGATCAATAAAGCTCACGTTTGTGTAATGCCTTTAAGTGTTGTAAGGAAATAATTTTAAACAGAATTATTTGTGTAAGGGAAAGAATCCACTTTTTTCAGCTCTAGTAAATGTCACTCCTAAAAGAAAATCAATCTGGAAGGAGAGAGAAAGACTGCAATTAAAAGTAGGTCTTTTGAGACTACTACTAATACAAGTATTTTAATACAAACCATAACAGCTCTTTGATAAGGATTTCATTGTGTCTAGCATATTCATAGCCTAGCACGGTTCACATAGCTCTGTCTTTGCACTTCTGAGTATGTATTTCTAAGCCTTCCAGTATTTCTTGTCTTAGATACTGTCTTCCAGAAGATCATCTCAGCTACGAGCACATAAACTAGCAAAAATTAATAATTCTGACAACTTTCACAGAAGGAAATAAAAAAAGATAAAAAGAATGAAAATCCTTCATTCAGTCATACATGACTCCACAATTCATATTTTAAGTAATTTGCTACTCCATTTAACAGGAGGAAAATGGTCAGGACTGAAGACTTAAAGAAATGAGATCTTGCATATCAAAAATCATGAAACTAACTAAAAAGGACATTTCTCAGAGGAATGCATCATTCTTTAGTCTTCACACCATCCTGAAGTACCATTACAGCCATTACAGTTCCTTATTTCCCTGACAGTATGAATAATCCTCTCTGCTCTGTGCAACATGCTTGAAAAGAAAGGAAAAATAAGAACTTTGTCCACATGACATTCCCGTTCAGATTTGGGAAGTGAGCTGTTCTAGTCCATCTCAACATTGAGAAACCCTTCCTCACTCCTTCCAGCTTGAGGTTACCAAAGGAATGGGAAGAAAAGCTGTCAGGGTGATGAATTGGGTAGAAGGGCTGAATTACAAAAGGAGATTAAAAAATTAAGAGAGCACAGTTTGACACTTCCCAAAGACTGCAGGGCCAGGCTTTTAATTGCAAAAGCTAACTGGGGGTCTGAGTTATCTCAAAATTTGTCACTTCGATGATTATAGTCTGAAAATAAGATAAAAACATTACAATATATATTTATATATATATATATATATATATCCATGACAGCATAAACACACATTTAATGGCACTGAGAGGGCTGATACTGAAAGGAAATAAGGAACATGAAAATATAGACTTAACGGTCTGAGTAGATCGTGTAATACTTCTAGGCAACTAAATGCTATTCTAGTGAAAGTTTTAGAAAGACTGTCTCATACTAGTAAGATGAGGCTATACACCAGTCTTGTCAAGAAAGTTGCAAAAGCAATACACAATTGGGACTAGAACAGAGAAAATGAGCCAGGAAGCAGCTTTTTGGGTGGACTTAGAAGATCCAACAAAATTTTGCATCTCAAGAATCAATATTTATGATGGTAAATGCTTATAAATTTCTTCCTGGCAGAAAGCCAATATTGTAAGAGAAATGTGCACTTACTGTCATCTAAAACTCTAAAATAAAAATGAAGATGGAAACAATACAGTGGTATCAATCAATATACAATAAGAACTCTGACTGTTAGTGAATCAGCACTGAAATAAAATTTGTAGTCTCTTTTTTCCCCAAAAGTCTCATTAATAAAAAACTACAAAACATCGTATTATGGGGAAACAGGAAAAAAAATACATGACTGAAATTGTCATCGATGCTATCAACTTAGCAACATTGTATTTGACTTGAAATAACACCAGAAATTCAAAGCATATCAGAACCATTGGTTCATCATCAAAAGTTACTGCAAACAAATGCATGTTTTTAATTTCTTAAAAAATAATTAAAAACCACATTTCTTTGAGCATGTATTTGTGTAACACCACCAGTTCAGTTCTACTGACCTATTAAAGAGCCAGCATGCAGTAGCAGAGTATTCCCACTAAAGGGATGTCTGCATTGGACCTAAACCACAGCCAACCGTCATAATGACAGCAGATGAAATCTGCTTTGTACTAGGAACTGCTAATGGCAAAGCACTGATTTGTCTCTGTCTGTCCAGAGGACAGTAATTTAGCAAATCACCTACTTTATATGAATAAACACTTTAGTTCTCTTTACATGGGCCACTGAAAGTAGAAAACTCATCAAGAAGGATATAATTCAATAAGAATATCCTAAAACGGTTCAAAGAAATTGGATTTGAGTTGGAGATAACAACAACATCTTGCCTCAGGCTGGCATCTATTTTTTTCACAGCCATTTCCACCACTCTCGTCTACAGGTATATTGCTTTAATTTTTGAGAAATTAATTTACACTACGTGTGATTTTCCCAAACATCTTTTGAGCATTTCTGAACAGTTTACAGATGGGCCATTCCAAAGCCACATAAAACATTCAACGTCAAAAAGGAAAGCAAAGATAACAGCTGCAAATCTTGATGGCTCTGTTGAGTGCTTCATATCACTCCTGCTTGGAGCACTCTGAAAAGTACAGGATGTTTTTAAAATTGCAAACACATAGGAGATTAAGAAGGTCAAAAAATGTAAATGAGGCAAATACATCACCAGTTTTGTTGGTTATACTATAGTTCAATACCAATGTTGATAAGTATCACTGTACCCATTATTGTAAGACTTTTTAACAAACAACCCTGCAGCAAAGTAAGTTTAAGATATTAGTGTGTAACATAGCAAAATCACAGCCAATGTTGCAATGCTACCATGTAAAATATGTTCCAAAAACAGTTTTAAAATCAAATTACCTTTTTTTTTTTTTTTTAAACAGCAATGTACCTTTTTCAGAATACAGATTTTTTATATTTATATATAATTGTGTTTGGTTTCAGTAGACTACGTTTAATAAGAGATAATTAAAGGAAAAAAAAGGTGAAACTATCAATAATTTATGCTCACAAATTTCTTTCACTCTGAAGATTCTGAACAAACAGTGATTAATTTAGCCTCACAATACCCCTGCGAGGTAGGTAATTACTGTGAGTCCCATTTTACAGGTCAGGAAAATGAAGCATATACAGGTTAAGTAACTTGCCCAAAGTCTGGGTACAGAATCCAGGTACCTGACAGCCATCACATCACCCTTCCTCAGTAACAAATTTAACTGGAATGTGTACAAACACTGCATGTGTGACCAGTGTTTGTGCATAGAAACAACTCTGTGTTTCTGTACACGTATGTATCAGGATTTTAGATACATATAAAGGATAAAATGCTAAGATGTCATGGACATAATTCAAGAGATTTGAAACCTAGCACTGGTGAAACTTTTCATTTAAAGATAAACTAAGACATCATGAATGGGAAAATGGCAATGATATTTTCTCAGTTTTAAAATAATTCATTTAAAAGTTATTTTTGCCAGGGAATCAAAGGCTTCCTTTATTATCTGCTGGGTATTATTAATACAGTTACGACAATATTAACACCTCTGTAGAAAACAGTGTTTTTAAGACATGACAAACCAACCTCACAGGAGTGCTGCATGAATCAAATTAATAAGCACTGAAAAACATTATTACAGGCACTATATTGTGCTAAGCATTAATTAGAGTACCAAGCGGTTAAATACTCTATAGTGTTCCAAAAGACTCCTGTTACCAGAGACACAAATCACCCTGCATTAAATGTATAAAAATAGCTGTTAAAGCATAAATTAGATGTGCGACCTAGTTCCAATAGCATCCTTTGCCAATCAGACGAACTGTGGGAGAACCACCCCAAGTGAGAACTTCCATCCCATCCCTGGTCCATGAAGCTAATCTGATACTCACCTTCCCTGTACCAATAACCCACTTCAGATTTATTTCACAGGCACAAGTAAGCTATTTGCAATACTGTTTTATTCTCTGTTCCAGCTCATTTCTGTTAGAAAAAGCATAAAGAGCTGGTGAGGGGAAAGCCTCTGGTGCAATGATCTCAAGAGTTTCCATTGCACAGCACATTTTGTATTTGCACTTCTCTTCAAGAAACCCAGGCTGAGACACATGTAACACCTTGCATTTCTACACAGTCTGGCATACAACAGCCAGCTAGAGCATTGCTTCTCTGTAAATCGGTTTGCATGGCACTCTATAACTATACAGGCAGAAATTTTAGAACAACTTTTAAAATTATTTTCCTGAGCGGTTTGCAAGTGCTTTTCAGAATCTTCACTTAAACATTGCCACTTACTTCCTGACAGTAAGTTTATAACATAGATTTTCTTGTGCTTTACACGTACATCCTATGGGGTTTGTGAGAGCCTACAGTACTACACTGAATTATTACATCCCAGTCCGTTGCATTTGTTGACAATATGCTCTAGGATATCCACAGCTGCATGGAGGAATGACTCCAATGCATATAATAATTTTAAGACAGTTCTTTTCTGTCTTACCAGCATTTACTATTTTCTGTTTATTCAGAAAGATGTAGTTAGCTATCTGTATCCTCCTCAAGCAAGGTGCTTTGTGAGCTTTCTACTAGCATCAGTATGACATTCAGTGAGCACAGAGCTACTTTTTCTCTACTGCAGGCAAAAAGTGAAGAGATTATATAGGTTTCTGAGAAAAGCATCCTAATTCCAGGCAGCAGTGACACACAGGATGCCAGATGTTTAAACTGACCACAACACAGTCCATCTCCTACACATCTCCAGAAACACAGGGAGAAGACCAGCAAGGTGTGGAGTCACCCCACTGCTGCTCCCTAGGGATGCAGAGGTTGGGACTAGGAAACTGACATAACTCACAAAATTGGGATTAGGAAACTCTGACCTGACTCACAAGCCTTTCTGCAGGTGGCTTCTTCAGAAGCCTCACTGTCCTCCCTACAGAAATAGGGGCCAGAGGTGGTAGGGACTGAGTGACACCCTGTGGTGATGGAAAGGAAATACGAACCCCTGAATCCCAGCCCATCCTCCCCATGGCCCTCTGGATTGTCAAACCAACCCGAGTGAAAAAAGGTCAGGTCAGAGTTTGCCTGCCTCTGCCTGCAAAGGCAAAGGGCCAGGGAAAATCCCAAAGAAGGATGTAGGTGGGAAAGAGATGGCAGTGTGCTACCCACTCCTGCCCGGAGGAAAGCTCTGACCTACCCCGCACCTCTACCCTAGTAGGAAGCTTAAAAAAAGAAAAACATACAAAGAAAGTAACTTAAAAGAAGTATTTACACTCTCTGCAAATTTTAAAAGAGACAGGCCACCAGCATGGGGTTTTGCAGGATAACTCATCCGGCAGCTGCCATCGTCCTAGAGGTGCTTGCTCAGGAGACAAGAAGAGAGCAACTGAAATGGCTGTCTGCAAGTGAAGGCACCTGATCTGAAAATAGCATCAAGCTGGTGTTTTCCTTTCACACGGGGTGGAGTTGGGAGAGATAACTGGTGCTGATGGTTTGTCAGGACTTGCTACACTTACAAGAGCATTATCCTATATTATGAGATCTCTTAATTAACACTTTACTTCCTTTAATTCACAGAAGGCCCTAAGCCTAAATTAGATTGTCTCACACACGTTTAAGTTAAGACCTTGTATCAACTAGGAGTGCATCTGTCTCCTTGCTCAGTCCTCTCCCAGTACAAAAACACTTGGCCTCCTAAAAAAATGTCATTGTGATCAACCAACCATTTGTCTGGTCTAGTCGCTTGTGTGAAAATCACCTTTTTGGGCTGAAGAGTCCCAGCCTTCTGCTGAATATCTCAATTAAAAATAGAATTACAAAGTTACAGTCAATCCTTCTAAAAATAAACATAAAGAACTAGAACATATACAGAAAAGAAATAAGGTGGCATTGAAGGTGCCTAGGGCTACAAATTTGCTACCATATTTTGAGTTCCAGTCCTAAGGAGTTCCCAGGCCATAGAGTAAACACAAGACGCATTATCGTTCTCCCTCAGTAACTGATGATGGATGCTTTTTTTTTCCACGGGACTGATAAGAAACCTCCTCTGCACCAGCATTTACAGCCATATTTGCAATTTTGTGACATCACCAGGGGAAAATAAGACGATACAGAGAAGAGTCTTTCGGGTTTTTTGTTCAGCTGTAAATATCAGCTAACCAGGTAACTGTGCATCTCTCTGGAGTTGATGCTCAAAACCACGCCTGAGTGATTGCCTATGAAAATATAGAAACAAAAGGCCAGCATTAGTGTATTTCAGGCACTTCACAATAAATCCTTCTTTTATTGCAAGGACAACTCAATCGCATAAAGAGAGTGGCTTTATCAAACAACAGATCAGGTGAAGGTTGGTGCAACAGCTCCATGTACCTACAGCATATTTTCACGTAAAGCTTTTGCTCATGGTGGTGGATTTGTGGTGAATTCCTAGGGTTTCTATCCCAGTGACAGCATAAGTTGGTTCTCTTTGTGGCTTAAAAAGGTGTAGTTGTCTCGAGGGGTGCAGGTGAGGGAGGAGAATGGACCCTGAGGCGTCCATTCGACATGCCACTGACCTGGGACTGGACACTGACCGGCATCAGCAATAGGGGAACTCTGTAGCTGTTCAAGTTGCCACTTCTCCCAGAAGGAGTCACTGCAAGGTAATGGTGTTGAGGAGTCCCAAGGTGGGGGTTGCGATAAAGTAGGCAACATAAAATATATAGAAAACAAAAAAAGTGGATGGGTGAGTCTGGAAATACTGTACTGTGGAAATTCAAAAGTTATGAGAAGAGAGAGAACAAACAGAAACCCAGGCCTGTAACTCCCTGCTGTGCATAGAGCGGAGGCTGCTACTGACATCTCCCAACAGAGAGGGAGAAAGTTCACCAGAACTAGCAGGGATCTCCATAGCATAGGAACCTTCTGCAAATGATGTCATAAAACAGAATTTAATATAAAGCAGGGATTATAACATGTTTCTTACTCTAGACAGATAAAATAGAAGAGTATCATTAACAGGAATATTTTATTGTCAGTACTGAGCAATACTGGAGCTAGTGGAAAGTACTGCAAATAACAAAACAGTACAGCGAGCAGAAATAGAGTTTTACGTCTTAAATAAAGTCTCATGTCAACAAAGGAGTTGACTAATACAGATTATGATGATCCACAGAAATGAACTCTTTATGCTCCGCTGGAGATACTGCTGGTGTTGACAACCTGGCAGAAGCACAAACCACCTCGAGATCTGCATTTGCTAACTGTCTTAAGTTTCACATCAAAATACCATGATCTTGCACTCTTTAACTCTAATAATGCTCTGCCCAGAGAGAAGAATTTTTTTTTTCCTCTGAATAAGGAGTGCAGGGCAAGTAGAGATTATTTCTGAAAGTATTACAAATCAGGGTAGCATTTCTTTGTTCCAGCATCCCAAGCTGCCTTATATAAATAGGCCATAAGGTATTTCCTGCCATTAAAAGAAGTTATGCTTTTGTACATCACTAGAGGTGTTTGAACGCTCCCCTTTAATAGGCATGTCTGCAAGGACTTTGTTAGCAATCAGCCTTCAAAGACCTTGGAGATGAGTTGATCAAACAATTTTAACATCGACTTTGTTTTTCCAGGGTTGTTTTTGGAACTAACTTTGGTAGAGTCAGGAGTGCAACCAAGATTGTCTTGCAAACTCTGAATGAAAACACAGTGATACTCATACACCAAGGCTGTCAAAGAAAAGATAGAAACACACAAAGCAAAGCAGGAGGCTGGATTCTTCCCTTCTGTCCTTCTCCAGGCTACATACAGTGCAGCTAAAATGCATTTTCTTCCATGCATTCATGAAGACATTATAGTTGCCTCTTACACCATGAATCTACTGCTACAAATCCCAAAGGCTTTGGGTTATCTGATTTATTTTCACAAAATGTGTCAAAATGGAACTGGTGAGCTTTTTCCATTGTCCTGTGCTTTTCAGTCTGTGACCTGAAAGCAGTCTGAACACAATGGTAAATTTTACAAGAAATGAACTTTATAGATCAGCACTCTCTGTTGCATTAAAGATAACCACAGGGTGCCAAGATATACACTTCTATCTGACACTGGAATCACCTGCACCGAGAGATTTCCCTCATGGGTTCCTTATGACTATCCCAAGAATACTAGTAAGTTACAGCTAAAATAGTGAAGACTCATAACAGTTTTTATGCAGGAATAAATCTAACGTTTCTAAGCACGAAAACTTTATGTTACTGGAAGATGATGGCAAATACAGCAATGGATCTAGAAACGATCTATCTGAAATCACAGAAACATTGACTCTACAAATCCTTCTGGCCTAAACTCCATTTTCCACTAATATAGGGGATTATTGAGTTAATTCAAACGTTACCTATTATATCCTGTTCTACCCAATATAATTTCTCTCTGAAATTGTCCAAGTAAGTCTCCTGACATTAAACTGTACTGTCTCTGTACTCATGCTCTATATGGCATGTCACCCATACATCAGCCCGTATTACAAGCAAGCCAAAAGAAGATAACTGAGATAATACTCTGTCGGCGATGTACTATTTGCTTCCTCTTGAGTCTGAGCAGAAAATGAAAAAAAAAAAGCTAAAATGAAAACAAACAGCAATTAAAAATCAACTATTTAAGAAAATTTATAAACTAAAAATGAAGTTACCTCTTGCGTTACCTAGTGTTTGAGAGTCCAGATCATCATCAATAAACTCCTCACCCTGGATGATGTTCTGGGTGTCCTCACTATGATTAACAGGGCTTGTCATCTCCTGTTCTTTCTCGTTGTGCATCTGGGCATAGACATTTCTGCCTGGCAGTTTCCTAAATCGGACAAGGAGAAAAAATATTGTGATAGGGTTCCTTTGTGTTGCACACATACTGGCATGAGAGCAGAGCTTCAGTAGAGCAAAGCTGCACAATCACAAAATAGCACCAATCCCACCCTTCCTTAATCTTCAGTTCACAACCTAAACTTACCAACTCCTTCTTCTCAGTCACAGTTTTATGTAACTGCATATCACGATGTTCATAGCAATGTAATAATTAAGGACCAATTGCTTGACTAAGATTGACAGACAATGAACAGTATTAAAAAAAATAATAGTGAAACAAGAGAAAAGCTATTTTTAAGAACTCAAGCAATAAAAAGGCCAAACAGGCACTCATTCCTGGTTCCAGGTGTTTTCACAAACATTAAGCTGGGTCTCAATCTTCATCTCTCATGGACCCCATTAGCGAGTTCAGCTCTGGGGCCCCCAGTAAAGACAGACATTGACCTGGTCAAGCAAGTCCAGAGGAGGCCATGAAGATGAGCAGAGGGCTGGAGCACCTCTCCTAGGAAGACAGACTGAGAGAGTTGGGGCTGTTCAGCCTGGAGAACAGAAGGCTTTGGGGAGACCTTATAGCGGCATTCCAGTACCTAAAAGGGGCCTAGAGGAACGATGGGGAGGAATTCTTTATGAAGGAGTGTAGTGAGAGGGTGAGAGGTAACAGTTTTAAACCAAAAAAGAGTAGACTTAGATTAGGTATTAGGAAGAAATTCTTTATTGTGAGGATGGTGAGACAGATTGCCCAGAGAAGTTGTGGATGCCCTATTCCTGGAAGTGTTCAAGGCTAGGTTTCACGGGGCTTTGAGCAACCTGGTCTAGTGAGAGGGGTCCCTGCCCATGGCAGGACAGGTAGAACTAGATGATCTCCAAAGTCCCTTCCAACCCAAATTATTCTATGATTCTATGATCACATCTCCTTGCTGAGGTGCACTGACACTGAAGGTGGGTGAGAGCACTAAATAGCAGTGTCGTACTCCATCACAGTTGAGGAGTAAGAGTAAGTACTGATAAAGAGTTCTTAACTAGATTAACTTAAATTAGACTTTGTAAAATCAAAGGGAATAATCAGGACTTTTAACTTTGTAACAGAAATTATGGTTTAAACATGTCTAGAGAGTCATATCCTTTGTTGTAGCTGCGTTCACCTGCAATCTGCCTGGGCACATATGGATATCCTTTCCTAGGCACCAAGCAGACACTTCTGATTAAGGACTTGCAGGTTGTGAGCTCCATTTTCTCCACTGCAAGAAGCAGCCTGACAGCTTGATCAGCATGACAGCAGATCACAGCTGTCAAAATCTGTGCTTAAACTCAGATTATTGCAATGGGCAAACAATGAGAAGAAAAGAGAAAACAAGGCTGAAGGGCTGATGTTAAGCTGTGGTTTCTGCTGAGCTCCTTTAGACAGAGAGAAGATAGAAAAGTGACACTAATTTTTAGGCATCTCTAAAAATGACCACCTTCGGCTCCACATGCCATTCTGGCAGCAGTTTGAAAGCTAGATAAATACACAGGTTGCCCTGTTTTCTCTAGGATTTTAAAGATGATCTGTCTTTAAACATAATTTCAGAGGAAAGATTCTTTACCAAGTAGCACCATCTTAGTTTGAGATAAAATTTACTGCAGCAAACAATTTTGAGCAGCATCTTCCACTGCATCCAAGTAATGAGAATAAATAGAAATCACTAAACAATGAAAGACAACTGAAGAGGATCTTCTCCTTTTATTTTTAACTAGCCAAGAAATTAATTGCATCCTATATACGTACACACACACACATCTGTATAGGTATGCGTATACACACACACAAAACTACATATATAGAGAAATCAGGTATTTTATAACATTATTTATAAGCAGCAGAAAAGAAAGAAATCTGATTGTTCTTGCTCTTTTCTAGATCTCAGTGTGCAATGAGTAAATAAAGTGCAAGACTAACCAAATGCAAAGGACAAGGATGGAAAGAAGGTCTGATAGCACAATACTGTGCTATTATCACCACTTCAATAGGTCCGAGGGCTCCTCCAACACAAACGTACACATAAAGCCAAGCCCTGCATCACTCTCGTCCCATTAACTGGATGAAAAAAGCCACGTTGAAAGGTGGAAGGACATTCCTCATTACCAAAACAAATACATTAGGTAATTAATTTTGACTTTTTTCCTCTAGGGCCAGTAACTCCAGACTGTTTTTAATGTGTCTGCTAATGAAACTGGTCATGTGGAAAACAATATCCCTCTCAATCAGACCTGCATCAAACCTGTCAAATTGCTCACTTTCAGTCCAGTGCCAAACGCCTAAGGGAAACAAAACCCAGAAGAATGTCTTTGCAACACATCTGCAGAATTAGCACATATGCTTCTGCAATAATTAGGGGACCTTCCCAAAAGTATCAATGGCCTTATCAAAATATTTTTTTACATAATAAAAATGTTATCCATCTCAAACTCATATGGCACATCAGACGTTTGCAGCCAAGTAATGGGAGCAGATCTGCTAGACTAACTGGTGTCTGACCAGGCTGAAGGATCTGTCTGAAACCAGGTCAGCAAGGTGCGTCCTTTGGTGTAAATCCTGAGGCTTCAACTCACGTCTCTGGTAAGACTTACTATTTAGAGATCACCACAATCACAACACATATTATTAAGCATGTTAAGGGGTTCCTGAATGAAGAAATCTCACAAGTTCACAAATAACCAGTAAATATATTGTTGTTAAGAGCACTTCTTTACAGATTACAGATAAAATGAGAAAAGGTGTAAGCTGTTATTTCTCACTCAACTAAACCTCATGAGTCCAATCCTGCCAAGTACAGATCTTTCGTGGAAGGTATAAAGTTCAGGTATTCAGTGACTCTTCCATACTTTCCTTTGCTCCTCATGATTACAGAGTAAAGCTTCTCTGACTGTCACACAGAGTATGGATGGGAGGAAGGAGAATATTCCAGCTCTTATAAAGGCATAGATGGTAGGCATTTGACCTTTTATACATTATAGAGACCTCTTTGTGTTTCATATTGGTTCAGTTTTACAAGGAAGACATTCAAGCAGACTGAAGATAATGATAGTCCAAGCCTTTTCAAGAGGTATTTTTTAACACATGTGCCAGATGTTCTGTTTATACAGTGCAATCACACTGTGGCATGAAACAGGATGTGGATACTGAATCCTTGCTAAAGATGGGCCTGATTCTGGCAATTTTCCAATCTCTCTTCACTGCTTTAACATGTAGAAAGGAAGTTGCTACCCCTAATTATATAGAGAAAAACCCTTGTGTACCCTGATGTGCTTTGCTCTGCTTAAGGAAGTAATTTATGTAGAGTTTAATGTAACTGTTTGAAGTAGGCAGAGCTGAAATGCTTGGGTCTACATAAAAGACTACTGTGAAAACATGACAAGACATGAAATTTGACCCAAGAGGTTTATATCAGCAATACGAAAATTGAAAGCACATTTATAAGAGCACAGAAAAAGATTATGAAATAGTTTCTTTTGGGGGTTTACTCTTCAGCTGCAAAATGCATGTGCTTCGCATCCATCACTGGAGACAATTACCTCTGCTGAGCAGCACTCCATGGTTTACATTTTTAGTTCCTTTTGTTTTCTCTGTAGCATTTTATTTCAATCACAAAGAAGAAGAAATATTAACTTTTGCTTTGAGGACCATAAAAATATGAACTGGAGACTTAATTCTGCACAGAGCTACTAACGAACATCACAGCACATGGCTTTCAGCAAGCTCTCCAGGTCCCAGACACCTTTTAAAAGGTATTCTAGAAAACATTTTTTTTTCCCTCCCTCTATTCACAAATTCTAATCAGTTTATATCCGCAACCATTTGCACTTAAAAATGTTTAGCAGTAAGGAACAGTAGGAGGGGGAAGAGATATTGATTCCCACTCATTTAAACTCTCTAGTTTATTTGGCTTTCAATTCCTTCCTTGTGGAGCCAATATTCATTGGCCTTTATGCAACTTCATTCATTTTCCTGAGGCTTGATTAAGATTCTGTTTTCTATAAAAAATAGGAAAATATTCACATGGCAAAGAACATGGAATAATGTAGCATTCTCTTGGAACTTAAATAAAACTAACAACAATAATAATCCATTAAATAGAATACTTTATTGTGGTGTTGGCTTTATTATGTTTGGATTAACGTTCAGATGACTGACTTCTTTGTGCTTTAAGGCACTCCTGATTTACTTGCTGCTTTCATTTCAGAAATCTTTTCTACATGCTATTACTTTGATTTCTGAGGAAGTTTTTATGAAATATTATGGACAATTAAATTAGTGTCTGGTTTTTTTTTTTTTATAACTAAATGGCATGGATTGGGACTAAACTTGCTCTCGTGGAACATAAATGTAGTATAAGCAAGGTGGGGAAAAAAGATAGCTTTTCTTCAGAGACTGAAAATGAGATAGTAAGTCAATGAGGCAGAAAGATAACACAGTTCTGCTCCAGTTTGTGGAAATGACCCAGGAGGGGGTTCATTTACCAGAAGTGGCGCTTGATAGTAGTGGGGAAAAAAGGAATACACACAAAATGATATAAATTTGGCTGAAGTAGATTCATGGCAATTTGTGAAAACAGTGTATGCAGCATTACGTAGACTGGCAGTAGTTTGCCTACAAATTAAAATATGAGGATTTTCACACTCTTTTAGAAAATGAAAATTGCTACTATTAACAAGGTAAAATATCTAAGCAGGAAAACCAATTATTTGCTCTTGTTTGGCTACTTTAATATCCTGTTGTTACACCAAAGTAAAAAATAATAATATTATCATTTCAGATCTTCCACCAGTAACATGATGATTACATGTCAGCTTTGATGTGGCTAAAATACAATTTTCCTCTCCTCCACTCTGCTGAGTGCAATCGATTTGCCTTCCCTGTACTGTTGTCCAGGACCTCACACCATAGAAACTTGCTCTGAAAGGATGAAGAAATCTTTTCTGGATGGCAACTTGAAACCCACAAAAAATACAAACATTGTTTCAAAGGGAAGGGAAGAAGTGCATTTTCACAAAGGGGATGGAAGAAACGTGTTTTTACTGAAGCAAATGTGGTAAAGAAGGTATGGTATAGGAAAAAATATATGTAGGTCTCTGATCTGCATTAAAAAATAGACTTGATTTCTCAAAAATATTTTCCAGCTGCTTCATATTGTTCTGGTCAAAAGAAGCAGCCGTAGTCCATTTTACCTGGATGCTTAAACAACCGAAGCACTCTAGTGAGTATTCTAACATCTTGTTTGCTTGAGGCCTCAGATCACCGACTTCCACACTCAGAAAGTAAGAGCAAAGAAAAGGCAAATTATTCCTGGCTTGTGCATCATCCGTGTTCATTGTCTGTGCTGTCTCCTCTGCCACAGCCGTAGTCAGATTCTGCAGCTGGAATATCACCTCTCACTCCTTGCTGCCATGCTGAAAACTTTCCCCAAAAATATCTAAACTAATCTTTCTGCATTAAGTGGGATATGACTAGAACTAGTTTTTTTAAAACTATCAGCATTTATCATTTAAAATTTACTTCTCATTTACTGGGTAAGAATAGCCCTAACCTGAATTGCTTACCTACTCTGATTACAAAGGATCAAAACTCTGCATATCCCAAGACTTTTTGGCTGTTTATTTTTTTTGGTCTAAAGCAACTGACTGCTCTCAGGATTGCCAGGAGCCACTCCATGAGCTCCAGTTTTTCGAGCACATGTTCCAGGGCAGAAGTGGCTGGAGGCACAAATAGGCCATCAGATAAAGTGTGTGTGGAGCTGGGAGATGAAATGATAAATGCTTGCAATTTTACTGTATATAAGAACAAAAGGCAGCCGTGTTCCTAGTCAATGTTTAAGGATTTGGGATTAGGATATACCAGAACCGATGTAACCTACAGTCACCTAATCATTAACTAGACAGCCCTGCCAGCTCTGATCAAAATTGTAGGCTCTGCTGGATGATTTTAGCAGTGGGAAATTATACAATTTTAATATTTTTTTTTAATGGGAATTCCTTCAGGAGTGATGAGATGGCATTGGTTTTTACTATACATATAACTAATCAGCCCAAATCCCACTACTCTATATGAATCTGCCTCTGTTTTTCCCCTACCCCCCTACTTAATTAGATAAAATACTCTCTTCGTTGTCTGCATATGAGGCATCTGACACAGAATCTTATGCAGTATTGTTATTTTTAGATTACTGCTCTCCCCCAAACTAATTTTGTCAGATTTACTTCTTGGGAGGGACACCAATTTTTAGCGTTAGGTATTGCAGTCTTCAAAAAATGAGAAATGAAACAGAAGCAGCAAGTTTCATCACAGCTGTCCTGATTGTCCCAAAAGGTTAATAAAAAAAGAGGTATTAGATTAGTTCCTGATTCTTGTCAATAGTCTTTCATCTCACAATTCTGCCTGAAAAAATAAAAAAAAAAAAAACCAAAACAGTGTAAATTAAGACCCAAGTTCTTACAACATCCACTTCAGAAACACTCCAGGCAGGGACAGCAGCTCACCATGCCTGTGAACACTGGGCCTTGGCACTCAGGAACCATTGGGCAGTTTGGGCAGGTTTCTCCATTTTCTATTGAAGTCCTAGTATAATCTACACAGAAGTCTGCTATTTTCTCTTTACTTTTCATCACAAGTCCTAAACAGTGTCTCAGCTCATTGAAAAAAGATGAACTGCTCTCCTGTATAAAGCTGTAACCTCCCTGCCAATCCAGTCACCATCTTATCTGCAAGCCAGTCTTTTAATCTTGAATCTTTCCAAGTATCAAACTTAACCTTAAGTAAAGAACTGTCCTTCGGGCCAGCAAAGAGAGAGAAAGACACAGCGAATAGTTCAAGGTATGCCCACGCAATGTTTTGCAGACCACCTGCTTTGCTTGTGTCACAATGCCAACTGCAAGTCCTATAGATGCAATTAGCGCAGTGATAAAACTAGGATTAATAAAATTTTATCTGACTAAGGCTAAAGGAGTTTTAACTCTTTTCTGAAGGGGATATCTGACTATCAATTTACATAAATTAAAGGAAAGCACCACCAAACATCTTCCATCTCCTCCTTAATTATGTTAATCATATATAAAAATGATGGACAGTATTAACATTTCAACACTTTATATATGTCTAATTTCTACATAGAAATAATTTCTGAAATATAATTCAGAAATTATAATTTCTAAAATATAATAGGGTCCAGAAAGCATTCCTCTGCTGAAATTATTTCCCAAAATTGAGTATTTTTTGTTGCCTATGTCATTCTTTCAGTAAATTAATTTTTAATATACAGGCATACAATATTGACAAGCTGTCTTCATGCATTACAACCTGTAACCTTTATATCTATAAAAGACACTCATAGTCTCAGTCCCTATGGACCAGGCTGTAAACATACATACTCACTGTACTGACTTTAAAGGGACTATACTTGCAAGTAAGTACTCCACGAGGATCCAGCAATTCACTATCCATCTTTATAAACACAGGAAATACTTTTTCAAAGGGTTCAATATTTGGGTGGGGAAGGAGTTCACTGGGAGCACACGGGGTAAAAGTGATTTTTCAAACATAGAATTGATTAAGCGCTCAATATTCTTTGAAGTTCAAATTGCAAATGAAGGCTGCAACCCAAAAATATGGTCATCTTGGAAAAGCTTAGCAGGAATATTTAAAAACAATTCTTTCAACTATCTCAGAAACAGATATGATACAGACTAAAACTGAATATTACTGCATGGTCATTCATCAATGCCAACAGCAGTTTTCAGGCCATTGAGAAACATTTGAATATATCTCAATTCTCCTCACTCACACCTAAAGTAAACCCCCACAAAATTAAAATGCAAAGATTTTCACAAATCATATATATATATATAAGAGACATTAAAGCTTGCAATTTGCAAATTATATTATAGTTTCCTCCTCAGTAAAAGCTCTATTTATGAAGCAATGGTTCATTGGGCATTTTAGAAATAAATGAAGGAAAATAAATTTTTTTCTTCCTTTCTTGAACATTTTATACTTATTTTCCCATGCAGTAATTGTGTCTGTTATTTAATTGCTCTCATTTAAGAGCTAAAAAAGATATAAATCATACAGCTCTTGAAAGATATCGCAAGCAAGTTTTACAATCCCACACTACAAACAGCAAATCTTCCATGCCTTGCTACTGAAATAATATAATTACATCACATCAACCATTTTTATGCTTTTCCTTGCTGCAGGCACCTAAAATAGTGAAATGGATTTTTATTCAGTTGTAGACAGTCTGATGGAGCTTTCTGTGCTTTGTTCTTCGGAGCAATCAGCTGCTATGAGCTCTATGAAACTTAGAAGCTGCAGTGAAAAAATTAAGATTCTTGTAAAAAGGCCTTTTCTCTATTAACTTAAAAAAAATCATTTCTAAACAAACTCCTACTTACATGCTATCTACACTATTGCTATCACAAAATCAGTGTTGCATCCATTTTTATAATGTTCTGCTTATTTCAAGTAACAATCATTCTTTAAAGAACGAGACAAATCAATAGGAAACCTCACTGAGTAAGGACAGAAGGATTTGATGATGATGGCAGCTTTCTTCCAGTATGATCAAACCCAATAGCTTCTAAATGCCCCAGAGATACTAAAATAGCAAAAGCACAGCCAATGACTACACAAACTCATCAATAAGAACAAAATTCTTTAAACTGCACAGCACCCTAGTAGCTACAATTAAAATCAATTACGGACTAAAGACCTATCAGACCAAAGGCTGGCATGGTATCCCCTGTCAATTTTGAGAATGTCTGTCATAAAGGCCGCTCTCCAAATTATTTCTCCCCTCAAAACACTCTAGTGTTAAATTAATGCTAATCTATTTCCATGACTAATTCTATGTGGCATTGCCCCAGCAATTAAAATGTAATGTGTGCAAAGAGAAACTCCAGAGCGCTACGCATTTTGATAAAACTACTTTTTTAAGCAAATCAGCATTGCAGATGCACTCATTGTCCCGATAGCTTTAGTTTATTCATAACTGCTAGTGGTAATGAGGTAGGAATTAATCAGGAATAATATTTTAGCTCAGCTCACTTTCTTGATGATTTTATTCAAACAAGCTGAACAAACTCTCCACAGTTCCCATATTGCTGCTATTTATCTTGGAACACAGCAAGCGAAAGCAAGCATCACTGCAGTACCTTGATGTCTGAAAAGTTCAGAAAAATATGATTTTCAAAGTGGTGGACTTTTTGCAATTCTTCAAGAAATCTCATTTTCAAAAATGAAATCTGCTTTGCTGATCTGTGGACAAATCTAATTCCTAAAATTTTTATGTTGTTGATTAAGGTTTACTTGCCTTTTGAACTTGTAGAGGATGAAAGCCCCAACTGCAACTAGACAGATAACAAAGAGAACCACAATAGCCCAGTAGCCACTGCCTCCTCCAATCCTCCGAGAGTCTGAAATATGAAATAAAAGAACAGCTTAGCACATCCTCTTTCAGATCAGTCACATTCTTTAGTTTTCTTTTCTATCTAATTGTCAGGTCAAAACCATTTTTTGTTACTTACGTAACCTTTTCTTTTCACACCACTTCAAAAAGGCAACAACAAAAAATAAATTAGTGACTTTTGACTGAAGGACAGAGGTCAAATTTAAAAACAAACAAACAAACAAAAAAAAACAACCCCCAAAAAACCAAAAACAAAACCCCCCAAACCTTGAAGATTTAATTATTTGCACACTCAGTGTTATTCTTCTGGGAATCTGAAGTTATCACAGGATATGATCACATGCTCTAAGTACATGTGTTGGAAAAGCAGGGCTGTATTAATTTCAGATGGAGAAACTAAGCCTCTAAGCAACAAATGAACTCATCGAGGTTGTACATTGGTAAAGGCTGGAATAAACACGGACTTCTTTCAATCCTAGCCTGTTGTGCTGGCTAACAAATGTTAGCCCTTCAAACCAGATGAGGTACCACAGCAAAACTGTAGCACAATTCTACATTGACACTACATAAAATAGCTTTGTCTTCTACAGAGAGCTGACATAAAATACCACACCAGTATTCACATAATTGATTGTGGTGAGCTAAGCTATTCTCCCACAACACATTGAAATAAGAAAGAAGGATATATTACGGGATATGATACACAAACAAAAATTACAGGACATTCTAATATAAGGTTCAAGTCAAAGCTGAACTTTCTGGTTAAAACATTATTTTAATGTATCTGTGTTCAAAATCTACACATATGTGTGCACATATATTCTCTTCAACCAGCTTCCAGGTACATAGCAAATCTGAGATGCAGGAAATGTATGCAGGCCCCCCCCCCCCCCCCCAGTTTCCATTTGTTTTAAGCACAGAAAAAGCATATAATTTATCTCAGGACAGGATTAGCAATGTGGAGATGCTACAGCAAGCTTCAGGTCAGTTGATCTGAAGCTATAACACAGGTATTTTGTTTAATACAGGCTTTTGTATAACACAGATATTTTACTAATGTAATGGTTACATAGAAAAAACAATAATTTTCTGAGACAAATTATGAGGTATGACAAAATGGAAATATGTAAGAAATTCTTGTTTGGTGGTGATTGCTAACAAGTACCAAATGAAAATATATCCTTATGTAAATGTATCTTTGTATGTATATATATTTACATACATACGTGTATACACATGATCTATTTATGTGTGTATCTACATGTAACAAGTATCAAGTAAGTTTACGTGTATGTGTGTATATGCACACATCTATATTGATACAAAGATTTTCTCCTTAACTTATTAGAACTTAGACAGGCATCCAAAGGTTGTTGGGAGCTTTGTTTATATATTTACCTGAACTGGAGTCAGCTAAAGTCACTAAGACCCAGTATCCTCCCCTCAGAAAGAAACTGATGTTGTGTGCGTTCAAGGCCTGCTTTATAGCCGCTATTCTCTGAAAATACAACAGAGAGAATATCAGACATTTTGTACTCTGCTTCACTTTGAGAAAACCAATGCTCTAAAAAGGAAAATCTCTGGATCATTAAATGGTGAGAAACTCAGAAAGCATTTGCCAAAAATGAGCTGAAATCTTTAAAAAATCATGCAAAACTCCACAAGTCATAAAAGCGGAAAATGTCAAATCTTTATAGCCAAATCTTTCTTTCTGCTTACCAAAGCCTTTACATTTACCCAGTATGTGACTGATGGCATGCTGTTTGCACGTGCTATTGGGTTTCCCGTAGTCATAACTCACACAATACATAATCTATATTAAAAACTCTCAATTTTTCTAAGCTATCAGAAGAAAAACTGCAATGTCACTTCAGATTTCTTGCTATGAAAAGTAACTGCTATTTGATAATGAACTGCAAGCAATAATTTACCTCATTTCCTTACCTATAATGGGATGGATTCCATTTATACCTAATGTTTAACAATACTCTGTAGAAATATATACATCCATCCATGTGGAAAAATTCAGAATTCCTCCTATTTTTCTCCAGTGGATAGAGCACAGTAAAATACGGTCTCTCACATTTTTATGGAGCAGAACCATTAAATATACCATCTTACCCTAACCTCAGATGACAAATTGTCTGAATTTTCCCTTCTACTTGCTTGTGTCTTCAACATGGGTAATTTTTTAAAAGATCAAAGCTAGTTTTATAGTCTATGCCTTATAATTTAAGATACGACTTCCCACAGGGTGCCAAATTAGAAATATGCTTTATATCCATGAAGCCATCACAAGTAACTCCTTTTACGATATTATCAATTACGGTTCTCAGCTTTGACAAGCCTTTGCAGTTTAATAGATAGAAATCCCTGTAGTCTCTCTCATGTCATGGTCAGTGACTACACAAAAGTTCAAATACAAATATCCTCCCTCATATTGACAAATATCTAACTTCTGAAGCCATTCCGCTGGCTTTATTACTGTTTTTGTGGTGGAACGATTCAACATAAGGTTGATGTGAGCACAGCCTCAGTTATTTTACAAGACAGTTACTCCAGATAGCTTCTACATATGAATCTTTTTGCCCACAGTCTGAAAAGAGAATGGATATGATAACTATATTGATTAGCAGCCTTTAAAGTGATGGTGGCACTATTGGAATAGAGTTACTTAGTCTCAGACCAGGTTCATTCACATGTTCACAGTATACAAAAGAAAAGTAATCACTACTTAAGGCTAATCTGACTTTCAGCCAGTAAATGAAATTATTGAGCCCCATAACTTTGGATATATAATATTTTCCTGTCAGGTGTTTGAAGAATAAATCATTTGCTCTGGTTTTTGCTAAAGCGAGTAACACCTATTTGTTTTTGTCTCTTCCCACCCTGGGTTCCCACCCAAGCCTATATGAACTACACTTCCACAGGTCAAAAATTTGAACCTCATTTGAATCCAGACAAAGGTTCTGGGTTATGTATTTCACTGTTAGATTGATGGCTGTTTCAGTACTCATGTTGGGGTTCTTTTCTGCACTGAGGTATTTATTGAGAACTGTGCTGCCACCTCTCCAACTGTTTAAAAAAACAAATCAAGAGCTCAGAGCTCTTCTCTAGAGCCTCTAAAGTTAAGGTTCTTATACTGGCATTTGAATTTTCTATTTCCTTTTTCTACATCATCTCCAACGACAAAATTTGAACGGCTCCTGCACTGTGGTGTAAGAATGCAAAATAATTACACTGTTCAAACTCTTCTCACTTGCTTATACATCTAGGGGTCTTACTTGCCCTTTTGCCAAAGCAATTCACTGGGAATTTTCATGTAGTAGTTTGTCTTATCTAGAGCCCCAAATCATTCTCAGAGTCACTCCTTTCCAAGCTATAGTTTAAATGACTCATCCCACCTGACATTAGATGTGTAATAGACATGCATAAATTAAGCAACCAAGTCTTCCTCTAGAGTCAATTATAATAATTAAATACTTTTGAAATTGCTGTGTTCTTAAAACCAGGTTACATCACAGTCAGTAATTATTTCTACATGAAAAAAAAAAAAATAGAAAGAAAAAGGGCTTTTGTCAGAACGGAACCAAACTTCAGAATTATCCAAAGGGCTCCTATTACTACAATGACACCTTACGCATGATCTTTGTTATTTCTGGCTACTTTTATCAGTACTGACTCCTGTTCTAGACCACTAACTGAATAAATAGCATCACATCAACACAATCCATGCCAAATATTAATACAAACTGCACCAAGTAGGTATTCTCTGCCTGACCAAGAAGTTATTGCCTTTAACAATCCTGAAATCATGTAATACCCAAAATCTAAAAGGTTTTCAGTCAAGAATTAATAGGTTCTCTTTAAGGGAAGACATTTCATAACTATGTCCAAGTTAACGATTTCAGGGATACCTCCTCCAAACACGCAGAAAACATTCTGCATTGGTGAGTTCTCGTAATAGTGTCACAACACTGACTACAAGAACTGGCAGTAACAGCATGACAAAGCACATCCTTTCAGTAAAACATGATAAAGACCTTCAAGAGTCTCTTCTGGGAACAGAAGAGAATGTAACAAACCTTTAAACAAGTGACACCATGAATGTTTTCCTGTTGACTTAACCAGTTACTGCTTGTAAGTTTATTTACATAGGGTATATCTTCAGGATATTTCTCAAGTCACAATGTATCCCGATACAACAACTATTTTATCAAAATTAAATTCTAAATCAACATTTATATGCACATATCAACAGCGAAAGCAGTGTTCCTTAGAAATAATACAAAAATAGAAATTTAGGCAGCTTGCACTTGAAGAATGGCTCTACAGCACTGTAATCTATAAAACAACCAGTGTTGGAATGTGATACTAGTGTACCTGATTTTTTATCATTGGACAGCATAGGTCACTGTAATTGCTCCTGTCTCCCTTGTTCCTGCTACAACCAATTGTAGGTTGCACCATATTTGATATTTCCATATATGTAATCTCCAGCAACCACCGATTTGACCTGGTCTGTCCTAATAAAGTCAGAAATATACATCTATTCTCAAGATTATACAATTACTTTCAACTTTCAGTGCTCCTCTAGTTTCAGAAAACCTTTGCAAGGTCTTACTGGAGGACTACTTATTGCAGAAACTGTGCCCTGCTAAACTACTATAATTTCTCCATAGCCCCACTGAACAGAAGTTTTCCCAAATCATTCGCAATATGTGATTGTTGTTCTTTTTGCTTTGGAGTAACTCACAGGGTATTTCATACACAAACATTTAAAAAAACCCTCTTGAGACAGCACTGATTGTAATTGAAGATATTCTTTAAGCTGCCTTGAGCACAGCAGTAATATAACAGTTGAGATTTTAAGGGAACTAATATGCATAACACTTTGCACTGAAATAAAATGTTTGCACAATCTAAGAATCTATCACCACCAGTTCCCTTAAATTATTAAAGGTGTCCATTCCATATATGCTTGGAATAAAGAGAAAGAATTTCCTTTAGAAGTTGCATCTCACTTCTTCAGGAAGTGGAAAGACAAATAATTTTGAAGTGGTAATAGTCACCTGGCCAAAAGCCCTAGTTCATGAATGCCTCACTACTAAGGAAATAACCTATTAAAATTAACCCTTTCCTGCAACATAATTAGGATTCAGACTCCCAGGAATTCCCACTGTAATTACACAGGGAGAGCAGTAAGGGTTTGGGGTTGTCACAAAGCAGAAAATTTTGCACATTCACACTGTACTCTGTGCATTTTAAAGTAAGACACTTGTTCAAGTACTTGGACAACATCAACATACTCCTTTGGACCTTCCAAAGTGCACCCTATCGATTCCAAACACAAGCTACTGTTTTTGTGTTAATATGAAGAGCTTTGTCTTTCCTGCTTCTCTAGCTCTTTGGATACTGTGTCCTTGTCTCAAAAAGTTGTAAAATGCCCTTCAAAATGAACGATACCTTACATGGTAATTCTTTGTAACTGGCAGGACTGAAATGCAAGATTTCAGGCACAGAGTTGGGATCTGCTCCTTCTCTATCACAGCAAAAGGATGAAGAGCGTACACTGTAAGTGCCAAACAGCCTGATTTTCAACTAGCAGAAGGTCTTTTACTACGGAAGAAATATGGTTTGGCAGTAAGCAGGGAGAAACTAATGTCTGATTTTTATTCCTGTGTTCACTATACTTGTTTCTTGCCAACTGAAAAGCTCATAAAGGCAGAAACTACCTGCTTGATGCTCTTTACATTATAGGTCAACTATTAAGGTTCTGTTCCTGTTTGACCTAAAATCTGATTTGCTTCTTAAGACAGTGCAGAGATGGTTCATCCCTCTTTGCAAGTATCAGTGTCTAAATACACTCTTTGCTCTACCAGATCTCCACAGACTGACATGCCATCACTGTTGTTCCTGTTTAAAAAACAGATTGATATTAATTATTCTCGAGAAACACACTAATACCAGTAAAGCAGCAGATTACGCTGGTCTATACTCTGTCAAACACAGCAGTCATAGTTTTTACATGTCTCTTGTCAGGTGGGAGCGAGATCTTTATATAGTTCGGGAGCATCTCTTAATTTCACGTAAAGACAATGAGAGCACAGTCACTGCAAAACAGGATGAAGACCGGCCTAACCAGATACATTGCTCAGGTTACCTTATCACTAGTTACACTTCTCTTTATTTTTGGTTGGTTTGCTGGTAGTAGCACATGCAAGTCAGCAGTTGTGGGCAGACCAGGTTTCACAACGGTCATGAGTGTTTCTTCCGCTATATTGGTTTCCTGTGAAGACAACAGCATATGGCAAATTATAGTACAGCATGCTTTATATTTTACAGAAAATACATAAATAACTTCACATGTGTCTTTTAGTCTTTAGTGTTCAGATTCTAAATATTTAGAGGGGATTTGACCAGAGGCTAAAACACGAACAAAGTCAAACATAAATTAACTGAAATGTGAGCTGCTCTTTGAAGATTGGAAGAGCTAAGCATTGTTATCGCACTAAGGAGATTTAGTGGCATGATGAAAAGAAGCAAAATGAAGTCGTATGCAGTTTAGCAAAACTCTGCAATGGCTGTGCATTTCTAGGGTAACATTAAAAAAAATTCCTAAGTGATTTAGGATCCTTTGTGGGTCAATCAGACACTTAGCAGACTTAGAAGGGCATATTCATTACAGCTAACTTGAGCTTGGGGAGACTACTTTTTAATCTCTGCTTAACGGGCAGTCTTCCAGGGTGAGACTATGAGCATCAGGTTCAGGTCCTGAAATTGTTATGAATACCTGCAGTTCCCACTGAAAGTCAAGTGCATCCCTTTTCAAAACAGTTTGTGCAAATTTTACTTTTTGTCCCAGATTCCTCCATATGCTGTATAATACAACCTCACAATTGTAATGACAACACTCTGGGCACGTCCCACAGCATTTCTCAATCAGATTCTGAAATTCCATGAAATTGTTCATATTCTTTTGCAAATTATTTAGTAATTATTAAAATGCAAGGGCTATTTTACAAGGGAGTGAAATATTTTTTTTTTGACTGAAACTCGTTACAGAATGGGTTTAAGCTGGTAAAAGTGGGAAATCACTTAATTTGACATTTAATGTGAACCTTAAATAAAAGGCAGGAAATGGTATAAGTCCAAATTCCAGAACCTGATTTGCACTACTGCAAATCCAGGAAAAGTCAAGTGATTTCAAATGAAAATATTTAAAAAACATTATCAACCTGCACCTCGATGCTATTTGCATCAAGTCAGTGTGTGCACACTCAGTTGCTGCCACTGTGTACCTGAAAAGCACAGCTCTAGAGCCCAGTTTTTACAGGGTGCTCTTTACTTATCTCACAGAACTGATGCATGGATTTGTACTTGATTTAACATACAGTATTCAACTGCTCCCAATTCACATTTTTTTTTTTTTGTGAATATGATCTAAAAAAACAGCTGCATAAACTGTTTGCCTATATGTTATACATAATTTTTAAAGTTACACAACAGACATTGTAATTTTTTTTTTCTGCTTTGTTTTTACACAAAGCCTATGTCTTTTACATTACACAGCACCTTTTGCTTAACTTCTAAAGATACCACATTTAAGCTATTCTTCCTGTTTTGGAGTCAGCAGTGTTTGCCACTATGTCTATCCCTAGTCCCAGAGAGCAATGTTTAGCACTAATTGCCAATTAGGCTGTTAGACCTAAGCTTTCTATGTTACATAATCATCATCTACAGCCTGCATGCAAAAGTGACACTAGGTTCAAACTTCTTTGAAATGTGGCTCCTGAGGTTCACTTTATTATTGTGCTGTGCCTCCTTTTTTTTTCTAAATGAGAAGGCATTAACTTAACCTTAAAGCTTTATGACTGGCGAGGGAACATTTTATGAGCAATCTGAAAGAGCACCTTTGCAAGAAGTCGTGTTACTACCCGCCCTATGTCTTCCCTCCACTCCGGTATGTCAGGGTTGTACATGTCCAGATATTTAGTAAACTTCAGAGGAAGAACATGAAAATGATCTAGAAAAACAAAAATAAACATTTTTGAACAAGTAACAAACCAGTCTTCAAAAACAATTTGTAGAAATAAATGCTGGAAATCATAGAATCACAGAATAGTTTGAGTTGGAAGGGATCTTCAAAGGTCATCTAGTCCAACCCCCCTGCAAGGAGCAGGGACATCTCCAACCAGATCAGGTTGCTCAGAGCCCCATCCAGCCTGGCCTTGAATGTTTCCAGGGATGGGGCATCAACCACCTCCCTGGGAAACCTGTGCCAGTGTTTCACCACTGTTTTTACACTGAGGTTTCACCACCCTCAGTGTAAAAAAATTTCTTCCTTATACCTAGTATGAATCTACCTCCCTCTATTTTAAAACCATCAGCCCTTGTCCTGTCGCTACAGGTGCTACTAAAAAGTGTCTCCTCATCTTTCTTATAAGCCCCCTTTAGGTACTGAAAGGCCAGAAATGTCTCCCTGGAGCCTTCTCTTCTCCAGGCTGAACAGCCTCAACGATCTCAGCCCTTCCTCACAGGAAAAGCGTTCCACCCCTCTGATCATTATATATTTGGCATTATTTGCTGTGCAGCACTACAACACCTATGAACCCCACTGCTCTGTGTTGTGTACTCTTGTATGGAGCAAGAGTACATTCCTGTCAGGCACTCAATTTCTTTCTCAATTTTCATCTACATAATCAAATTCATGCCTAAAGATAAAAAAGCTGGAAGAAAAAAAATAAACAAAGCAGATTTACACACGTGCTCTGGGGGTCACAATCTTCCCAATAATTTTTCCTTTGGACAACACACCACCCAGACATGGTTGGTTTCTTCTATTTATAATGGGAATGTGCCAATGGATTTTATTCTCACTGAATTATAAATATATATATTTTTGCCCATTGCATGTTCCTATTTTTCATGTAAAATGAATACTTCACATATTCCATCAACTAGCTATGAAAATAAGTACAGAAATGATATACCAAAGGCTAACTACTGCCCTCTTCAAAGAAACAAAAACAAGATACACCCACAACATTTCTGTGGATATTGTCCAAAATATCTGAAATACCAGAAATGAGCTGTTTGTTCCTCAGTAAACAGTTTCTAAAATCTTTCCTTCCTCCGTATAGGCTCCTTTGATGAACACCTGGGGAACTTAATGCAAAGCAGAGAAAGAGATCCTCTGGAAAGCATGAGTCAAACTGACCTCCCCATGCTTCCAACAGAACTGTATTTTAATATGGTTTTCTTTTCCATGGGTTTATTTATTTCCCCCATGACCAGTACTTTCTGGCTCTTGGTGTGAGGATTGACCAACACTAAGAGCAGAAGCAGTGTTTGAAAGCCAGAGTCATTGATCTACTCACACTAGGACATCTTATACTTCTAAAGATTTCTGAAAAAGTGGATGCACTGACAAGTGGTAGCACAAACATAAAATCTATCATCTTAGGAAAGAGAAAGTTCATAAAAGCCACATTTAGTGTGAGTGTGGTTTTCACCATTATTTTAAATTAGTAGTATACTAAAAGCAAAAATAACAGAATCTTCTTCAGACAATAGAGATACATCATGTTGTGTATTTCATGGTATCTGAAGGCTTTTAGCTTTGCATTAAAAAGAATCTTTTTCACTTATCACAATTCCCATGTGCGACAGCACAAATTCAAATGTAAATAATTTGTCAGCACTTCGCCACTACATTTTTCACAGTATATTAAACCTTGTTACCACACTACAAAACACAACAAAACACACCAGGGCACAATGTAAAACAGGAGGTGGAGGGTTATTAAATAATTACAGCAGAGCTATATTTGATCCAAATTCTCAGATAAACATCAAAGGAACAGTGACATATTATGATAAAAGGCAATTGTTTCACATTGTTTTTAATGCTAAGAGTATATAAACAACTAATTTTTTCAGAGGTATTTAAACTAGTTTATTTAGAAATTCTAATAAACTCTCTAGTCATAGGCAAAATACTACTAAAACACAATTGCTATGTATAGCATTTGAGATCCACAGTAACATTTAAAATAAGCAAAGGAACCAAAACATTTCAGATGAAACTCTTAAACACAATCACATTGTTCAACTTCACGGAGTAAGCTAGTGACAGTTCAGGCCTCTAATTTTAACAACTACGTGTGGCATTAGATACAATTTTAGAACAGGTTCAGTTGTGTCAGGGCTGGATTAAGAGGTATAAGAAACAACTACATGTGAAACAAAGAAAAATTAACAAGAGCAATGTCTCACCAAAAACATGGACAACTTTTGAGTCTTGAAGCATGGAGCTCCCACAGGAAGCCTGCACTGTAACTCTGATGTCACCTGTCTCAGCAAACTTTGTCACCACAAAATTGTCCAATGTAAGGAGTGGCTTTAAAAAACAAAGAAAAATTAAAAATAGAATTTCAGCAAGAAACACAAGAACAGTGTCTGGAGAGACCGTCATTAAAAATACGAGCAAAAAAGGTTTCATATCAATTATTCAATTAATCAACACTGTAGCAAATTGTTCAATTACAATTTTCAAAATAGTACATTTCAGTGCCTAAATAGAACGTTCATAAACAGAATAGTTGCCAGATGGGGCAAACATTACTTTTAGAATAAACAGTAGAGTGTTAGATTTTCATTCAGATCCCACTGAAATAAACAGATTTTGAGTCAGGTTCACAAATCTCTACAAGGTCACGTATAGCACGCCACTTGTCTCAAAAACGTGCATTATAGTCAAGGTCAAAAGGATTACTCCTGTGGACTTAGAGCATGACCCATGGAAGTGCACCAGCCCACCGTCACCTCCAAGGCAGAATTGAAATACTCTGTTCCCTGACCATATCTGTATGATTTACAAAACTCTTCACAACACTACATCAATCTGCAGTGCCTGTTCTAGCAATGGCAAAGTCAATAATAACAAACAGATACAGGCTGGGATTATGGTAGACAGCACATTTACAAAAAGAAAGTTCATTGTGCTTAAATGAAGCAATTCCTCTGTCATACTTTGTCTCCATCACAAAGAAGATA
This sequence comes from Tetrax tetrax, assembly GCA_009806455.1. Classification (NCBI taxonomy): domain Eukaryota; kingdom Metazoa; phylum Chordata; class Aves; order Otidiformes; family Otididae; genus Tetrax; species Tetrax tetrax. Next base: position 98,265 of record WHYT01015504.1, on the reverse strand, counting down.
TTTTACTTATATTGTGAGAATTACCTTAAAATAAATTAATCTAGCTAGACAAGAAATATTCCCAACAGAAATACTTGGATGTTTATTGCTCTAGGATATGTTTATCTAGACTTTCTATCCCCAAATCAATATCACTAGATTGAGTGCTTTCATTGTTTTGATATCCTTGTAGATATTCCAGTTATTTTTGATACATCAGTTTATTTTAGAGTCGCAGAAAATATTTATCTGTACAATTAATATATATATTTCTGTACAGCACTTAAATTTATAGTACTCGCATTATCAACATGGAAGTGCTTAAATCCAAGTTTCATCATTCACCAACGCTATGGTGAGTGCATTCCCCTCCACAATTTTTTTTTCCCACAGGTAATGAAACAGAATAAATTGTTCTTTCCCCTAAAAGAAGATGGCTTAGAAATTCCAACCAATTCTGAAGAAAAATTTGCATTTCCACGTAAGTAGCAATAAAGGGAAATTAACACCTTAAGTGTATGTGAAAAACCCAGGGAAGTTAGATACTGCTGGCCATCAGATATAACTGGCTATTTGGAATGAAGGATGGTCTAAAAGAACTCATGCAACATGGCAGTATTTCTATTAAAGTAAAAGGTGTCATTCAACCTTTATTAGAAAGAGATTGAAAATAATCTCAGTCAAAACCATTCATGTACCTGAAGACTGTTTCCTATCCACCAGTAGAAGACTGTCAAATTAGGGTTCTTAGGCAGTATGGCGGCTGTTAGATTCACCTCCTGGTTTCTTCCAACAACTGGAACCACTTCTAAATTTAAAGCCTGCAGTGGAGCTGAACAAAGTTTCCAAAATATCACTGAACAAGAATCCATCAATTTATTAATGCATCTGTCCCCAGAAAACTCTCATCTGCACACCTTAATGTCCCAAATTTATTTTTCCCCTCCCTCCTGCTTGTACATCAGTGTTAAAAGCTGTGGGAATAATTGGAAGGACCTCTTTTCAACCAAAAAACCTCCCCAAACTATCCACAAAATCCTAAGGTAACATGATGGATCACCAAAATGCATCTCTGATGCATCTTTTTTGTGGTGCACCTCTAATTCTAGAAAACATAAGCAAATATTCTAGTTAAAAAGTGGAAAAGGCAATCTCAGCTTTTTTTTTTTTATGCAATAAAAGATCAAATGAATAGAAATCTAAGAAATCTCAAACTGCTATAGGAAAAGCACAAAACTGAAAAAGAATGCTGCTGACTACTCATTTTCATTATAAAATATCAGCTGTTAGGTACACAACACACATACACTCTCATTAAGGCATGCTTTGAAATAGATGTGTGTATCAGGGGAGCATTTATTTGCAACTCAAAATAGATAACCTCTGCACTCCAAAATGTGCCTTTAGAATAAGTTTGTTCCTTTCTGAACTTTTGCCTACGAAGGCTGTAAACGTTATTATTTGTATAAAAGAAATGCATCATTGCAATGATTGTATCTGCTTCTTAATGTTGTGGCCTGCTTCGTAATACAACAACTTTACTGAAAGAAAATCTTTCCCTTGGAGGTTTCAGAGTATATCCTTTTCAGAATGTTTGGAGGTAAAAGCTTTATAATAGTTTAATGTCACTGCTAGAATTTCTTAACTTCAGCTGCAGCACCTATTCAGGATGCCAAAGCACTGTATGGCCCAACATGCATTCATTACACAAATTGAATACTAAACCATTCATTTCTGTTTTATGCTAAATCTCTTTTAACTCATTCAAAAGCCTTTCAGCTCAGTTCAAACTTACAGGTAACTAACACCAGTCCAAAGCCTTTCTCTTACTCTATTTCATGAACTGAGTCATTGTCCATTCACTTATAATTCACTTTGACTGCACTGCTTGAACTTCTCTGAGAGCAAGTCACCCAAGCTGAGTACACCCTCCTTTTCAGCTCACTTCAACCAGACTGTGTGTTGCTTCATTCAGATATAAGGCTCTACTTTCATTCTCCATTTTATCTGATGACTCTTGCCTTGGTTTCGGCCAGGATGGAGTTAAATTTTCTCTCAGTAGCTGGTGTACTTTGGATTTTGGATATGAAGAATGTTGACAAACACCCTGATGATATGAGTTGTTGTTAATGAGATCAAGGACACTGTCCAGCTTTCCATCTAACGTGCAGATGTAGGAAGCTGGGAGAGAGACAGACAGAATAATTGACCCAAACTGGCCAAAGAGAGTATTCCATGCCATAAACGTCATGGTCAGTATATAAGTGGGGGTTGCCCACAGAGGGGGCATCTCTCTCTCACAGGCATCGCTCTTTCAACCTTGCTAGGCTCCCTTTCACTCTTGCTTGCTGCTTGGATTTGTTTCCGTGATCGCTTCTTGGGACAGGCTGTAGCAGTCATTGGGACATTGGGTGTTGAGGAATCATGCATTGTTCACTTTGTATATCTTAGTATTCTTATATTCTGTTATTATTGTATTTTTCCTTTGCTATTTTAGTAGACTGTCTTCATGTCAACCCACAAGTTTCCCTTTCTTCCCAATTCTCTCCCCCATCCCGCTGGTGATGACTGGAGAAACTGCGTAATGGCTCGGGATAAACCATGACCACTCTCTTTAACCACCTACATGAATTCAAAACATGTTAGGTACTTAAGAAATGATTTCTTCAATAGCTTCTTTACCAAAATGGAGTTACGGTGCTTCTCCTGCTGCAGGCGTCTTGAGGAAAATTCAGAAATCGTAGGACTTCCGTCAGATCTATTCCTTCTAGAAACAGATTTTCATTCTGATGAGGCAAACCAAAGAAGTCTGGAAGGCTCTGCATCTCTGTTTTGATTTTGCCAGAAATTTACTTTTTCCCAGAGGAAATGGATCATTCTGAGATATGATTTTACTCCTGGAGAACATTACTTTCTTTTACAAAATTTTTAGAGAGGAAGTTTTTTGGTACTTGAACGGTGACTGTTATTTCAAGTTTGCCATTCCTATATAGTAAAGAGCTAAAAATAATTCTTGTGAGTCCTTCTGCTTGTCTCAGTCACATAATTCTGTAACACATTTGAACAAGCTCCATAGAGTGCTTTAGTGTATACAATTAGGAATGAAGTTGACATATACAATTTCTGTTTAAGGAAGCTACAATTTCAGTACAGTTTTCAAAGCTCCTTGATTATTCACCCACTATAAAGATTATGTTTTCATGAAAAAGAAAATGTATGTCTAGTTCTTCTTCAGTTTTTTTTTTTATTTTTTAATTCCAGGCTTCCTACTCATGTTTATACTATTAGACTTACTCTAATTTCTCTTACAGGTTGTTATAAAGTTGTAGATTGTGTGATCTGGATCAGAAAGCACAATCTGTATGACAAGCCAAAATTTATGTAATTGTCCTGCATTACATGGCATCCCACAGCAACAGAACTTGGCAGGAGTGAAAAATAATTCCCTTTACCATTTGTCCTGGAAAAAGTCCCTTGGGAATACATCAGTTGGAGACAGACTAAAAGTAGGACTCTGTGGACACTTCTGCTTTCATGGATTACACAGTGAAAAATGTCCCTGAATGGCTATTAGTGTTTCTCTAGAATGTCGAAATAGCAGTTTAACTAGTGCCAGCTAATTTCCTCAAATATTGTAATTTACCTAAAAAATTAAACAGAGCTAATCACATAGAAAGTATTTATTCAAGTGGGCTAGGTAACAGCATCCACAGGAATGGACCATGTCTGCTGTCACTGCTCTACTGCCGCTGCACTTCAGCACCAAAGTCCTCCTCATACATCAGTCACTTCACTCGTGAAAAATACCTCTGGCTTCTGCAATTTGTAAATCTTCTGCATAAAACACAATTGACATCTTTTATTTTTACTGTTTATCGTGATGTAGGCCACAAGAGAAGCACATTCTGAGTGGTTGTTCTGCTTTCCATCAGGGCTTGCTACTGTTCATCATTCTCTGAACAGTAAGCTGGTCCCCCGGGAGAGAAGAATGTGACACAGAGTTTTTGCTATTTGTTGTTTGTACATATCTACTGTTCCTGTGCTTAAACTACTTCTCAGCACCTAGAAGCTCCTAAAAACTAACCGTGAAGCCCTAAGTAATTTATCGGAGCTCTTTGAAGTTCTCAAATGATTTAAAAAACAAATACAACAAATAAACAGATAATGAAAACGAGGTGGGAAAGTTCTGATCCTTTCCATTTGATTTCAATAGGAGAGTGTCCATTAGCTCCATCTGCTAATCAGAGCAGAACTGGAAACTCTGGACTCAAGAACTCTGACTAGCAAAATACATAAGTATCAGCAGTCACTAGGCAGGCTGACATAAAGCACACACATCTGTGCACAGCCTTGTATGCAGCTCCAATGATTTCCATTGCTTTGGGAGTAGGATGGAAGACAACATCACTCACAACAGAGAGAGACAGACACCTGGAGAATGCAAGATGAGTATCTCTTCTTTTGATGTTGTTTTTTTCTGATTTTTTGGCACATCTGAAAACAGGGAAAGCAATAGATGTCTTGAATCTTGAAGGAAGAGGAAAATTCAGTTCCAGTTAAGAGTTTCCTTCTTCACTTCAATTACGAGATGACTGAGGTACATTAAGCTTGTGATGGTGCATGGTATTCCCTGTGCTATGCTATTCTTTTCCTTTAAATCTATTTCATGGGGCTTTCTGGGTCTTAATTAAGGAAAGGGAGAGAATTCTAAGTCAAGTAATACTGCCTACCATCATGAAGTTACACCCAAGTACCACTTTAAAACTTTCTCAGAACTACCTACCTAAGATCTAGATTCTAGTACTTTAATAAGTAGCTAGACATTTAGAAACAGTGAGATTTTTAATAGTTTTTAATGTCATGTTTTTCAACATGTCTGTTCACTTGCTTCACAGAGCACTCAGAAGCTCCTAAAAAACCCATATCTTGAAGTGTTAAATTTTAGCTGCTAAGACTGCCAACGGGGTCTACAGTCAGGAGGATGGATCAAAATTGAGATTTGATCTGAGGCATGCTTGCTATTTTAAAGATTAAACCACCATCCTTCTCCCAAATCCTAACAGAACTAACTCTGACCTCCAACAGATCACGCTTACAGGCCTCTGCATTAACAACATACAGCACTGCAAGATTGCATGAGGTTATTGAAAAAAAGCACATTTTTCCTAATTGTGACTTGTAATTTTCTTTGCTACTTCATAGTTGTCATAAGGTTTTTATGCAGCGGTAAGTGTAAGAAAAACAGAGAGCTGATTTACAGTTGACTTGGACGAACATCACAGCCTCATCATGCCCAGCCACATTCTCAGCCTTCACCGAGACACGGTAAATCCCAGGATTCTCATAGCGGTGACGGATGGGTTCTCCAGTCATCGTAAGGTTCACATACATTGCCTTAAAACCATCTCCGAGATCCACCTGGTATTTGGTATTCAATATATCACCCTAAAAGGAAAATATATAAAAAATATTTTAAATGGCGAGAACCGAAATAGACAGGACACATTATTATAACCATTTCCTGAATCACAACAGCATTGCTAGCCCCAGCCAGATATTTTGTCTCAATTGCAATAGCTGCAGTAAAACTACTACACTCCTGGCAAAGATTTAAGTGCAACAGATGCTGTGTGCATTAACAGAAGTAATACTAACTTTCCACAGTAAGGTGCTACCTTGAAATCAGACACCTCAGACCACTAACCAAGTTGTACAACACAGAAATCATCACTCTTGTCTTAATGTAGCTGGACATTAACTAACATAACAATGGAAGGCAGTTTCAAGTTCTGGAGTCATACTCCTATGATTGCAAACAACTAAATATTGTTATTCTAGCCAATTACCACTAGCCTATGCAATTATAAAATAAAATCAATTGGCTTAGATCACCTTGACAGCACCTTCTAACAACACTGTCTGAGTGTCAGCCATATAGGCTTGAAGATCCAAGCTGGGATCTTCACACAGAGTTGTACTGTATTATACAGAGCTAGCAACACGTCTAGAACTAACATGCAAACTACCGTAAAATTAGAACCGTAAAATTAGAACTGTAAAATTAACCGTAGAGTACGGAGCTGAGTTTGGGAAAGGATTTAAAAGTCCAGTGAACAATTCTGTAACATCAAGCACCTCACCTAAGTCATAACTCAATGCACTTTTGCGCATTCTTAAAGTGCTCCTTTAAACAACACTGTCTTCCTAAACTCAGGCCTAAAATACTGCAAGACTGATACTATTGTCAGAGGACAAACATATGCCCATCACTCAGGTTGTGCTGGTGTGGCTGCTCAGCAGAGAAGTCAGGCCTGTGCTACATGGACTGACCACATGGATGTAGTCAAAGGAAAATTCATTTTTGCTGTAAGCAGCAACACTTTCTCAATACTACTGGCAGCACTGCCTTAGCGCACTGCGCTTCTTCCTCCGTTTTCAGCAATATGTTCCTGCCTGCTTGCCACAGTATACAGCCATCACAGTCATGCAATTAAAACAGGTTGAAGGGCCAGGCTTGGTAGAAAATCCTCTGCACTGTGAAAACACAATGTTGGTTTAAAAATCTTCATAGCCTCTAGGAAAGGAACGTATACATCTATGTGCTAGTCAGGTGACATGAATAGCCATCAGAGCAGAGAAGGATTGACATCCATCAAAGTATTAAAAAAATCACTTCACTTCCTTGAAGCCACTCTCTGAAATAGCTTTGCATCAAAATCTGATTCCAAAAGGCAGCACTAATGTAAAATCAAAGGAGGTCGCAAAGTCTAGAACTTTCATTCCCTCACATTAGAAAGGGAAGGAAAACATATTAGTTTTTTCTCCTTTTATTATTTTGCAGTTTGGTTGATTTTCTTCCATGTTTTATGAGATAAAAGAGCATTGCTTATAACGTATAAGAATATCCATAAGAAGGAATCTGTAGAGTTATCAAATACCTAAACACCCTATTTCAACACACATAAAGGACCTTGAAAGCTTCCTTACTGTAAGTATTTTTTTTCCAAATAACATCTTTCTTTTGACAACAGATGGGTAGAATTTAGCAGAGGAGATAATAAGTTATTAAAGTTTAAAGTAAAAGAGACATCTTCTTGACAGCAATATGCCAGTAAGTAGAATCTCTTTAGATGACATTAGCTTGCAAACAGTTCTTGTTTGCTCTTTCTTATGCTAACAAGTATACAAGCATATTTTTTCCAGGTGAGACAGAAATCAGTGTTGAAAGCCAGTTGAAGCAAGCTTCTCTTAATGTTTTATTCTAATAGCTTCACTAGAGTAACGATGAGAGTGCTGTCTTCAAAACACCAAGGCACTTCTGTTTCCCTCGCCAGGAAAGATAGAGAGCAGTGGACAGATAACAGAAGAGTCACATATGGAAAAGGCAGGCAAATTTGAAAGGAACTGTGGCTTCCACTCCCATGCAAAATAGATGACTGTTGTGACATGATTTGTTCATACATTCAGCCAATAGAATCCAGGAAAAAAAAAGATTATAATTACAAATTATTATTATTATTTCTAAGATGATTTGCAAACTGCCCAAATACACCCGAAGTCTGCTTTCTTTACTCCCCAATGACTGGAATTCCTGCAGTTAGTAACATGTAAACATAAACCAGTAAATTAATTTTACTCAGCAGAGAAAGCGGTATGTATTGGTTTATCCTAGTAGAGCCACTTCTTAAACTCAGTAGCTGTTATGAATTCTCATTAGACTTTGCTGTATAGATTAAATCCTAAGCAATGCTCAAGACATTTCAGTATAAATATTATTCTTAGCCATAGGGGGCAGCAAACTGCTACATTTCTTCTAAATCTGCCTTCCAGTTTGATCCACTGAGCAAAGACTTAATCAGAAAACACAGCATGGGATTCCCTTCAAGATCTCTGACTTTCAGAGATTTTTGAATAGTTTTAAATGTTTTACATATTGTCACATAGATTCATCAAAGCTTCAGAATCTGTATAGTAGGAAGAAGTCAAATTGTCAATCAAAATAATTAAGTACAAATTGCAACCAAATGCTCTGCTCTTACAATGAACATTTCCAAACAAATTATAAAAAGAGAAGGCAGCATCACTTGCCAGACAACTGTTGGGGCACTGCAAGCATTGGGATGCTGAGCCTGTGAAGTGTTAAGCAGCCCGGTGTTCTGCATGTAACCTTCTTGATTCCATTACAGAAATATCTCCCAAGTGCCCGATTTATATTGCACAGATTTGCCAAAACGTGTGAACTTACTTCAAGCTCTTGAAAATCAGTGGGGTTAGCCAGGAAGTACAATACTCTGGTAACCTGAGCACAGCAGTTAGAGCCTAATACTAAAAAGTAAGCATTAGGAAACATACCCATGGCAATCAATTCATCCAAAAATTACTTGCTGCCTTTGATCAGGGCCTTAAGGCATTGTCTCTCTCAATAAACAGAAAACAACATATCTTTAACAACACAACAAAGATACAATAAATGTTCTTATGCTGTGCTATTTGCTGATTGCTGTAAAGCTTTGCCTAATTCCTTTCTGAAAGGCAGATTCTCAAATACATTTACACCAGAACATTAAACGTTCTCTGCATTTCTGTTATTTTCTGATACAATAGTTAAAATTTTCAGTCCAAGGAGACTTCGGTAATTTAGTTCCTTTGATTTTTCCAAGAAGTCACTGCCTTTAAGGAATAACGGCTGACTACGCTGCTGAGGATACAGATCCCATTCTGTGGACAGAGTTTGGTAGCTGACTGAGCTTACTGGATGGTTTGATTCACTTCAAAACAGAAGTTTCAATACTTAGAAAGTTATTTGTCTTTGTCTCAAGTACAAATTAATCTCATTCAGCAGCAAAGCAGGTAGGAGAGAAATGAACCCTAAAAATAGTGAGAAACTTTCATAAAGTTGATGTTTATTACTACCTGCTCTTGTCTGACAATGAAGGTGATGTCTTCCCCAGGCTTAACAGCCAGGCTTTCTTCTCTGATGCTGATCTGAAGTCCCTTGGGAGCAATCAATGGACACATATGCTGTGCTAAGTTCTGCTGCAGGTCTACACCACCTTCACACACATTAGAAATGACTTTCCTGTACCTGTAAAAACAGTAAGCAGCGAGCACAGTGAACTGAAGGTGAGCAGGAGAATGCCATTAGAGGCACCAAACACAAGTGTGATGGTAGCTAACAAATATTCCTTGGGTTCATGAACAGACAAGATTGCAGATGATCGAAACAACTCATGATGCAAACACTCTGATGAGGGACATTGCTTTTACTGAATAAAACCTGTTGAAGAAAGAGCACGTGCAGAGCAATGATGATTTCACTTGTATGCATTGGAAGAGTCTGCCTTTTCAAATTTAGAAGCATGCCTGACCAGCCCTCCAGGAGCTAGATAGCGTGCCATCCTCTCTGCCATACCCTTTCCTGGCATGCAATAGTCTTCAGTGATCTAGAGGTCTTGGTTCAAATCCCAAAAATCAGGAAGAAATTAGACAAAGCAGCTTCTGCATTAACCTAGAACAAATTGCTTAACTGCTGCTCTCAAATCTACGCATTTCTTAAAACACTTAAAGCATTTATTTAACATAGCAGTATAAAAGAGCAAAAAACCCAACACTTTTAAAGAACTAATAAAGAAATACTTGGATGTGTACACTAATTGTTTACAGATAAGTTTCACTCAGGTATGTTATTTTTAAACTTCCTTTAAAATCAGAGTCAGATTTCACTCTTCTGAATTCCTATTCCGTATATCGCAGCTGTCAGCCGCAACCCAAAAGGCATCATTTTCCTTGGTAAGGCAAATATACACAGAGACCATGATTCTATTGCCACATTTGACATTTCATCATTTGGTTCTCATCCCCACAACTGACAGAGATGATGTTATGATAAGCCAGAATAGATGCCACCAGCTGCAAGTTATTCTCAGCACAGATGTCAGACTACACTGTAGTGTGTATTCTATCTGGTATTGTTTACAGTTACTGAAGCATTCCTTTGATTCTCAGTGTCCCATATGGTGAGGAAAAGAATCTATTCTCCACAGAACTCCTTACCCCTATGGAAGTGAGAGACTGGGGCATTCTGTGAGATGTTACTGGCTCCTCAGAGTAATGCATTTGATTCAAACTGAACATTGGTCTGAACCCAAGTGATGGGCTAAAAGAAAAGACTCTGAATGGACACTCCAATCAGAAGTGCAACAATGGCTAAAAAATGGTAGAAAGAAAAACTTAAAAAATACTGGGAACAAGGCAGTTCTTCCCCTTCTCAAACGGATTAGTTTTTGAACTGCTGTGAATATGTAAAGTAACAGTTTTCTTTCATTAGTCTGTAGGAGGCTTCTACATATGCTCTAAGTCAGAGTCAGGACTTTTGTATTTCCCAGCTTTTACAGTTTGCCTTATTTACTTTTCCGTCAAATCATTTTTGTGGCCCTTGGTTGAAACATTCTCCTCTCTAGAAGCCTCTTCAAGACAGTTAAACACAAAATCAGCTTACCCAGTGCTGCTGGTGTATGCCTGCCCCAGCACACAGTCTTCAGGAGGTGCTTCTGGGTTAAACCAAAAGTTAGCAAAGCATTTGCTAGATTCCGACTTCAGAGGTGCAGAGCGCTCAAACCCATAATCACTGAAAAACATCAGCTCTGGGTATGTTAATATCCACACTTCATTCAGCAGTCTAATTTGGGGAAGATGAGTCTACTATTTTAAGAGTAAAAAGATTTTTTTAGTATTATTCTACCAGTTGAACATACAAGTTGCTGAAGCCAGTTCTGTTCTAAGTATAATTCCAATGGGAGTTGTGTACACCTGGGGGAAAAACTGGTTGTAATTACTTCGTCAGTTTTGCAAAATTAACTCTCCTGGTAGCTTAGATTTTTAAAAGGTTTCCTTTGCCACTCAGATCAATACATTTCTTCTGCTTGTTTAATTTTTTTTTTGTTGTTTCATTTGCAAATAGAAAGGGTTTTCTTGCCTTATAAATCAATCCAATGGTCATTTTTCAAGTCTTGATCAATAGAGAAAAACAACAAGATTTGTTCAGTCAGGTGAAACAAATACTGTTATTCAAATAACAGATTGCCTATTTGTTTATACATAGCTGTGTGGGGAGAGGGGCAAAAGGAGGAAAATAAACCCAGCTCAAACTATAAGTAACTATTTACTAGGAATAAATCAAAAGGTCCACAGACAGACTCACCATAAGAAATCAGAGTTCACACATTCACAAACTTTTGATGTGAGAGCTGATGTGAAACTTCTCCCTTTAATGCACCACGATGAAATCTTCCTCTTCCGAAAGCTCCTCTGCTGGCCCATGATGCAACGATCACCCTGAACATCAAAGCACTGGACTTATTGCACACTGTAACCTACACCACACAGATGTAATCTCATGTTGTCATGAGAAAGGATGGTCTTGCTGCCAAGACTCTCTCATATTCAAATGTATAGGTATACAAAGCTCTCATAGCCAACACTGTCCACTAACAGGCCATTACAGAGTTGTGACATACAGTGTATTTTAGGGTACAAATTCAAAGACACATGAAAATTTCAAGTGCAATTTAACCTATGCTTCATGTATGCACAATCTAGGCACAACCCTACAATTGGCCATTTAAAAATTCAGTGTGGATGCAGACGGCTGGCGTTCTATCTAAATCATCGTGTCTCATGTTGGCAGTCAATAGGACTGGTAGAAATAAAACTATCTGAACACACTCCCCTTGTAAGTGGGCAGCTGCAAGCAAGTAGCTTCTAATTTCTGAAAGACATTTCAATGCCAATATCTCAATATACTGTTACTCATTAGGCTCAGATCTGCATAATATTCTTTGTAAATACACACCATTCCCAAATAAGAAGTGTAAAGATTAGGCAGGAGAACTAGCAACTGAGAGCTGGAATAACATAGAGTAGTATGCAAAAAACTTCAACTCTGCAGAGAGTGAGAGAACAAATGTACTGGAAGAAGCACAAGTATAATAATCAGAATGATTATGAATAAATATGACATATTCCATTTAATACGAAAAAAACCCCCTCACATTGGTCTCTTTAATCAATATGTTGTATAGAGAATGTAGCTTCCCAAAACTGGATTTGGCCAGAACACCAGGATTAGCACAGCAGAAATGGTATTGCCCAAAAAACTGGACTCCATTATGTGAATAGTCCACTGAGACGCTAAATTACTTCTGGAATAGGCTTTACTTAGGGCAATTTATATAGGAGTATAGTATGTGGTCAGGAAGTTGGCAGAACATATGGCTGCACATTGAAATTGCTTCAATCAATTTTGCACACTTTAGTTTATGGCATATGCTTCATAATCCAGCAGGACCACCTATTATTATGGCAGACCACCAGATATACTTCTGCCTTTCCCAGGGCACTGATCACACAACCAAAGGGAACACAAAATCCTCCTCCACTTTAAACTATTGTAAAATCAGCAAATACCAACATAAGGAGATCAAAGCTGGGGATGTAGCATCCAAATTCTACTTGAAAATATTTTGCTAGCACATAGTTCTACACGAATCTGAAAGCTATGTAACATAAGACCATGAATACCTGCAGATTCGTGAGCTCCCAAGATTCATAGTCATCATCAGTGCACTCCCTGGGGAAGGATGGTCTGAAGTCCACCTTCACCAGTTCCCAGTCGGAACGGTAGCTAATATGTCCAAAGACTCTGAACAAAAAGATCAGAAGTGAAATCTTACTGGAAGGAAATACCATACATCTGAGATTCCAGTTTTCAGTTCTGTATTTTCTTTTGGTCATGGTTCCCTACTAAATGGGTTAATTTTTCTTCCAATTTTATTCTTCTTCATATACAACATCTCCAGTTAGAAAACATTTGCCACCTGTTTATGAAACTTTACAATGAAAAAACATTAGAGATTTCTTTTTTTTTTTTTTCCCCCACCAAACTATCCAGAAATTTAATTGGAACTAAACTATCTTTTCTAATTTGGAATCCGAAATTTTTGTCTATTATCTTGTTATATGAAACACATATAGAGCTCTCAGGTTTTAACAGGGAGCTCAGATCAGGGAGCAGAACCCAGGATCACGAGATTCACTTTCCAGCTCTGTCACTCTTTCCTTATGATTACAGTGCAACTTTTTCAGTTGTTTTTGTTGGGTTGTTTTCTTTTATCTTCTACAGATTTCAGATGGCAATTTGCTATTGTTTAAACTCACAGCAGTATTGAAATTGTATTCAACTCTAAGGAATACACTGCATCTACACACTGTGTTGAAGAACTATGAGTCTCCTTTTCACTTCAGATAATCCAATGTATAACAAAAACCAGCCACAAACTGTAAATGTCATTTATGGGAGGGGAAAAAAAAAAAAGACAAAAGGAAATATCATTGCTTTAAAAACCAAACTGCACTTTCAAAGCAGCCAACATTTTCAAAGTCAGAATATTTATTTCCAAAACAAAATGGGTAACAATGACATCCAACAACAAATTAGAAAGGATAAAGACTCTATTTGGGCAGAAGTCAAATGTATTTGTGGTTTGTGTCAGGCTTATATGCCGTACTTGCCAAAGAATTTAAGGTTGATTCTGAAGCCAACAATTTCTGTGCAGTTCATATTGTACAGAGCTCATATTCCAAGGTTTAGTAGCATTCTTCGAATTAATTTATTCCTTTTCTTTTGCCCTCAGTTTTGTCCAAATCCAGACACAGCAGGAATGGCAGAGTTTTGCTAAAAGCATTCTGCTGTGCACAGTCATTTCTCTTGTCCTGAACACCAGGTTCAAAGTGGAAGTAGGGTAGACCAGAAGTGAGGAAACGGTGGATTCTCTACAGCAGAGGCAACATCATCACACTAAGCCTCCTCCCTGGTAGATGGACACAGAGCTCTGAAGTCTACTAACTACTCTGAAAAATAGTTGCAGAGACTAAAGATGTACAGTGATTTTCTCCCTTCCTTTTTGGTGTATTTGCTTCTCTAGCCATAGCACAGAGATGTAGATATCCCTAGATTACTGCCCATGCTGCCCACATTACACTGACTGAAAAATCCATGCTCACAGGAAACTTCACCATCCGAAACGCACTTATTAAACACAAGCATGGGCATTTTGTTTGTATGTCTTACTCTTTTCTTGTAAGGCTTGATACTAAAGGACTCGGATCATCTACTTTCTTTCCTTTAAATCCCCCTATGGCTTAGAAGTAGAAAAAAATACACAAAAACTAAAAAATGTGGCTCGGTCCACTGGCTGTATACGCACATAGGTGTGTGGTCCCACTTCTCTCATCGAAAGTTTGAGATTTGGTTCCTTTTTCTGGTTCAGCTGGATCCTGAGATTTGCTGTCACCATATAATCTTATTCACTTGTAGCTACATACTCAATAAAGTGACTGCTTAGGTGGTCTCATGCTTTTTCCACAATGTCTGCTTCAGTGTGACTGGCTTTGCTGACAGCCATGAAGTGTCTTTTGCATGCTAAATATCTGTACCTTTTTTTTTTCCAGTATCTTTTTTTCTCCCTACAAGGTACTAACATAAGCCAGACTTCATCATGTGCTTATGCAGCTACCTACCTCAGCGAATGTTTCTTTAAACATCACAAAACTTTACAAATTGGTTATATTTCTTACATTAACTCCTTTATCAACAAATATGTTCAAATGTAAGGAGCCAAGTCCTGTCAAAGCTTCTCTCTTGACTCAAGAAAAGTATTTTCTGTGGAACAAATAAAATTTTCTTCATTCATGTTAGCTATCTCAGGCAGATTAGTCAGGAAAGGAGAAGAAAGGAGATGGTTGGTTGAGTTCAATGCAGAACAGAATAATGACATTTTCCTGAAAGTATAAAACAAAATCTCTGAATTATTAATAATCATCTTTGGTGATTCCAGATGACTATGGAAGTGGAAAGATTTTGCCTATATATACATACACATACATATGTGTGTGTATATAACCACAGATATAAATCAATAGAACACAGCGCAGAGTTAGAGAATTAATTTTGATATCCACAAAGATACCAAACAAATTATTAAGCTATGCATTTATAACCACCTTAGAGATAATTAAAAGGATAACAAACACCACCACAGTTTTGTCAAAACGAAATCACGTCAAGCTAATGTAATTTCCTTCCTTTACAGGGTAACTGGTTTAGGGGAAAAAGGAAAGGAGAACATGTAGCATATTCTGACCTTTGTTAAAACTGTTACGCAGTTCTAGCTGACACTGTCTCAACTGAAAAAGGAAAACACCAGTGCAGGTAAAATTGTCATGAGGAATAGGAGCACATGTCCACTTGGAAAAATAAATTTTAAAAAAGTAATTATCAAACAGGAAAATATTTTGAGATATGTATCACAAAGATATAATGGGTCTGCAGTCAATATTTTCATTAACACCTGTGTGGTCAAATAACAAACACACACAAAATTTTGCAGATAATGCTGAAGGAAGGGAGCAGACACTGACTGGTTGAAGCAATAGTCAGAAATCAACATGACGAAATACTCCAAAACCAAGTGCAAAAAGTACCCCTAGGAAAAATACAACACCAAAGGTGCAAAACCAAAATGGAGAATAACTTTCAAACACCAAAGAAAAGGCTTGTGGAATTCTGGGGAACTAAAGTAAGTATGCAATGTTGCTGCAAAAGAAGAAAGACTAATTCTAGGTTGTATTCAGAACTGTAAAACAGAAGACATGGATGCAATTATTTTTATAAACTTGGCACTGGTTGAGCCTCTGAAAGAATATGGTGTCTAATTTTGGATGTTACATGCATATTTACACACTCACTAAAAATGAATTTGAAGAGGGGCAAGGATGACTCAAGCTGCTTAGAAAATACAACCAATGAAGAAAGAATTGGGTTTTTCTCTGAAAAAGATGGAACTGAAAAGTACAACAAAACATCTTCAGAGTCTTGTTTCAGACTGAAGTGTTGTCTTCAAAGAAAACTGGAGATGGGGTAAAAAGGAGGAAAGATAAAGATTAATAAACTTAGAAGTTACAGCTACACAATTCTCTAAGTCTTTCTCCTCCACACTGGCAAGGCCACACCTGGAATACTGTGTCCAGTTCTGGGCTCCTGGGTACAAAAGATAGGGCCATACTGGAAAGAGTCCAACCAAGCACATGAATATGATGAAGGGACTGGAGCTTCTCTCCCTGTGAGGAGAGACTGAGCGAGCTGGGACTTTTCAGCCTGGAGAAGAGGAGGCTCACTGGGATCTTATCAATGACTATAAATACCTGAAGGGCGGGTGCACAGAGGATGAAGCCAGGTTCTTTCAGTAGTGCCCAGCGACAGGACCAGAGGCAGTGGGCCTGAAACAGAGGATGTTCCCTCTGAACATCAGGAAACACTGGTGACAGGCGTGAGCAGGTGGAGTTGGATCAGATGACCTCCAGAGGCCCCTACCAACCTTAACCACTTTATGGTTCTGTAATGGTGGTGATACAAGCTATTGAGGCTGTTTATTCTCCCTCACTGGAGCAAGAAATTAGCAAAACACCACAGTTAGAGCTAGAGATTAGATAAACTTTTGAGATATTGTCCAGTCCTGCACCCTATAATTATACAAAAATCACAGAAATTATGCAAATTCAATTAGAATAATATGGAAGCTATGTACAAACCACATGTGTATACAACAAAGACACCGCTTCAATGGACAAACTATAAGCTTCTCTGGATTTTTAGCAAAAGACTTTTTGCCTGTTAGTCCAGCCTCTTGCAAAAAAAAAAAAAAAAAAAAAAAAACCC
>WHYT01015504.1:41310-81492 GCA_009806455.1 Tetrax tetrax | reverse complement strand
CCCCCCCCCCCCCCCCCCCCCAAAAAAACCCCACAACAAAAAACAAACTAATTTCCATTATGGAAACCATGACTCAAAGCCATGTTCTGATAGAGCACAGTAACTGCATCACTGATTTCACCATTCTCTGTCTTCAGGAAAACTCCTGAGATTCAAGGAAGTGTCCCAGAACAGTCACAAACCCCATGAAAAATGCAGACATATAGCTTTGTAATTCCTGGGGCAAATTTCCCAGGGAATCCAGCACCTTACATGCACCCAGCTTAGCAAACTGTTTGAAAACATGGTCTTGTGATCATTAATGCTGTTGGTGCAATAACACTTCTTGCCTTATTGAGGACAGGGTTTTTGTAGACCCATCAGATGAGCCAATTCAAAGGCATTGCCGTTAAAAACACATTGAAAGTATTTTTCCAAAGTAAGGAAGAAAGGCACTTTTAAAGTAGGATTCAATGGATTAGACAAAAATATGAGCTACAATAAAGCAATACATAACAGTAATCATAATCTAATTGCTCAGGTGCAAAATATGTATGTCCAACAAAACGATATGAATGGAAAAAACACAATGGAACAGTGCAGCAAGTGTAACTGATTATTAGAAACTAAGTATCAAGATGATCATAATTCATAAGCTACTAAAGCCTTCTTCTTGATTAATTATATTTCATTAGAAAGCCATCAAATAAATTCTGTTGAAACTATGAGAGATTATGCTGTGATAAATAATTTTTGAAAGAAATTCCAATTACTTTGGAAATTCATTTACTTTTATTTGCAAGAATTTGGGATCCATAATTTTAACTTCAGTGTTTCAGTTGCCATAACAACTTTGTACATTTGTTCCTAGTTCATTTATGAGCATATAATTTTTTAATTTGATTGCATCATTTGATAGTTAAGACAATTTAATGCAGTTTTTAAGCTAACTCATTTAAACTATTTGCTGGAGGATTGCTGGTTATTTCTGTTCCCGATAAAGCTCATAATCAGGGGGAGCTAATTTAACAAAAATCATATGCGATGATAATCTCTTACAGTAAATTCACGTTTCTATTCAATAGATAGGAGCATCTATTCAATAGATGTTCTTAGTTCAGATGCACAGTAACAGCTGTGTCGCCTGCTGCCTGTGTCACATACAAACCACCTGACTGTAGCTACGACGGTGCTAAAGCTGCAGACTCCTGGAGACTTACTGGGTAAACACTCAGCTTCCACGGCTTCATTCAGGAGAAATGACCCTGGTTTTGAAAATACACTGCTCATCTCAGATGTCACAGACATCTTTTTATAACCACTACACTTGCCTTCCTCTTTAGCTTTTCTGCTTTGTTCTTTAAGATTTTGTTCATAGGGTTTCACAGCACCAAAACACTCTTTGTCAGAGCAGGCAGATTTTAGCTATAGCATCCCATATCATGGATCTAATGCTACAGAAGTTAAGACACACTTTGAGAAACTTTTTGTAATATCATTGTGGTTTACCTCTGAGCTGTTAGCCATATTGTCTCCGGACAGAAAAATGGCTTTGAGCAGCCTGATGTCTGATACACCCACCAGATATTCAGAGAGCAGCATAGCTGAACCTGCAACAATTTTCCCTTGCTGCTGAATATTCAAGAACACTCAAAGGCCTAAGAGTGGTGGGACTGACCCCGTTGTACTACCCCACACCAAGGTTGCGAAGATAGCACACATGGAATTTATTCAGATGTTTAACGTAGCAACTTAAATTGTTCAAGTTTTGCAGTTATACTGAAGACAAGTGATGACAACTGCATGATGCATAGTTACTTTTGTTTGAAATCAGATGCCTCTCTCATTTTAGACATGTTGCTTTAATCTCCCAAGTGCTGGATTGGCTTTTGCTCTCCTCTATACGACTTTGCCATCGACCAAGATTTTTGAAACAGCATGCTGTCAAGGTAGCAGAATTTTCCTGTACAGTCCTGCTGACACACTCTGCTAGCTTGGCATGCCAGCCATGGGTGGAACAGGAACCTCCAAATGTATAAAACTATCAACAGTAAAACGTGGTTTGAATCAATGTCAATTGAGGACCCCACATACAGGTGACGTGGTCATTCTCAATGGCCCTATCCAGGATAACATGTCTAAATTCTTTTGGGCAGCACCTAAGCAAAGACTTCCAAGCATGTGCAAAAAGGCAGAACCTAAAATTCTTTATGGATCTAAATCTCCGTATCCAACAGTGAGTATGTGACCAAGCTGGGAAAGGAAACCAGACTCTCAGAGATGCAAGTTAACTAGTTTAACCACTCTGAGTTTGTCTCTTGGAAAGTATTCATTTAAATAGAAGCAGCCACAGACCTACGCTGAGAAGTGGTATTTAGACCTTGTTCCCCATACAAGACTTCCTTTCCCATAGTAAATCATATTAGTAGCAAACATGATCGTCAGGGAACTTACTGTACTGTTAAAACATTTTTTTAACTGTCACACCTCCCTGATTATTTTTATAACACAACTGCATTTCAGATTGAATACTTAATCCACCTTACAGTCCACTAAGTATCAGAGGCCATTTACATTAAAGCAGCAGCAACTTTCTCAGTTATCTTTTACATAAAAGTAGTGAGTTAGAAGTTTCTTGTCAATTTTTTACAAGCTCAAAGAGCTGAGTTCTTTGCTTCACTTAGACCTTTACTAGAAATAATGACAATATAACTGAAAAAGCAAACAAATGTGACCATCTTATTTTTGTTTTGCCTGTTGTAGTTCATATTATTACAGTCCCTTTGAACATACAGCAAGACACATGCCCTCCCCATGCCAGTCTGTAAAGAAATTACCGAGTCCAGGGAGTAAAGCGATGAGGTCGTGACACGGAAGGATGCACTCCAGCGTGACCATTGCCAATAGGCAGTGTTCTCCCTAATCCACAGAAGCTGTAACATTATTAATGAAAGATTTTCAAGGGGATATGGGTTGGAAGAGCGAGTTAGTCATGACTATGTCCTACAGTGCTATTTAAAGACTACCATTTTGAAAAATAAAATGACAGATGAATCTTTATAGACATGCTTCCCTTCTAACAATTGTGTTTGCTTCCTTTACACCACTGTAGTATCAAAAAAAAAAAAAACTAGATAAGTCATAGGGTTCCTACTAGTAAAACGGATGAAAGTAATGAAAGATTCAAGCTGCAGTCTGTTATAAAGCAAGATTATAATTCCACATATTTTTCTAATTCCCCAAAAGAATGTATCAGAGGTCACATTTTCAGCAGCCTTCCTAAAACATAGCTACAGAAATGATTAATGCACCCATGTGCAAAAGCAGACACCTGCCTACTTAAAGCAACTGCACATGAACAGTGCTTGTGTACAAAACAGATCATGTGCAGATATGCTAAGACACTTATGATTTCAGTGCCTTAAACTACAAACACATGCATATACTTAATGCACTAAAGAGAAGAGCAGTTTTTTCTTTTTTGGGTGGCGGTTTGTTGGGTTTTTTTTGGTTTAGCTGCCAAAGTGAAAAATGAGAGGAGGAAACAATTTAGTCGAACGTGGACCAAAAATATGTTTTTTCATTTTTTCCTGTCCTAAAAAATAATAATTGTCAATCATTCTTTTATGCCAAAACATCTTTGTTTCAGCTCTTTTGGGGAAAAGAACGGAAATGAATGCTTAGGTTCTGAGAAGTGCTAGGGAGGAGCAGGATGAGTGTGTTCCCATTTTATCGAGAAGCTCGGTGGCTCCACGATGTTTGTGAATTGCCTCCAACATTTTTTCCCATCTATTTGGTAAATTCTTGTCCAAGAACAGTCTTTTAACATGTAAGCTGTTTGGAAAAAAATGCAGATTTAGTGTCTAGCCTGATGCTTTATGTAGAAGTAAATACAAGTTGGACAGTGAACAAAATGGATTAGTTTAAGGAAAAATCTATGACATTATAAAAGATAGCTTTGCATCATTCCGCTCTCTGCTGTCATCTTACTTAAAGATCAAATTAATCTGGGATACTTACAAAATTTTATAATTAATTGTTTAGGTAGTTTTTGGGTCTACTCACATAGTTAAAAATCAGATCTCTTTTGTCACAGGTAGGAAATTCTTCATTCAGACTTCACCTAGCAAAGTCAGTAAATAGCCTATGACCTAAATCGTAGCTCCTTCATTCTGAGAGTAAAATGCAGCAAAATGGAGTTCAAGGCCTCATCAAAATTTAAGTAAAATATTTGAACAATTTTATTGTTGGTCAAAGTTTCCAATGTCTACCTCATCATCACCATTTATTAGAACTAGACACTAAAATGGAACTGTCTCTCTGAAAGAGAAGTTGGAGCATCACAGTTCTGGGCAGTCACTCAGTGATAGAGGCTTAAAATGACACAAAGACTCCATCTGAAAAGAAAGTCATGTGTCACCCTTTTTTTCCTCTCCTTTTCTCCTCCTTTAAAATAGGGACAAGGTGATAAAAGATTCTTACAGGAAAGGATTCCTAAAATTTCCGTTCCTTTTATTCAAATTTATTGCTGGTCTGCCCTCAAAATGTACTAAATATGGGCTTTAGGAAGACATGGAAAGCATCACATTCCCATGCTTCTGAATATGCTACGAAAACATTATGGAAAGAAAAGAAAAAACAAAGCTTTAAACACTGGACTCCTTTGAGCAGTAAGATACTCAAAGACAACAGGAAAGGTAGTGTGCTGCCATGCATGGGACAACAATAAGCCCCACAAACTACACGTAATGTTGACTGTTATTGATGTTGTGAAAGGTGAAGTTGACATTTCTAGAAAAAACAACAACTGCAAAAATCCAGATCGTTCTCCCTAGTATCTAACACCATTGTCTCTGCTGCTCCTTCCTCCTCAGAGGGAGGACTCCTCACAGTCTTCCCCTGCTCCAGCATGGGGTCCCACCCACGGGAGACAGTCCTCATGAACTGCTACAGTGTGGGTCCCTTTCACAGGGTGCAGCCCCTCAGGAACAGACTGCTCCAGCGTGGGTCCCCCATGGGGTCACAGGCCCTGGCAGCAAACCTGCTCCAGCCTGGGCTCCTCACTCCACGGGGCCACAGGTCCTGCCAGGAGCCTGCCCAGCGGACCCTCCACAGGCCACAGCCTCCTTCAGGCATCCGCCTGCCCCAGCATGGGGTCCTCCATGGGCTGCAGGTGGATCTCTGATCCTCCGTGGACCTCCATGGGCTGCATGGGGACAACCTGCTTCACCATGGTCGTCACCACAGGCTGCAGGGGAATCCTGGCCAGGAGCCACATTACTCTCCTCCCTCCTTCTTCACTGACCTTGGTGTCCGCAGCAAAGTGCACAAGGCTTGTGCCTCCCACTCTCTGCCCGAGCTTCTACTTATTCAGAGAAGAAGCTTCCCCCGAACCCCGAGGAGCCCCTGCAGAACTTCTTTGCTTCTCTGCAGACTGAAAAAATAAGACCCAGCACCTCGGGGGAGACACTGGAGCCGTGCGAGGTAGCCTGACCGGCTTGCGTGATAACCAGTGCTACCAAGAAAAAGAGATGAGTGGTAGTAGTGGGTGACTCCCTCCTGAGAGATACGGAGGCACCCCTCTGCCACCCCAATGCGCTCTCTCGGGAGGTGTGCTGTCTCCCGGGGGCTCATATCAGGAACGTTGCTGAGAGAATACCTAGCCTCATACGGCCCACAGACTATTATCCGCTACTGGTGTTTCATGTGGGTGCCAGTAACACAGCTGGCAGCAGCCTGCGAAACGTCAAAAGGGATTTCAGGGCCCTGGGTACAACAGTCAAA
Source organism: Tetrax tetrax (assembly GCA_009806455.1). Taxonomy (NCBI): domain Eukaryota; kingdom Metazoa; phylum Chordata; class Aves; order Otidiformes; family Otididae; genus Tetrax; species Tetrax tetrax. The sequence goes on along the minus strand of WHYT01015504.1, from coordinate 75,729 downwards.
GACTCTGGGGCGCAGGTGGCATTCTCCTCAATCCTCCCGGTCGAAGGGCAGGGACCTGAAAGGGCCAGACGTATCTGGCAGGTCAACTCGTGGCTCAGGGAGTGGTGCTACAGCCAGGGCTTTGGGTATCTCGACCACGGGGCGTGCTTTGAGAAGCCCGGGCTGCGAGGGGCGGATGGCGTGCACCTAACCGAGAAGGGGAAGAGTGCGCTTGGACGAAGGCTTGCCAGACTCGTCCGGAGGGCTTTAAACTGGTGTTGCTGGGGGAGGGGGAGCACAGTTCAGCCCACTGCCATCAGCATGGCGCCAGTGCCAGCACCGAGGGTCCAGAAGCTGAGGAAGGGTCTTGGGTGTGTGCAAATGAACTTAAACTGCGGTCCAAAAGAACTCCTGTCACTCCAGCCAGCAAGTCGGCTTTGTCGGGGGCCCTGCTGAAGTGTCTCTGTGCCAATGCACACAGCATGGGAAATAAACAGGAATAACTGGAGATGCGTGCACACGAGCAGGGCTACGACCTTGTTGGCATCACAGAGACGTGGTGGGATGACTCATACGACTCATGGAACGTCAACATGGAGGGGTACAGGCTTTTTAGAAAGGACAGGAAGGGGAGACAAGGAGGGGGTGTCACTCTCTACGTCACCAACCGTCTGGAGTGCGTGGAGCTCGGCCTGGGGATGGAGGAGGAGCTGACAGAGAGCTTATGGGTCAAGATCAGAGGACGGGGATGGACGGGGGATGTTACGGTGGGGGTCTGTTACAGGCCGCCTGGCCAGGAGGACAGAGTGGACGAGGCGGTCTATAGCCAGATAGGAGCAGCCTCGCGATCACAAGCCCTGGTCCTCATGGGGGACTTCAACCACCCTGACATCTGTTGGAGAGACAACACGGCAGGGCACAGGCAGTCCAGGAGGTTCGTGGAATGTGTTGACAATAACTTCTTCCTGCAGGCGCTAGAGGAGCCGAAAAGGAGGGGTGCCACGCTCAACCTTGTGCTCACCAACAGGGAGGGGCTGGTGGGGGATGTGAAACTGAAGGACAGCCTTGGCTGCAGCGACCACGACACGGTGGAGTTCAAGATTCACAGGGCAGTGAGGAAACTACACAGCAAGCTCTCTGCCCTAGACTTCAGAAAGGTGGACTTCGGCCTCTTCAGGGACCTGATAGGCAAAGTGCCATGGCAGGTGGTCCAGGAAAGTTAGTCCACATTCAAGGAGCACCTCCTCCAAGCTCAGCAGAGGTGCATCCTGATGAATAACAAGTCGGGCAAAAAGGCCAGGAGGCCAGTGTGGATGAGCACGGAGCTCCTGGGTGGAAGCAGAGACAGGTAGCCTGGGAGGACTACAAAGAGGCTGTGCAAGTGGCCAGGGATCGGGTGAGGAAGGCTACAGCCCTGACGGAATTTATTCTGTCCAGGTACATAAAAAGCAACAAGAAAAGCTTCTATAGGTATGTAGGGGACAAAAGAAAGACCGAGGAGAATGTAGGCCCCCTCCAGAAGGAAACCGGTGTCCTGGTTACCTGGGACATGGAGAAGGCTGAGGTACTCAATGACTTTTTTGCCTCAGTCTTCACTGACAAGGGCTCTTGTCTCACCACCCAAGCTGTGGAAGGCACAAGCAGGGACTGCGAGGATGAAGAACCGCCCACTGTACTCGAAGAGCAGGTTCGGGAACATCTGAGGAACTTGAAGGTGCACAAGTCCATGGGACCTGATGAGATCCATCCTGAGGGAACTGGCGGATGAAGTTGCCAAGCCACTGGCCATTGTATTTGAGAAGTCGTGGCGGTCTGGTGAGGTCCCCGATGACTGGAAGAGAGGGAACATCACCCCCATTTTAAAAAGGGGAACAAAGAAGACCTGGGCAACTACAGGCCAGTCAGCTTCACCTCTGTGCCTAGCAAGGGCATGGAGCAGATTCTCCTGGAAACCATGCTAAGGCACATGGAGAGCAAGGAGGTGGTTGGTGACAGTCAACATGGCTTCACCAAGGGCAGATCATGCCTGACCAATTTGGTGGCCTTCTATGATAAGGTGACAGCATCGGTGGAGAAGGGACGGTCAACGGATATCATCTACCTGGACTTTTGACACTGTCCTGCACGATAACCTTCTCCCTAAACTAGAGAGGCATGGGTTTGATGGATGGACCACTTGGTGGATAAGGAATTGGCTGGATGGCTGCACACAGAAAGTGGTGGTCAATGGCTCGATGTCCAAGTGGAGACCAGTCACCAGTGGTGTCCCTCAGAGGTACGTGCTGGGCTTGGCCCTGTTCAACATCTTTATCCCACTGTCCATGTTGCCGACAGAGTGCACCCTCAGCAAGTTCGCCGATGACACCAAGCTGTGTCAACACGCTGGAAGGGAGGGATGCCATCCAGAGGGACCTTGACAGGCTGGAGAGGTGGGCCCATGCCAACCTCATGAAGTTCAACCAGGCCAAGTGCAAGGTCCTGCACCTGGGTCGTGGCAATCCCAGGCACAAATACAGGCTGGGCGGAGAATGGATGGAGAGCAGCCCTGAGGAGAAGGACTTGGGAGTGCTGGTGGACGAGAGGCTCAACATGAGCCGGCAATGCGCCCTTGCGGCCCAGAAGGCCAACCGCGTCCTGGGCTGCATCAAGAGGAGCGTGGCCAGCAGGTCGAGGGAGGTGATTCTCCCCCTCTACTCTGCCCTGGTGAGACTCCACCTGGAGTACTGCGTCCAGTTCTGGAGCCCCCAACATAAGAAGGGCATAGACCAGTTGGAGAGGGTCCAGAGGAGGGCCACAAAGATGATCAGAGGGCTGGAGCACCTCTCCTATGAAGACAGGCTGAGAGAGTTGGGGCTGTTCAGCCTGGAGAAGAGGAGGCTCCGGGGAGACCTGATAGCGAGGAGTCTTCCAGTACCTCAAGGGGGCCTACAAGAAAGATGGGGAGAGGCTGTTCCATAGGGCCTGTTGTGATAGGACAATAGATAATGGTTTTAAAACAGAGGGAAGTAGATTTAGATTAGATATTAGGAAAAAATTTTTTACAATGCGAGTTGTAGAACACTGGACCAGGTTGCCCAGAAAGGTGGTGGATGCCCCATCCCTGGACACATTCAAGGCCAGGCTGGATGAGGCCCTGAGCAACCTGATCTAGTCAGGGATGTCCCTGCTCCTTGCAGGGGGGTTGGACTAGATGGCCTTTGAAGGTCCCTTCCAACACTAACCATTCTATGATTCTTTTTTTAATTATTATTTCCCCTTCTTAAATACATTATCACAGAGGCGTTATCACTGTAATCAATTGGCTTGGCCCTAGCCAGCGACCCTAGACCCGGCCAGGTCCACCAGACAAAGGGGAAATTTCCAGGAGCTTCTTGCAGAAGCTGCCACTGTAACCCCTCCACACCACCCAAAACCAGGACATGCACATACAGGAGCTCTGCAGTTCAGAGACATCATAAAGTTCCCAGCAGCATCGTAAGTTGATACTTAAAGAGATTTTGGAAAAAAAAAAATCCCTCTGAAAAAAGTACCATTACCCATAAGGAAGATTTCCATTCTACCTGACATAAAGAAAAGCAGTCCTTTCAAGTAACCTCTTACTGGTCTTTTTAAAAGGGCCATGGTCTGTGGTACCACGGTTATTGTGCCTGCTGGGTTTATACAGCAATCTAAATAACTCAACTGGGGAAACACTCTCAGAAGCTGAACTGTGATTCAGAAGTCATTTTAACAGAATTGAAACTTTCATTATATGAACTACTTCCTCTGAAGAGGAACATCAATATTTCAGACACGCAAAAATTCTTCCTTTTTCCACTGAGTTAGGCCATTATTCAATCCAGCGTTACTAAGTAATTTTTCACAAATACAATATACTGTTAAGTACAACACTGGGTTGCAGTACCTTTCATTCTTAAAGAGTTTAGAACAAAATATAGCCTACTAGTCCATACACTGTGTTGATGAACACATATCAATTACTTGACAAAATGTCTTAGCAAATCTTATTCATTTAGTAATAAATGGTGGATTTGAGCTCTTAATTTAGAAATTGATTTTTACACAGATCAAGTTTCCTAAACTTTAACACTTTATTGCTTATCTTTCCTAAAACTCTTACTACATCTATTAGAAATTGATTTTTACAGAATGAGTTTCCTAAAGCTTTTTACTACTTTACCACTTGAAACTCCTAAAAATCTTAACTAGGTCTACTGCAGAGCACAATGGAATAAAATAGTTTTTCTTTGGCATTTGAGTGTACATATTTTTAATACCCCAGGGGATTTGAATGAATTATTTAGATTAATGTCAACTGACAGATGGCAACTCAGTTTTATGAAAACTTTTGACAATTCAACATTTGCTTTTACTCTACTTTGGAGAAATCAGAAAACTTTCTGAAATGAAGACTTGAGACAACCAGGTTCATATTTCCTCATTTCTTCAGTAAAGCTTTCCAGATCACTTCATTTTGGATAGGTTAGGACTGAATAGGAATTCAAATGGAAGTCCCTTATGAGTCAGGTCAACATCCCAATCATCATACTGGAGAATGATAAGTCTCTCTTACACACAGTGTTACCAGGTCCCTTAATGTCCTTCCCAGATAATATTTTTCTGGATTTTTTTTTTTTTAATAAAAATCAAAACGCTTGAAGGAAATCCCTAAGCTGGTTTCACCGGAACAGCTGCTTTCCATACAACTAAAATATTCTTTGACTCTTTTGTGAGTTTATTCTAGAAGCTTTAAATAAAAAACTGTCTCTGTTCCACAATTATGCTGTACACTTTTTCAGTTATTACCTTCCCACTTCAGTATTATGTTATCTCTACTAATTTATGCAGATTTTGACATTGGACTCCTCACTCAAAGTCCTTACTCAAACAAACTCCCTATGAAAGGGAGAAAATGAAATTCCTGTACAAGTAAAAAATGTCACACTAGGTCGTTAGTAATGGATTTGGGGATTCTTTAGGGTGAAAGACACTGTTAATTTATTCCCATTACCATACACAAGCTCATCTTACCATGTTCTAACCAAGAAGAAAAAATGCCTTTCATCTAAAAAAAAAATTGAAAAGATGATATAGTTGACTCTGTTTTTCAGGGAGTGCAGATCAGTGCATGACATTTCTCAAAAGCAGCAAATCACTGTGGATTAAGTCATGCACAGCAACTCAGTACAAGCGTGAAGTTTTGAGAGAAAATGACCTATGCCAGACAGAATGATGAAAGGTCTTGATGCAAAGTCAGACAGCACCACTGGGCAGACAACGTCACCCTGAAGGTAAAACTCAGTCAAAAGCAGGAGGAGAGACAAGGAAGCTGATAAAAAAGCAACAAGGAAACACACACTGTAAGTTTATTCTTCCTGTTATCTTTAGAGTATGGCAGAAAGGCTGCAAGTCTTTCCAGGACCAGTCTGTGACAGTAAGTGATTGATGTCCTCCATGTTCAGTAGAACTAGCTGTAAAGTAAGATCCTGCAAACCTGGCACTGAGATGCTGGAGTCAGAATCTTGTTCTGCCCTTAGAAACAGACAAGTCATACAATGCCTTTTTTTTTTTTTTTTTTCCAATCTGGGCTCATGTACCAAATCTAGCTACAGTTTTATAGATTTCAGATGGATGATGTCAAAAAGATATCATTTCACATGACCTCTTCAGTCTATTTAGCCAGATATTTAAGTACATCTTCACAAAATCACTGTTTTTAATGGTACTTAATAATAAAATATCCCACAGAGCATACTTCACTTTATCTGCCAGTAAGTACAGTTTAGGATAAGCTTTTGATCCCTTTGCTTCCACTGAAATCAATGAAAATTCTTCATTCAGAGGCATAAGTATCTCGGTGTGGCATATATTATACCATAAAAAAAACCCTAAGCTTGAGCGAAGGAGAAGATGGTGGAGTAATACTGTTCTTCTCAGGTCACGCATGTATAACAGAGAACAAACGGGACAGTGGAGAAAGAACGAACGAACAGACCATATTAATCCCTGCACAGTACAGTGTCATGAACTTGGTGCAATGCTTTTAAGTACATTGGGTAGGATTTCTGTTTTGCTGAGGATCCTTACTCCACACTGAGCCTTTTTTTTTTTTTCCCCCCTGGAAAAAAATGCTACTGGTATATGCCAACGGTAGCTGTATTTGTCACTCCTAAGAGAACAAGCTTGTCATGAACACACTGAGCTCCAATGTAAAGGATCACACAAGCTGTTCTGATAGGAGCACAGGTAACAGCCTGCACATCTCTGAGTGCATTCCCCTTTCCTGCTGCAGTAAGCATACGTCTTTCTCTCTGATTGCACAGGTGTTTTTCAGTCTCAGACACTTCTAAAATACTAGCATTTATTCTGGAGACAGAGCAAAACTTGCAGCTCAGATCCAGATGTCCCTGGCCCTTTTGAAAGAGCTAAACAGGTGCTTGAGCTGCAGAATTTTGTTATTTTTAACTGTATTCACAGGAACTGCCTCGGTCACTGCACAGAATTAAAACACAGTATTTTTTAGCACAGTCTTTGGTTACATAAAGTAATGCAATGCTAGTTACTAGGACAACAAAACAGTTGTATACACAGTGAAGACAATTTTCACAAGAAGAAAGGATAGATATTTAGCATTTTTGAAGTCTGTTTAAGAATCTACAAAAACAGAAAAAAAATGCAGGAAATACTTAATTTTTTTTCACCCGTGTTTCTCAGATTTATATTTGCAGTCCTATTATTCCACTCAACCTGGTGGTAACCTTGCGAAATTTCATATGAACATAACAATTAATCTTTACAATCTAAAATACTGTACTCAGAGAATTTCAAAGACAGGTTGCATACTAGGGCTGTTTGGACATCAGTGTAAAAGCCTGTGTGACTGCAAGAAGCAAAAGACACTGACTCAAGGACTATCTCAAACATCCACAACTAAAAACATGCTCAAGTGCATAAGCAGAGAGAGCCCTGAAAAAAAAAAAAAAAAAGGAGATGAAACGAGAAACTTACGTCATGACCAGTGTTTCATCTCCAGGTTCACTAAGTAATCCATCTACAAAGACTGAAGTGCTGGTAAAATTATGTGTACTCCAAGTCTGGCCTTCATCTATGCTGAACCTGTAAAAAAAGCATAAACTGTTTAATTCACGACTATTATTATACAAAACAGAATTAATTCATTCATTAAAACCCACCTATTATTATACAAAACAGAATTCATTAATTAAAAAAAAAAAAAAATCCCCTCACTACTAAAGCCTAGGATTTATGATAACCAAAATACAATATGCCTGGACAGGATGTTACATTAACGTGCTCTTTTTCTCAGCAATGTCTCACATCTGTATTACAGGGTGTATAAGAAATTTGCCGCAACAATGGAAATTGTCAGGCAGATAAAAACTCAGGTCTGTCAACAAACTATCTTGCTACCTTGTAGGTTCAAGAGTAAGTTAATTTACACTTCATTCTTTCTAGGAGTCTCTGAGCTAGACACCTGTTAAGCAGAGGTCAGGGAAACATGAGAGGCAAAACAGTCCAATTGCTAAAACATGCAGGAGGTGCAGTAACTGCAAGCACCAAGATGATGGCCCTTCACAGCAGCTACCATCCACTTAATTTTTTTCAAAACATGCTGATGAATCAGCAAAACATATTTCAAATACTCTGTGCACCCAAAATTTATGAATCAAAGTCTCTTCTGTACATTTCCTCCAGGTCTTTTGTACAGTAGGTTAACGGTGGCTTTCATTCTAGCTAACCAAGCACATAGCCTAGTTTCTACTAGCATACACAGTATTATTCAAAAATGAACCTAGTCACAAGTGATAAAGATCTCTCTTGTTTTTTATGCTGAAGACCATAGTTTTGTGTACCTTTACATAAGGTTACCATATCATGCAATTTAAAACTTGATATTTTAGAAACAAAATGCTTTGCAACAAATCTTTCCTGCCACGCAAGCTGAGAAGGCCATTTGTAGCATTATCACTGTATGACAGGATCTACACATAATATAGTTAACTTGTGCACAAATATCTCAGAAGAATTGGGCTTCTTGCGTACTGTATTACACAACACATAAGCACATTGGCTCCCAAAGTCTACATTACACTGTTCTTGCCCGAGCAACCCGGGGCTATTCTCCAACGTCTTCATTCACTGTGGCCCTTTAAGAGGACAGAGCTTTATTACAGTATAAATGAACTATCCTCACAGGATACCTAAGCCTTATCTGCATCATAGGTTGAGCATCATCGCCTTATACTGCTGGTGCAAATCAGTAGCAGGTAACAATGATGCTGAACATGGCTTGTACTGTAGAGTTCCAGGATAGCCTTTTAAGCAAAAATATCTACACTGATGCAAGAAATTTTTATTATGATTAATGTATTATGCTATGGTACCTTCAACACCATGAAGTAATCATTAAGAAAATATCCACCTGCATTTTGTTGACTTAATGAATGTTAAATTAAGCTGACTCCACCTGCATTTCATACACGAGCAAATTGAAATGCTCATCTTAAGCTCTGAACTTTGCCCGAGGTCTTGAATACACAATAGCTCTACTTTAATTGACTGTAGGATTACTTGAGTATTTTCAGAGGGATAGAGGTATCTTTGATGGCCACAATAACTCCACCATGGTCCAGGTACAAAATGTGATGCTCTTCTTCAAAAACCTACAAGTCAGAGAAACAAAGGCCAGATAAGCAAATGTACAAACCAGCAGAAATAAAATGCACGAGCAAACCAGGATTAAAAGACTTATATGTTTTATAATGTCCACACTTCAAATTGAAAAGGACATAAAAGTCAGTTTAACTCTTATATTTCTCCCAGCTGTAAAAGTAAAGAAACTTAAGCAGGTGAATCAGAAAATGTTCAGGTTCAAATCACAGTCAGATTAAACTGTCTAAAATGATTTTAGCCCGAGCTTATATTTCTCACAGTATGCATTCTGCATTCCTTCCTATTATACATCACCAAGTGACCTATCACCTTACTTCGGTATTTGCCATATTCTGTGTATCTTGCAGAATAAAATGCTTTGTAGTCTAATTCTAAGAAAAATAAGAAAAGTATTGCTGTTCGTGACTTTCTTGCATGTTCTCCAGACTGTACAGAACTTGAAATAATTGCTGCAAGCATGTTTTCTGCATTTCCAGTGTCAATGATTTATTTAAACTCAAACTTTATGTGATCTCACACAGAGGCCGCTCTGAGTTCTGAACCAAAATATGTAACATGGATTTAACGGTATAAAGGACTCTAAATTTCCTCATTTTCATTCGTTTTCTATTAGTTATCAGCAGTACTAAAATAAATGAACAAATAAATATCTTCCCTTTTTTACATCTGAAATCTGTTTTAAGACAGGATTTACTCATGTTATCTACCCATGAAAGTTCATTTAACATAAGACTAGGTGCTAAAGTTAGAGTTACTATACACATTTAGCAGTTAATGGATGAACAGCAGCCTTCTACACACTTTGACTAAGCAAAGATGAAAAAGATAAAAGTCAGCTTTACTTTGCCTCATGAATGAAAAAAAAACCTGACAATACCAACTGCTTCTTTTTTGACAATAGTAAATGCTACATTTAGAGGATTTATCAGCAAGACTGAACCGGAGGTGGGGGGAAGTATCTTACAGCACATTCACAATTACTTTAAAAATAGTAAGCATTTAATTTGGGTTGAGAATTCAGTCTCTCTCTCACCTAATAAGAGCATATTTTGTGGGAATCCTAGAACTTTAAGTGTCTGATCAGCTTCTCAGTGTTGCCAATTTACAGGCAAAACCCTGATATGAGGCATTTACAGTCCTATGTACTTGTTCCACACAGCTGCATATTTTAAAAGAGAATTCAGTAAAGGATAGATATTAATTTTAGATGCACTTCAAAAGGATGAGATCGGCTGGAGTCAGATAAGGAAGCAGAGTGCTGATCCTCCTCTAAACTTTGTTTGAACTCTTGCTCAAATCAGAATGAGACAGTATCTGCTGGGACACAAAGGCTCCAAAAGTTTCACAACCACACTGAAGGTAAAGGAAACTACTATCTGCATCACTTTATCCAAATTAGGTTTTCCCAGAAAAGCACCATGGCACTTCCTCACGCACCATTTCAGTACCCCAGCTTTACCCTACATCCACTTTGCACACTATAAAGCACAGCAAGTACGTTACAGGCACACTAACGCCATCTTTATATCATGCTCCTCTTGCCCATGTTTCAAATGTTTAATAACCAAGATGTATGACATTCTTGATAAAAGCAACTCTTCATCTTCAGCACATTGAAAAGAATTAATGATTTCATGCCTGTGGAGTTCAGCAGAAAAGTAATTATTTATTTCTGCTTTCTAGAAACAAAACCAAGACAGTTTCCATTGGATTTAGGCAAAGATGGTCCCACTGTCAGAGCTGAAGTTCAAACCCAGGAACAAGTGATATGTATGTTCACAGTCAGCCACAAATTGTTATACGTCTCTCCACTAACTAAAATCAGGAAATAAATTTATTACCTTCCTCATTAGTAGGAGGAAGGTAATAAATTTATTAGAAACTACAGAATTGGAATTTATAACCCATTTCTAAGTTTCTTTCCTTCTTTTGTAATTTTTGGAGCACGTTATCTGCTTTACAATTGTAATATCAACTTCTGTTCTTTTTCTCTCTCTTCTCCCTCTGCTCTTCAAGTTTTTTCTTTGTCTATCCTAACAACTTCACCAGCTATTTCAGGCCAGAATATCTGTTGGGAGCAATTAGGGGAGTTCCACTAAATCAGTGAAAACGCGTTCAAATGATTCTAGAGAAATATACTCCCCACAATTTTACTCTGAGATATCTAAGTTTCAAAAATAAAAAATGCTCAAAGTCACTTGCTTCTCTCACAAAGTTACATCCATTTCTGAATTCAAATCCAGAAACAGAAGTTTTCCTATATAGAATAAGCCAGGTGAAGCTTCCTGGGGTGAGAGGCTGGGATTGCAGCCTTTACTTTTAAGCTTAGCGGTGTTACCACCCGTCTCTTAACATGTCTGCAGAAAAATAAGTGCTCTTGCTTAAACAAAGGTTTTCCAAATTGCTTTGATGCAAAAGGATTTGACATAGAGAAATTATATTCTAACAAATAAAGCACTGGACTAAAGCTCCAGAGATCTAGATCCCATTCCCAGATATACAACCGACCTTCTGCATAACCTTATTAGCTTAATTGAGCATTTTGTCGCTACACTAGCTACTTTGGTAACAGATCACATATGAAAGGTTTTTTGTTGCTGATTTTTCCCTTTTATTCAAGCCATTTCTTTTGAAAGCCAGACCTTTCTCTTACTCTTTTTGCCCTATTTCAAGCACGGTGTTGTAACAGATGTTGTTGAAATAGCAATGGCAATGTTAATTCTGAACAGAAATGTTTTTTAAAATGAATAAAACACACTCATATGTACACACAGGGTCATCTTTAGCATTTGACAGAGTATCCAAATATTTTAAAGTCAGGACTGAGAAAACAGGCCCCACAGGGGGAAAAAATGTTTAAAACCTGTGTAGTCTGAAATTGTGTTAAAAGTAGCCCGTTTCTTTACAAATGCAAGATTTATCTATCTATCTAACTCCTGCCACACTCATTAACACATTTTATGATGCTGTTTTCCTGGCGTAATAGAGAAATCTTCCCAATAGACATATCTGTCCCATGAGTTCACCTCAGGCTACATCTTTGTGGTTCACTTAAGATTATTTAAGCTCACATAGTTCATGATAATGTCAAGGTGAGATTCCCTTCTCCTACAGGCCAGATCACTGCTGTTGCATGGACATCTAAGCTACTTGTCAAACAGCTCCCAAACTACCATTTATAGTGCAACGTTGCACAATACACAGTCACAAATTTCAGTTTGCCTTAAAATGGCACGCAGTGGAGTGATGGTTTCAAGAGATACCAACAAGCAGCTCAGGCATCATGCAATAGAAAGGCAGAAGAACAACTGGAGCCAGCCCAAGTGGTATTGTGGCTACTTATATTCAGAATCCTTGTTTCTACTTTTCCATTTATCACCAGAATTTACTTAATTTCACAAAACTCTCATTTGGGCATTTTTATTTCTACCTATAAACACTGGCTGTATATCCTACCATAGTAAGTCTTCCTGAACTCTCATATGACCTTATCATATGTAATATCTAGAAATACAGGTTCAGTTGAAACCATTTAAGTGTACACAGCTGGTTAAGAAATTATGGAAGGAAAATGATCAGTAGATCATTGTTAAATTGAGAATGTACTACAAATTCAGGAACTCAGGGAACTAGTCCCAGTTATGAATCACAAACTGAATCTGAATCAACAATGTGATTCTAGTGCAAATAAGAGAAATCTTCTGAAATGAGGTGCCAGTAATGTCAAGACACCAGGGCAATAATTTAATTCTGTCTGGTACTGATAAAAATTGTAATTTTACATTCAGCTTTACTATGCTTCAGTAGCAGGATGTCATATTAGATAGCCCAATCAACAAGCAACAAAAAGGAAAAGCACTTTAGAAATTTGATCCATTAGAAAAATCAGTGGATTTAAGTCTGCTTTTTTTTTTTTTTTTTCCCTAAGGGAAAAGACCCTATATTCTGGGTAGACATACTAATCATCTTGCAACATCTGAAAAGTTATTTAAAGGTGACAGGATACCACTCCGCCCAAAAGACAAGAAGAAATCAACTTACCTTGCAGAATTCATGAAACTGCAAGCACAGCAGCAAAAAGCACGCCAGCTTATGCTAAATATTCAGAAAAATCTTTGAAGAATGGTGAAACACCATGTAGCTAGACTGCAGAATCTCCTACAGTGGATTAACAAATAGGTCTGGCAAAGCTGTTAGAGATGTTCCTAGTACGTTTGATGTTGTCTCAGATCACACGATTGAATTACACATCTTTGTTCTTCCTCCCAGTCCTATATTTCTATGAACCAATATTGCTATTATTTCAGAAAAGCTTTTAATTATTTCCTTGAACTGTCTTTTCTCCTAAGTCTATCTATTTTTCTGCATTGCTGTGTTGCTACACAAGCACAGACTGCTGCTCTTCTAGTCTGCAGACAGGTCTGCCACATCGTGTGTGGCATGTAAGAAAGGTTACATGTACTCAGTAACGACAGCTGCAGTTTCCAAGTCAGTGACTTAAACTGACCCGAAGAGTTGTGCAGAAATACAAGCTTTGCTCTGCTTTTGCCAACTCAGAAAACCTGTAATTTACTGTCTAAATAATTCCCATATCATCTGACTGAAGCCTTGTCTTTTGTTGCATGAACTCCAGTACCACTGTCCTCTTGAAGAAGTGTTCAATCCTGAACAGTGAGGCCATAAAATACATACAATAATCTACATTTTCATTCTGATCACAAATATTAAGATTGAGTAGGCTCTTTCAAAGGCTTTGCAGCAATTTTAATTAAAATAAAGCTAGCAATGGTGTTTTTCATTTTGACTGTCATAATGAGGGATCAGTTTGTCATTGGTTTTACAGCATGAATAGTCATCTTAAGGTCAAGTTTCATCATATATAATTTGCCTGACTGTCTCACAAATAAAAAGCAGCAAAAATATGAATTTGATCTCCTTCATTCTTTTCTTTTTTTTTTTTTTTTTTTTTTTTTTTTTTTTTTTCACCTCCAAAAAGCTATAGACCTTTGCCAAATGGTGAAAATAAATTATCAAAGAGGCCTCTGTGAAGTATTACACAACACAGCACCCACTGTAAATCCTGGAAGGCTTTTGCATTTAAACATCTATTTATTATATGCTACATTTCAAGAAGGAACGTGGCATAAAATTTTATCTTTTAAATCCCAAAGGACATACTTTAGTCCTTTGAGGGTGTTTTGTTCCCTCCTGGACATACATTTTAAGTAGATTCCAGATGATATTTTGTGTTGTTGCTATATACACACAGAAAGAAAATACCCCTGTGATGAAGCATTGCTGAGCATATTGAAAAATACATAACCAAGGTGCAATGCTTAAACTGACACTAGGCCCTGAAAGCAAAAGACATTCAGCATTCAAATGGCATTACACGTTCTACATGACTGGGGTTTTTTTAATACTTTGCGTTTGTAGTCCCAGAATTTATTAAATCATAATAAAAGCCGCTCAAAGGTTTACTGTTTTTTTTTAAAAAAAGTTTAAGCTTAAATAGCGCTTTTCAGACTATGAAGAAGAAGAATTTCTGCCTTTCTACTTAAACCATGCCTTTTAGCTTGGAATATTTGAGTTGCAAGATCTAGCCCAAGTCCACTTCATCATTAGCATAGATACTTATAAGATCTTTAGAGACCAAAATATTTGAGTTTCAGCAGAATCTGACAGCTTGACCAATTTGAGTCTCTGCAAACCACCTTCTTAATCTCTCCCAGTTTCCAAGTGAAACAGTGATAATAGCCACCTCCCTCAAAAGAGTGGGTATATAAACATTAGTCAGGCATTACAAAATTCATCACATTTGGTACATTAAAATTATTTCCAGGTGCCTTTGATGATATCTGCTTCCTACCTGACGCCATGTGTTCCCACAGTCAGATGTTATGTACATCTCTTCTTTATACTCAACCAGCTGGGACCCCAGGTTACCTGCCACAAAACAGGAGGAAATAAGGGTTGCATCCACATGAGCAAGAGAGATTGGATCTAGTCCTGATGCCAGTCAGAGTGAAAAGTTCCCGGGTCAGAGCAAGAACTTACTTCAGCAGGCTTACTTCATTTCTGGTAGCACCAGATAATGTTTTAAAAACATGCACGTACGCTTTTAACTTCTTCCCTTACATTGCTAGCTATCCACAGGTGAGAGCAATAAGGCTTAATTCTAATACTGAAATGCAAAGCCCAGACCAACGTTTTAGTTTTCTTGCTGCATGCCGGAAAACCTTTTAGAAAACAACACTTATTTAAAATGCAAGTCTGAAACACCCATAAACTCAGAAGCCATACCTTAACCTTATTCACATTCTTGAACTTGAATTACTAAAATAAAAAAAAAAATAAAATTCTGTAAATCCTTATAAAGTGGTAGCAAAATGTGGAATCTGGAGAAATATGTAACACTGAATAGAGGAGGCAGGGGATTGAAAAAATGTGCAAATACAAAACAAACTAAAGTAGAATTACTTGATTTACCTAAATATTGACCAGGAAGCTATTAAATATTTTGAGAAGAAAGCACTAAGGAGCAGCAGCTAGCATTCAGATTACTGTAAAGCAAACATAAGTGTTTAAACAAACTTGTGGAAGATAATCTTAGCAGATGCAATCCCAATCTCCATCTTTCAGTATGCAGTATTTCAAATAGCAAACTATTAAACCATCAGGCAGTTTACAGTGTTCTAGGGGAGAAGCAATCATAGCACAATATTTCTTCTAAATTATATCCTCCAGGGGCTTTTGACTTAAATATATGGTTTGTATGTTTTTACAGTAAAAATAAGATTAAAGTTATCAGATCCTCTTAAGAAGAAGAGATGAGGAATAAAAACACTTGAGATTTGTATAGCAGTATGAAATTTCACTTGTGTATTATATAAATAGCTGTTTCTAACCACCAAAACAAATCTGTTTTTGCAGTGTGTGCTCATTAGTGCTGAAAAGTTCCTGAGAGGAATGGCAGCACCCACTGCCCAAAACACATGCTCTATTTGGACCATCAAGATTGCATGTGCTCCATGGTTTCTGGTATAATTCTACATTATTTAACCCTAAATACAGTCTAGACAGGATTAGGATATTTATGTTGAATCAGGGAATTTATAGGAGACTGTTCATTTCTTTCAGCTGCATCTAACGTTTCAGAAGATGCCACTGCCCCTTCTTGGCTTTTCATCTTTCCAACCCACTTCATGTTCTCACATCTATCAAATAATTCAGTACAGATTTAGTTGGCTGTGGCATTTTGAAAGTAAGGCCCTATTCCTATAGGCAATCAGGAGATTTTATAAGGTCAGTACAATATGGATGTAGGTGATGTGGACTGAACACAGACTTAAGAACCAGGCTTGTATGAATGAAGTAGATGTAAGACCCACAAGATTAAAATGTGTCAAAAGCAGCTTAGACTCAAAGTGCAGGGATGACTTATGACTGCTATTGGATGTGACAGCAGCTGTACCAAGAAGGAGGAAAGATAACAGGGTAACCATGGAGTGAACAGCCCCTATTATTTCCCTGCAAACATCTTTGTCTTCAAAACCAGCCCACTCCTAAGCCAGCGCCGAGGCCGTGGGGTGCTCACCTGGGAGACACACGTGGTCTCACCTTCCCACCGCTCTGCCTGCTCACTCGGTCTATGCAGCTAGGGTAGTGAGGCCACCCTACGGCCTCACAAAAGGGTTATCGTTTATACACGAGGCTGTCTAGTTTTAAAAAACAAAGTCACTAGTAATTCCAGCAATCAAAAGGAAACCTCTGTGACAGAAATGACATGAAAGTTACAACCACACCACCAGTATTAAGGACAAAGGAGCACAGGCTTAACAAAAGGTTTAATTATTTTAAGAACAGATTGAACTTTTGGCTTTATTCTGTCCAGTAGTCCTTGGAAAAATACATCTTTTGGTTACAGTCATGCTGCATTCATTTAGGTAGATCTTCCAGTATGAGAGAAAAAAAACCAAAACAATTAAACACGATTAAGTCATTAATATTACCTAATGAGACCGTTCAAAAATGGAAGCTTCATACATGAATTCAGTTGTATTTTCTCCTCAAATTCAAGTTTATTTAAATCTATTTGGTTGATTGCCATTTTGAACTTATTATCACTTTGAATTCTAAAAACCAATGTGAGTAAAGATTAAGAAAAATGGTCTGAATTTCCCATGTCTCAGAGATCTCATCAGGAAATAGGACCAGATCCCATCAGCTTTGTAATAGCAAATAGCAATTCTAAAGATTAATTTGGTCACTAGAAAGATATATGAATGAGAAATGAGAAATCTCAGTATCAAAAGAAGGGAAGGGAGACTTGAATTGCTGTTTATTTCTTTTGCTGTTCTTACTTTCCTTTGTACAGTTTTCACTGGCATATATTTCCATGAATTGCTATATCCTTGCGCTTCTGCAATTACTTATAGAACTTTTTCTTTGGGATAGCTGGGAATAGAAATACTTATTTCCTTGCTATAATCAAAAGTATTGCTGTCAGTCTACATTCTCTACATTCTTCTTTGCACAGATACCTTTAATGAACGCATTGTTAGTTTAACTCCTGGATAAATGCTATTTATTCTACCTCTTTTTAATGCTTACTGAAATCTACTTACACGAATAGGTCTTTATTTTGAGAATTGCTATGGATCTGCACTTTAAAAAGCGCAGTGGTAAATTGCCTTAGCTAATAGAGAGTTCATCTGTAAACTAAACGGCATCAACTTGAGCTTCATTAGAAAGCCTTTTATATCCAGCTGCTACGGTAATGACCGAAAGACACTAGCAATAGCTTTGTAATTACAGCTCTGTAACAAGACAGACATGACTTCTCCTAGTTTTGGTTTTACCTTTTTTGTCTCTTCTTGGTAAATGAGCAAGAGGAGTTGGTGGACTCAATTACAATGACAGTGAAATGTCGTTCTGTCAAAAAACCACAACTGATGACAAACTTGGCATAGAGGCTGGTGCACTCCTTTGGGGAAAAGGACTTCCCTGCTCTTTGACCTTTGAAAGTAGTTCATCCCCGGGCCAAGGGTGAAAACCCACAAGTGGTACACGCAGGAACTTCTGATGGCTGACATGATGTCCTGCACATTAATGAAGGCTGTAATTTCCACTTCTTCCAGATGTTTTAGGCGATGCAATTATATTACATAATTTTGCAAATTTTATAAAGTCAAGTCTAAGCACATAAGTAAGCCTTTTCTTCAAGGGAGGGCAACACTTTTCAATTCAGCTGCAGTTTGCTATGTGGGTACTGCAGACAACGTCTTGCTGAAAAACAGTGTCAGTGGACTCAGAAAGAAAAAGCAGGTGAGGCAGCAAGCAGGAAATCTGCATCACCGATGGAGACAGGGAGGGTCCTGCAAAGCACAGGGGGTTACTTCCAGTGGGAAGCAGCCATGCAGCCACATCTCAGGGTGATAGGCAGAAGGAAATTCTCATCGGAACACATAGGGATGTGTGATGAGTTTAAGCCAACGGTATCTTTGAAAGCTGTTGGCCTGAAAAAGCAGAATCAGAATAAAATTAAGTCCTTCAAAGAACCTAATGAACTCACTCCATTTTACTTGCAAATCTTTCTACTTACTGTGTATGATACAAGAGTTATGAGATTTCTATACTTATACACTGTTTTAACTTTATTTTTTATATTCTAACAAAATATAACTTCAAAGATTTGTGACATTCTGTTATTTCTGAGATTTAAAATAAAGTGCACAATTTTACTTCAAGGCTCTAGCTACCTCACAATGTGTCATATTACTGGATTAAGCCAGCTAACTAGACAAAGCACATGTAACAGCACCCCATAAACCCCTTTACAACTCCAATTCACATCAAATGAAATGCAAAAAAATTATGACACTAACAACATTGCCAACAAATTACTACAAAGTCACAGGAGCGCTCAGAAAGTACATCCTGAAAGTTCCCATGCCATATCCCAGTGGAATTATGAACTTGATTTGTAAGTGTGGCAGCCAATAACACATGTGCACAACTGACATCACAATCAAGTGATACAGAAGGTGAGAAACAGCTAAATTATGCTCAGCCCTAAAACTAGAAGCCAATATTTACAGTTTGTAAGTACCACTTCCCGAAGTGTTCAGACTGTAATATACACGCCCACAAACATCAGTATGTTGTTTGCCTGGTGAATCACACCAAAATGTCTTTATTACAGTTGTGAATGCCTGCAGTAACTCCTCAGGTGTGCTACTACAACATGGAAACTTTTCTAGGATTTGAGTGGGTCTGTGTTAAATCTCAAAATCCATCTGTGGTAGCAAGCACAGGTAATGTAATAAATACAGCGTTGGCGAATCAGGTTCACATTGGAAAAGTCACTGCATCTGGCATGGGTAATCAATTGCAGTCTGCATTAGTCAGAGCTACAAACGGTATTTTAACATCACTTTTTGATCTAAATGGGCTGAAAATTCCTCTGACACATGACACTGAGTGTTTTGCCATCTAATTTTGTCCTGGTTTCAACTGGGATGGAGTTAGTTTTCCTCTCAGTAGCCAACATGTTAATGATTTCAGCTGTGAAGAATGTTGATAAACACAGCAGTGATATGACTTGTTGCTAGAGAGACCAAGGTCACCGTCCAGCTTCCCAGGTTTTGCTAATGTGCAGGTACAGGGAGCTGGGAGGGATACAGCCAGAGCAGTTGAAGCAAACTGGCCAAAGAGTATTCCATGCAAGAAACATCACACTCAGCACTTATGTAGGAGTGGGCCAGTGAGCTGGCTCTCTTTCTCTCACTGTTCAGGATCATTCTGAGATTGTTTACAGGTTTTCTTTTCGTTCCACAATTGCTGCTCAGGTTGGGATCTATCAGTCATTGGGTGGTGAGAAATTCTGCATCATTTGGGTTTTATTATAATTATTCCTATTGGTCTTTTATTTTATTATTTTTTATATATATATATATATATATATTTTCCTTTGCTACCCTAGTAAACTGTCTTTCTTGTAAGGTGGTATAGCTGTGAAAAACGCATTCAGATCTCAAGAGAGTAATTAAAAGTTTGTCTTTGCCCAGGCACTTTGGCAGGTTCCTGCTGGGACACAGAAATAGCAACTTGTAGGAACACGTGAAGATTCCTTTAATTTACAATTTACTATTAATTGACAAGTTTAAATGCTCCTTATCATCGCATTTACCCATATTTTTATTTGTGATTTTAGACATGCTCACGGTGAGAAGAAATGATCCCCATTTGCAACACTTTGAGAATCTTTAAGATATGGAAAATGTTTTCAGTTATTTAAATTCGGCATACAGTCAGACACCTACTTCAAAAAAAGAGAGATGTACCTTGCCTAGATTACTGGTAATTAATAGTTGCAACATCCTTTCAGTCAATGCACAATGAGCTAAAATTTCATGGTTTGTAAACTTGTAGTCACAGTGTAGAACAGCTATACAACCAATTTGTGTTTAAATGTCCCAGACAGACAGTTTTTGCCTGGCAAGCTGAAGATGCGTTTTGCTGAGGGAGCACTTCACACCATTAGAATGGGGGAACATGTTGACACAAGAAAAATCCAAGCAAATTGCAGCATTTTCACACCAAAAAAATGCACTGGGAAATGCTCAATCATCTCCCTGTTTCTCCATTCTTTTTACAGTAGCATGCTGGTATGTTACTGTTGTGGAAAATGGTAGAAATCTGTCAATGTATATGCAATGTACTGAGGCCTCATACAACAAAAAGTAAACTGAACTTTCCAGCTTTTCCTCAATTCATGTGAATGTGCAGAATTTACTGCTTGCTTGATTTGCCATCTGGATTGGAAGCTAAGCAGATTAATTGTTGTAAACTAGCACCTGAGAAATCTACACTTCTCTAAACATTTTTCATAGAAAAGTCCTTAGCAAGTTTATAGTAAAAATTTGCACATCAATTGACACACGTTTCATAGCTGATGCTGTGAGAAATAGAAGCTGTTGCAAAGATTAAAATGCACAAAAAATCAAATGTAAATGCAAAATCCTATTACATTTCTTAAAGGGAGCAAAGCTGTTATTTAAAAAAATACTTTAATATGTAGCTATAAAATTTAATATTCTGTCTGCACAATTTATATACGTACATAAGCCAAAAATATGCATTACTCAGAACTATTTATGCAACTTTAGTAGAGCGGAATTTTTATTTGTAAATATGAGTTTTAAAAGATGCAATTTTAAAATTCGATTATTGCTTTTTTCCCAAATGCTCAAGGCATTAGTGCTGTTCACCATCTAATTATTTTTTTTAAATTAAAACGATATTCAGTAGTCTCTGTGCTCTGATTTTCAAGCACAGGATCAAAACTACCCTTAAGCCACAGCTTAAGTTTTCCATTACCACAAGGAGTTACGTTGTATAAGCTTTCTATAAAGTGGCCAAATGCCATGTTAAAGGGATTTTTTTTTTGTTTGTTTGTTTGCCTTTTTGATTGACAGCCACAATGCTTTTATTGAATCTTATGGGTAGAAACTGTTTTCTAATTTCTAGTTCTTATCCACTTGTTTACATCACTTCTTTCTACCCCAGGTTACAGTTTCAGGTTAAAAAAAAAAAAAAAATCATATTCTTTATCGTCCTTTATTTTCCTCAGCTAATGAGTTTCCTCTTGTAAATATTCTCTATTTCTATTAACTGCCAAGTAGCCCTCCTTAGCACCTGCTCACTGGTCCTGAAAATTGATTATCAGAATTGTACACATTCTTATTAATAAAGGTCACTGTACAGTATTTTACCAGAGCAGTAATATTTCCTTATCTCTGTTGGCAATTATTTACCTACTTCACCCTCCAAGTACATTTCCCTTTTCCACAGCAGAAGGTACTGATGGCTCCTACACACACTGAGATCAACTGACATTCACAGATCTTTATCACCTTCAGTCACTTCCAGAAGATGTGCTCTCCCTAAATTTAACAGGAAAATTCCAATAATCTGTGATGTGGCCCAAATAATCTGATTTCTGTATGTGCTAAGAACCTAGTATTTGTTGATTTGCATAAGATTACCAATTGCAAGGATCAGGCCAGAAGAAATTCAAGCTTATTGTATGCAAATATTTCTGATAAGAAGTGTAAGTTTACAAGGATATCAGGTTTGCCAGATAAGACTCAACACGTGCACTGAATCAGGATGACCTGAGCATCCATATAATGTAAATGCAAGTTGAAATAAAAGTTGATTCAGGTCATCCATTGACAAGCGGATCCAGTTGCTCTAAGATTTTTAAAGAGACTCCAAAGTAAGTCCCTTGGCTCTGTTTCCAACTGCATGACCTTCTACCAGAGAAAGAACATACTGCACTACTTGTAGGCAATTTTTTTTTTCCACTTTCATACCATCTCTCTCAGCTTTTTAGTTAGATCTTGTGAGTGATGGTGCCTCCCTACCATTTCCATTACATTACAGGTTGCTCCACAGTCAAGTCAGATTTAACATTGTAGTTCAGTTCTCAATAATATCTGGATGTCATCAAAAAGGCTCCCTCACACTCACTTTGAGAAAAGCTGTTGACAAGTTTACCTACCAGGTAAGGTAAGACAATGTCACAGTGATAAAATCTCATTCCATTCTAGGAAGGAATTAAGGGCCAAATACTTTTCTCCAATCTGCCATCCCTAATTACTGTCTCAGAGAACAGAGCATTTAAAAAATCCCACAAAACCCAACCAAATGAAAACAACCTGAAAGCTCAATGAATATCAGTTCACCACATCAGATTATAATGCAAAAATAGAGAAAAATTAAATAGAAGTAATGGACTAATTAAACCACATTTCTTAATTTGCTACTAGAAGCCATTCAGGTACAATACGATGAAGTTAAAAGTAAGAACCCACCCTAAAGTGGGAGCACCTTTATGTAAGAAAATCATCCCTGAGACATAAGTTATTTTTTGAAATATTAGAACACATAAAATATGAATTAGACAGCTAACAGAAATGTATCTACAAGGGTACTGTATAAATTCTGTCTCATCTGTGTCAATAAAAACATAGCCGCATTTCACCAGGTAGGTATGCCTCCAGTAAAATACTTTTAATTCCATTTATACTAGGCGAGAACTTGAAATCTCCAGTTATATTGAAGTAATGGCAGCTGTCATTTTCTTTAAACACCAAATATGCTCACTTTGATACTCAGGAAATCTTCAATTTATTAAGCCATTTATAAAAGACTAATGTAAATTAGGGCAGAAACCATTATTGATTAAAACCAGATACACTTCTAGGAAAAGAGAAGCAGCATGTGTGTGTATACCACCTAAACACAATCCATAACACAAGAATAAAATAATGCAATTTTAAAAAGCTCTTAGAACAGTTAACATTTCAATAATTTTGAAATAAAGAAACAGAAAATTAAATTAAATGAATAAATGAATCACAAGGATAAAATTAAAAAGGAGTTATGTGAACATTTTTCTTGATGAGTAGTCAACACTGTAATGGATTTTCCTTCATTAAATGCCACTTCACAGTACCATGGCTCCATATAGATGTTATAATAGAGAAGTCCCAATCAGCATTGTTCCCATCACAGAAACACATTTGCCTCTTTCACTTCATCACTCTTTAGACAAAAAGGAAATTAATAAAAATTACAAGACAAATTATCTCTATCTAAGCATAAAGAACAAAGATTTGGCCACTGTTTACATCAGTTTACTGGATTTGCTGGGCTATTCATGATGCTGGAGGCCCTGCACAGAGAAGCATAATGCAAACTATTATATATCTCTCCTAGACAACATAGCTCTGGGACTTCAATTAACTTTTATTAAATTGTTTGATAAAGAGAGCCCATAAAGGGTTATTCTTCAGGGAAAGTCTCATATTGGCAATGTTTCTACCATGGTATTGTTGTAAACCAAGGCTAGATCTACAAAGAACTGCTGCCCCATTTCAGATCTTGAAAAGTATTTTTATGTATTTACCTGCTCCCATGATGAGCCCTGGTGCAGTGTCCTTCGTATGGACCGTTCCTGACACATATGGATTGTCTGCCCAGCGGAGATGGAGGTGAAGGTAGCAATCAGGCTTGTGGGGGAAGAAGATAACAGATTTTTAAAAAAACAACAAATAAAACAACAAAACAAAACAAATCAGGCAACATGCTCCTGCAATAATGAAATCCCAGTCAGAAAGCAGCTTCAGCAACATATGCCTGTAGAGAAAGAGAATGGAGCTGAAGTCCAGTCTGAAATATCCACTTAATATCAGCTATCTAACTAACAAGAATCTCTGGTGACATCTGTGTAGTCTGACATTGTCTCAGCAAAAAGACTTCAAAACTCAGAAAAGTCAGGATGAAATTACTGTATAAAAAACCCTTGTGACAGAAAAATTGATTAAAAATTGTAAGTAAGAGCAACAAATATTGTACGGTTTTTGGTCCCAGGTAACTGGTAAAATGATAATTAAAACCAGGTGTTTGTTCTATAATTTATTTTCTAGAAAAATAACACAATGGCTTTTGGACACATCTGAACATCTGTCCTTGCTAAGAAACTTACCGCTTCTTGCTCTTTGTGCAGCAGCATTCTAAGGTCATACTGCTCACAGCTATCCGACCATGAGCTTTGCCAGGAGCGGGCTGCCAGCACCGCCTGGGAGCTGCTGCCACTGCGATCCCTCCGCTCGTCGCAGAGAGCTCTGGATCTGGCCCGGCAGGCTTGAGCCACGTAGCGTGGACTTGAAGTCTTCAAAAGAGAGCCAGCAGCTCCAGCCCTCCATTTCCATTACATGGAAAGGCATCAAATCTCTGGCATCAGTACGACTAAACGCATTTATTTTGCCCAGCCTGTAGTCCCAGCGAGCAGAAAGTCAGTGAGAAAAACACAAGGTTTTTAGCACAGCCTCAAAAATAAAGAAATATTATTGATAGCTAGGGCATCCAAACAAACTGAAATAACATCATCTTACAAAAAGAAAGGCCTTTTCATACTGTTAAGTGTGGTGTTTATTTTCAAAAAGCTGTCAAGAGTTCCCTTTCACAGGGAACAAAGTGTTACCTTGGTTTAAGACAAAACAAAATATGAAAGATGGGAAGAGAAAAGGTATTGGTAAGGTCTGTTTGACTCATAAAATGCCCCTTGCACCCAGAGACAAATGACTGTTGTCAGGATTATTCTGAACTGGGCTGTGCAGTTGATACACAAGAAAAAATGTCCTCTTTCTGTCAAAGTAAGCTCTGCAATAAGAAACTCAGCCCAACAGAGTCATGACTGCTCACTGTACAAGAGGACTGGACGAGCAGCTTGTGAAACCACTGCTCATGCAGTGCAAGTGGATTTGCCTAAAATTTGACTGGGAAACTCAGCACAAAGCTCTTAGGCTGTCGGAACTACCGCTCATCCTACCGTGCAAATAAATCCCGTGCACTTTAACGAAAGGATAGGTTAAATATAGGTTGAAAAGAACCACTTACAGGTTTGCAGTTTGTCGGTTTGCCATTCATATCAATGTCTGGAGGGTTTAGAAAATCCCAGTCACGGCCTTTATTGTAGGTTATCAGAGTTGTAACTTTCCCATCAATTTTCTGGTTGGCTAAAAAGACTCCTTTTACACCTCTGACCTGAAGCATACAGCAGAAAGGGTTAATGACCAGCATACACACATTTTTTTCAACAAGGATTATCCCTGATTAGCTGCTCTTTTGTGGCTCCGAACTGTATACCTCAGGTAGTTTCTCCACTAGGAAAGTGAATGATATCTTAAAAAAATTAAGGAAGGCAAAAGGATAAGGGGAAAGGGAGAAAGGGTGAAGGGAAGTATAAATTAGTATTTATATTTGGAAGTATAAATTTAGAATTTATACTAAATTTAGTATTTAATAAATATTAGTATTTATAAATTTAGTATTTATATTAGTAAATACTAAATCTAGTACTTTTAAATGTATTTTTAAAGTATATACAGTTCTCTCAATATCAGAAGGCTAATTAAATTGCGTGTAGGTTATAAAGCAAAATACAAAAATTATAATAGCGTGGCTTTATTGTACACTACTGTTAATTACAGATCTCAATTTTTAAAAAATATGGACGTCTCTGAAATGTTATTCTACAAATGATGCAAGCAATTTATAACAGCAACCTAACTTTTACAACAAAGTTGTGACCCACATAATATAAATAGTATACAAATAGTTTACAATACAAAATATAATATAATATCCTTTAAATCTACACGGAATTAGAAAGCATATTTGTCTTCTGCAGAAAATAAATGCAGACAGATCATCTGGGGAAGAAACTGTGAGGGCTAAATCAACCTTTCAAGCATCTGAAATGTTTCCACACCCAGCCTACCTCCACACACTTTGCCTCCCTTCATCTGTTTAACCACCAGGAAAAAGGAGAAAATAGTTTATAGGCTCTCTCTTCTCTTGGGCACACTTCATTATTTTATTTCAGAACAATATGTATTAAAATCATTACAACTCAGAGTGTCAAAAGTTAAGCAGATAATTTTTAGAAGCAATCTGACAGTAATCACACCTTAACACATTTAGTTCTAGCTCTTTTATGTTATATGTTAATATTCCACCCAATGGCATATTACGATCTTGTATTACATTTGAAGGTTTCCTTAAGAGTGCTCTTGCTTCCCTGTGATTATTTATGAGGCTTCTTGAATTTTTGAAAAGTTCTTGACAATGTATATCAACTCATACCATTTCCAACATAGTACAGCTCTCTGACTGGCTTATGTGCCGACATTTAACAAAACTGAAGCATTCATTACAACTAAACGTACAAGATAGCCAGCTCTTTGCATGATCAGGAATATTTGCCTCTTGCTGACATGATTCATTTTTGGACTTACTATTTATTCTGTATCTGAAATATTTACTCTTCCCTTTTTTTAAACTACCACTTATGAACTCCCTTTGATATGCATTTTACAAAAGTCTGCGTTTAGGATGAAGAGAAGACGTCCTTTCCAGCAGCGTACAGATTTGATATCTATTGTTTATAAATAAATGTTGTTTTTTTTTCTAAAAAACTGGCCCAAATCTAAAGAGAATAAGAACGTTCTTCTGGTTATGGTAACAGCCTAGAACTTGGAATATATTTAAGTTTAGATAACTAAATTCTGTATAGACATTTTCATTTCCTGCTCTTTCATGAGCTCCTTCTTCCTTAAATACCATCCATGTGCTGCTGGCTTACTTATCCAGGATGCTGGAAGCTCAGAATCACCTTCAAGTCAAACACACTATAAAAGTCAACTGCTTTGCAGCACAGGTGAGAAAAGGAAGGGGAGGAAAGAAATGAGGAACCTGCTTTCTTTACTTTCACAGCATTTTGATCTTGCTGGGCTTTATTACATATTCTACCTTCCAGAGACCACACAGCTGTAAATATGACTGAAAAGCCTGGCAGTTCAAACATTTAGATGGGAAGGTAGACTGGTGTTCATTTTCTGTGCATATCTTTCTTCCAGTGAATGCAATATTAAATATTCAAACAAGAATTAGATCAGGGACTGCAACTAATGTTTCCCTCTCCATTTGTGGATGGCAAAAACAGTGCTGCATCATCAACATTTGTTTTCATCTCTTTTTCTCTTATTCCTGTTTAACGAATATTTAATAATTCCAAATAATCACTCAATGATAGTCAGGCTAAAATTTTTCACCATTCTCACTCCCACTTCTAACTTAATCAAGTGCTAGGGTAATCTCTCCTCTCTAGAATATGGAACATAAGTGTTCTAATCTATCAGACACAGAAAGGTTGCAAAAAAAAATTTCTTCTAGTGGCTCAGTTAATTTCTCTCACTGCTGCTTTAAAAGATAAAAGCTGACCAGTACTTGAGCAGTTCTATTTTGGATGAAAGGCATAAACTTTGCTTGAAATAATAAAGTTTCAGGCATCTATCTTCAGAACAAGTTCAGAAGTACGATGTTTGCAGTGGTGCATTAGCCTAAAAAATAACAACTAATAAAATCAGTTATTTTATACCCCCTCTGTAGCGTTTTCTATTTTATTCATCCTGTGACCTATGTAAACAGATGTCTGACTCTTTTTGTAAATACTGTAAATGCTGTATGTCAAATGTATCTTCTGGATTAAACTGTAATGGAATGGCACTCAAATTCTTCTGTACTTTCTACTCCTTGACTCAGTTCCCTAATCTAAAATTGGGAGATTAGTATCTTTCTACCAAGAAGGGAAAAAATTCACATGAATAATAAGGTGCTGTGGAAAAGTAGACATCTAAACATTGTGGAGTGTTCATTTACTTTGATGAGCAGTAGCTACCCAAGAAGGATGAACACAAGGAAATTCAAAAGTACCTTTTTCCTTTGATTTTCTTTAGATTTCTGGATTAGTTCTTGGAGCACCTATTTTCCAAAACTGTTCAGGGGTTAGTGGTTCCCCAGCACTGCTAGAAAAGCACTTTGTACCTTATAAACCTATTTTCTAAACAGGTTTTCTGCTATGACTATGTATTCGGTGACACATTAATTGCTGCATTGTTACATTCCTGATTTTACAGTCAAACATTCTATACTAGTTGGTAGCAAGAACTACAGTTTAGATAGCCCCACAGTGTTTATTATCAGCAGTTATTGAAACACAGAAAAAAAAAAAAAATACAGCTATATAATAGAGGGTTGTAATTAAAATCTAAAAATATAGCATTTGTTGATTTTGGGGAAAAAAGCATGAAGAATGTGTACTGCAACATGTGTAGCTCTTACCCATATGAGGAGTCACAACAGGATCCAATCTAAAAGTATTACATTAGTACCCCCATTTTTCAAATATGCCTAAGTCAAATTTGTGACTACTTCACATTGGCAGAACTTGATACAAATTCATGGTCATGCTCCTTCTGTACAGTCACAAATTTCAAGGACATGATCCTTTTGGACAGTCACTTAACACTTCACCTTTCTTTTTATTTCATTCTTTGAACAAGTATTTGAGAATTATTCCTCTCACATACACAACATGAAAAGAAATATGGTACAAAAAAGATAAAGCATATAAAAGAAAATGAACGCAGACAGATAGGAACCTATAAAAGATTTTACAGTAGATGTACCTGCAAAAGATGAAGTGAAGTCAGCAGAAGATAATGAAGATGAACAGTACAAATTTTAAGGAGAATTATGCACTGGTGTGAAGAGAAATTGTCAGCCACTGAAGACTGTGTTTTAGTGCAAGACAGGATACTTGCACTAAAATCCCCAGAGAGAAAACCCAGACTCGACCAAAAATATCCCATCCTCAAGGACTGCAGTATGTGTTATCTTTAATAGCTATTTTGTATTGTGTAAATAATCCATACAGAACTTGTAGATATGAGTACTTGATCATAGTCTAGTAAAGAAGAATACTATTTATCACACAAGCTGCCTGGAAACTGTAGGCTTTCTTATGGTAAGCAAATAAAAGTGTTCTATGTTCTCCTATAATCCAAGTCTATTCCAAAAATAGATCTAAAAAATTGAATTGTATGCCTCCATGTGTATTGTCTTTTCAATTACTCTTTATCATGTGCCACCCTACAAATTAATCCAGCACACACAATAATCTAGGATCTCTCTCATACGTTATCAAATATGCCCTCAGTAACATTGTGGAATTCTGAAATAATCAGTGAAATTGAATTAAGTAAATAACTCTTGCAAACAAAAGGACAGCTACGGGTGGTATCTCTGTACAACTTCTCCTAAATTAACAAGCTCTAGGCAACGCAGTGAGAAGAGATTGTATCTGGCTTTGCATCCTGCAGGAGTGACCAGGATCAAAGAGCTGCAGACTACAGCTCTCAGTCAATCACCCTGTGGGAATGTGGCTACACACAATGTACAGCTTCACTCATTAAGAAGTCTCATTTCTAAAAAGGTAGAGTCTAAAAAATAATAATTGGTAATAATACACCTTTTTGTTTTACTATAGTGACTTGGAAAGAAAAAGCTAAACAATGAAGGAGAAGGTAAGGGGGGAAGAAACAACTGTCCTTTCACCCCATCAAGAAGAGTCTAATTACAGCCATGACAGATTTGTTTACAACAGAGTTTATCTTATAGCAAATGCTGTTGGCACAAGACACCTACTGAAAGCAAGTGAATTTGCTGTCCAATATCTAATTTTGTTGGTCCTTCACTTGTCAGGGCTGACACAATCTAGCACAAAGCCCACGGGATTATTACTTAAGACCCTACTGGTTAAAGGATGTCTTGCTTTAAGTCAAGAAGTGTATTACTGAGTCACCTAGAAGAAAAAAAAAAAAGCTGTATGTAGGCAGCTGCATAACTTCTTACTTCAATAATAAACTGTGCTGCAAGTTTCACTTTTCAGTATCTTGAAAAAAAAAAAAACAACCCTCAGCCAATTCTTATTTTGTACATCCACAGAACCCCATACCAGAAATCTAGTTCTAAGAGCACACAGCACATCAGCAGGGCAAGAGGGAAACGTGTAAGTAGTAACAATGCACAATCAATAAGAAAGAAATCCTAGGCTTTTTACATTAAAGATAACTGTGAAAATATATTAATGTAAAATTAATTATACTCAACCAAAATAAAAAAACATTAAAACCCCTACAGACATTGCATGAGAGAAAGACCTACCTCCAGAATATCTATCAGGACATTCTCTTCTGGCTGCTTTGTGCTCCGAACATTCTCCAGTAGAATAGAGTAGTAAACACCTTGTGGGTCAGACTGGTACAGGTTGTATGTGTCTGTCTGGTACCACTCCTGAACAGCCACAAACACCTGGTTTTCATCTGTACTGATTATCTGTAAATCCTGTAGAAAAATAAGATAGAAAATGACTCATTTTTCCATCAGTTCTATTTTACAAACAAGTTGGCCAGGAGAGTTGAACATGAGGCTGGGGGAATGCACTGGAAGTTCAGTGACAGTAATGTCTCAACATGATACTGATCAACATGCTGTATCCCACTCCAAGGTGGTCAGTCACTGCCTTTTGGATACAGATGCTAAAGGCTACAGAGCACAAACCAGCTTAGCGAAGACCAAAAATCAGGAATGTGCAAGCTGCAATCTGCTTTGACTTTTATGGGAAATGACTTCCTGTAAAGAAGGGAAAAAAGGAAAGGGAAAAACAAAAAAAAAAAGTAAAATATTGTCCAAGATCTACGTGTGAGTCAATGAAAGACTGCAGCAACATAAACAAAGTTAATCTAAAAAATAATTCTCAGGTACCTAGAGAATTAAAAACTATTGTGTCCAGGGCAAAGTGTAACATAGAACAAGGAGGTTCAGATATAATTTACAGCAGTTACAAATATGAAGTACTACATATCATGCACATAGCTGACGCATATTATAGCATACAACGCTAATTTATCTACGTAGACAGATCCACTTAACTATTCAACAGTAATAATATGAGAGTCAACATTCTCCATTCATTTCTCAAGAATTTCAGGCATGGATATTGCAAAAGCTTTCTTCCAGTTTTCCCAGCTTCTTCACTCCAGACTTCTCAGACAAAAAAATGCACAGCTGGGAAAAATAATTTAACACTAATATTAAACAGAAGAAATACATCAGGAACTAGCAACACTGAACTAAGCTTAGCAAACAGAAAAAAAAGACATGAGCCTGCAATAGGATATGGCAGCATAAAGGCAGATGTTGGGACTATATATGAAATGGCATCTACTCGCAGAGACTGAAAGCTTGTAAACTCTTTGTGACCTTGGCACTTAACTGAGAAACTGTACACAGTTCAGCCACCTTATTACTGAAAAAACAACTAAGGTGGTAGAGTGAATATGAAATAAAACTACCAAAATGTCAAGAGAATATGAGTTGGGGGAAAAAAAGCTAGCTTAAAAAAGTACCTATCAAGAAAACAACTTTGTAGAACTCTAAGAGAGAAATAAAACATTGTGTAAGAATTCAGTTAAGACAAGAAAATGTGAGTAACACTGAGAAACACTGACTACTTGGCAAGGCATGGCAGTCACACTTTAAGCCACATGCATGATTCAATTGAAGGCACTTAGAGTTAAAAAAAAAAAAAAAAAAAAAAAAAAAAAAAAAAAAAAAAAAAACATGAATAAAAATTAAAAAATACATCTGAGAGATTTTTCATGTGAAAAGATAGTTATTAAATAACTAATCATTTACAGTATTTTTACATATCTGACACATTTCTACACAAAAGAACCTAAGTGAAGTTTCCCATAAATGACAGCTCAATGATGTTTTCAAAGACTTTATTGTTAAACTGTGTACTAAAGTAGATTTTTGTTTAGCATCCTGTTAATAGATCTCTTTTCCCTTGCACTCAAAAATTACTCAGAAGCAGAGAGTCTGGCAGAATTTCAATTCTTTCCATCTGAGTACGAAATAGTAACTGTTCTGACACACAAATGCCAGCAAAACACAGCAACTGATCCCAACAGGTTCTTTCAGAAGCCTCTTACATGTACAGAACGCTTCATCTCCTGCTTTAAATATATGGATGGGCAGCCCACATTACACCACATCCAGTCCTGAATTCACCTTTTATTTTGCAGTGTGAGAAAAGCTCCCATGATTATCCATTAAGTAAGGATGGAATTGAAGCAGGGAGTTAAGCAAGGAGTAAAGAAACATTTCTTTTTTCATGTAAAAACCTCTAGAAAATCCTTACTCTCCTGTGACACCAGGAGCTTTCAGCAAAATTATCATCTACATTACTATAATAAAACATTTATACAGTGCCATAAACAAACGCAAAACTCCAGTGAATGTAGGTAAGGTGCTCTCCTCGCCCCAAGCGCTGGTGGGGCAGCAGCAGTTTCACGAGTGGCCCGTGGTGGCAGAGAGGACAGCTGGGAGGACGGGCACTGCTGCGATTCTCACTGCTCATGGTGGGGTAGGAACTCCTGAGGCAGCAGAACCAACACAACAAAGAGTCAGAATGTGCGGTGCAGAAGGATAGGAAGATTAATTTTGGGCAGACTGGGGGGATCAGGTGAAAGAAAGAGGCATTGGATTGCAGAAGTTTCCTGCAACAAATGAAAGTTTAGTTTTCCCTTGGTAGTGACTCTTAGCAAGAAAGAGATTTCTACACTCAGACTGATTGATGCCACTTTTTTCTGAGGCAAGAACTTAATAGATCATGGTTTTATCAAGTTTAACTGCCTTTCCACTTCCTTGAATTCTGTTCCTTCCATTCAGAATTTACACTTTCAAATTTCTAGTTCAGCCTTACTGCTATTTCTTTTTGTAGTGATTTCTTTTTCCCTCAAGAAGCAAAACGGTCCTTCAGTTATACTACCTTGCCAAAATCCTGCACAACACTTTCTGCCCACAGTCGTGACACAATCCTCTAGGAAAGTCCCACTGATCATCTAATTTTTCTTTAATTATGCTATTCACACATGATTTATTCAACTTTGTTTATAAAAATGATATTTACTGATGTTAGAGAGCTTCAGACTTTGGAACATTTCTTGGCACTACTCATTTTTTTTTTATCTCCAGGTTGTTTTTTTATCTACATTCACTGTTTGAGTTCTTGTGCTTCCCTTTCATTTCCATGCTGAAATGAGAAAGTCTGTACACTTTTAGATATCTTAAGGGAGAATGTTTATCCAGGTTTGCCGTAACAACCATGTCATTTCATCTATGGCATGCCCATTTCTTCAAGGACATTCTTTCTCTCATTTCTACTACTTTACTTTTGCTCCGTCCAGTCTGCCATGTTTTCTCTGTTCCATGTCTTGCTGACCCAAGCATCCATGATCTTGCCATTATCCCTTCTCTCTCTCTTTTTTTTTAATTTTCTTTGCAAGGGTCACCAATGCGCATCTGTATCACCAATAGATTGCTATTACCAAATAGAACATCCTAAGGTCAGCCAGCCAGTATTCTCCATTTGCTTTAAATCATCTTAGGTTGCAAGCTTTGTGCAGTTCTGAGATGCTACTAGCTGTATCGGCCCAGACTCCTTTTTTAACCTCTAAAACTCCATGAGATTTCTCTGTTTTGTCTGCTGAGGTGCTTCCTGTGCACTATATTGTGTCAATTCCTTTGTCACAATGTGTCCTTTATCCTCCTCTCTCTACCACACTAAGCACAGATGCCTGCATGTTCATCACTTAAAACCTGTGGAACTACTCATAGGCCCAAAACAGTGGTCCAACAAGAGGCCGAGGAGAGGTCTACTTAAGAAGTCTGGAACCAAAGAAGCCTGCTAAGTGTTCTAAAATCCACTACACAATCAAGTCCACAGGGGTTTTGTCTATGGATGGATGAGAGTAGATGCAAAAGAGCCTTCAAATAATCTAAACAGCCACTCCAAGGAAAATGGAATAAACTTTTATGTCTACTTGGAGTTAAGTATTGGGTATAAATCACAGCTAAGACGATTTAGGCTAGACATAAGAATATCCCTCTACAGTAGGGTCTGGTCATACACACTAAGGATAAATTGATTAGGGAGTAATGTAATCTACATCCTTGGGAAATGTTAACAGTAGAGTAGATTAGACAAATATCTGTCAGGACTGGTTAGGCAGATGACCATGCTTTGGAAAAGGATCTTTCAGGATTCTTTCCATATCTATTGTCTATGACCCTGTGAAAACAGTGAAAATTTTTTTTAAAAAAATCTTATTGAAATAACTTGAAATGTTACACATACAAATATAAATATAATTTAAAAGACGGTGTTTGGTTTGCACTTTTTTTTTTTTTTTTTTTTTTTTGTTT
>WHYT01015504.1:17637-41290 GCA_009806455.1 Tetrax tetrax | reverse complement strand
ATAAATAAATTGTTTTCACTGTATACAGCCCCATACCATCCACATTTAGCAACTGACTGGCCTATAAATCTGCTAATACTTTCTAGAATTTTATATTCAAGAAATGCTTAGTATAGTTTACTCTGTTACTAACTGTGATAAGAAATCCTATGACACAAATAAATACAATTATACCCTGAAGACAGAAGGATATAGAAGATGACAAGGATCATACAGTAAGCCAGTGCTACTTTGTGTAGTAAAACGTGCTGATGACATAAAAATATCATTAAGTGAAAACCCTGTAGGCAAGGTTCAGCTTAGCTGGTACAATGCTACACAGGCAGGAGGGTGGCACTTTAGTCAATAAGGCAAATACAAAACAACTTCAAAATTCCTGTTTTGCAAATCTGACCATTTTCAGTCCAAATTTGCCCCTCTACCATCTTTGAATGCTGCAGTTGGGCAATATGGTAATCTGAAGCAAGTAATAAATTAAACTGAGAACGAAGAGGAGTAAAAGTACCAGAAGCGCAACAGATGTAAGCACTCAAGGCTGCGTAGCCTCAGCCTTAACCTCCAGATGTACTGCATTTATACCCGTGTAATCTCTTAAGCACAATCAAGGTAACTGGATGGCACGTATCCCAAAGATAATTGCCCTAATCTTTACTGCCTGGCTCAGTAAAATGGTCCAAGGAGACAAACCAATAACAAGCTACACTGTGATGAAAAGAATGGTTCCTTGAATCCACCTCAGATGGATTTGTACAACTGGGGAGCCCGACAGCTGCTACACCTCAGGTTCACTGGCTGCTGCTGTGACACCTCCCAGGAAGGGAATACTTCTACTGCATCAAATGCCACTGCTATATGTATTTCTATTTCATTTCCCTTTGTTCTTTGTTCAACAGCCACTCCCACAGGCTTTCAGAAGCAGTCCTGCTGCAGCTGCAAACTGCTCTTCTGCCAGGCAGAGAGGAACAACCTCAGCCAGGGCAGCAGACAGCAGAGGTGGCGAGGGGCTCCCCAGGCGGAGAAACAACTCTGGGGAGTCTAAGAACTAAGAGCCTTGCTAAATGAGCTCTTGTAGCCTCAGTGCTTTGTAATCCAGGCAGCTAGACTCTTAAGAAAACTTTGTCTGCTGACAAAAGGGCTGCAGGAATCTTTCTGGTCATTTCTGCTGTTAATGAATGGACTCATTTAAGGAATCCTTGAAAAAGTTATGGTAAGAGGGGGATTGACACAGAAGGGAATATACACTTTAAAGTACTGATAGTTACTTACAGGGAAAGAGTAAAACTGCTCAAAATTTTTTACTCTTGGTAGTGTTATATCTATTATTGAGTGATACAGACAAGTTTGGTAGAAAATCTATGGTTAAAATAGTGATGTACATCCCAGACTGAGGCAAGGAAGAAGTGAGCCTGTTTCAAGCCCCTCGGAAAGTCACTAGGCGATAATCAAATAAAAAAAATATATATATATGGAGTTATTAAAAGGCATTCATATTACCATGAATATATTAAAGACTAACTTTTCTAAGCCTACAGGATTTTTTGCTTCTTTTCCTTTTGTTTATTTTTCCCCTGTACTGTCTTTTATCTTGGTTACCTGAAAAATTGTACGTTATTGCCTATTTCACAAGACTGAAAAGATCAAAATAGATGAAAGAAGCTTTTTCCACACCATATCTTTTCAGAACTAACCTTTCTGAATTGTAGTAGGATACAACAGACAATAGAGCTCTAGCTCTATTAAGATTTTGTAGCTGGCATAAACAAATGTAGAATCAATGAATTCCTTTTATCAGTTTATAAAAGATCATTATCAATGGAATTTATTACCAGAGATGGAAAGGGGACTCAGAATAATTAAAGTCTTCCAAACCACAACAGTAAAACTACTATGATTTGTGGCAGATTCATTGGTTTGGCCAGTAATTCTGTTACCAAATTTTTTGCTTAAACTCTCAGAATGAAATAGTTCCCAATTTTACTGTTAGTCACATTACAGCATGACTCAAAATGCTGAATAAGGACCAGAACCTAGCATACTCCTCCTTCTCCACACCACACTTCTCTAGGCAAGGGCAGTCACAGCTGCAGGAACAATACAAGTGTGACAACTCCCCGCATGGGGCTGCAGACTGTGCCCCTCAAGAGTTTTGCTTGCCCAGCAGCGGCAGCTGAAAACAGCCCAAGCGGGATCACTGGATCGCCCTGGAATACACTTGCATGCTTAGCCAGCCATCTCGACACAGCAATGCAATCCTGCTGCTCTTGGCTCAGTTTTGATATTCCCTTCCTACAAGTTATAAACTTCTGATCTAGTTTTAGCAACAGAGAACGAGCAGTCTTAGTAAAATGGAATATAGTATAAAAATCAATTCATTAAACAAACAAACAAACAAAAAAACCCAAAACAAAACAGCTCCAAATTTCCCCGTCTGTTTTGGGGAGCATACAGGCAGCCTTTAATATGGTCTCACCAATGTTTGCTGTCCCCTGCCTGGCAGCAGCCGGCACTTGACTCCTGTCAAATGCAGGAGACAGCTGTGTGATTCAATGTAGTGTCAGTATGTCAGTATCAAACACACTACTATAAAAAAAAAAACCAAAAACAAAATTAAACAATCTGTCAACGGTATGGGGAAAAAAGTGGAAAAAAAAAAATTTCTGAATTCTGTTCATTAGATGGCTCCAACAGCTCTACTCTCTGTACATATACGGTGCTCTAATGTGTTACAGAAAGGTGACCTAAGTGGCACTGTGGAGCTGGAGCCTAGAAACTTAGCACATGTAAGGCTTGGCTGGAAGCTGCTTTTAGTAGCTTTTGATTTGCAAGAAAGGAGGCCTTGAGATATTTCCAAAGACAAACATTTATCCTTTTCTAGGCTGTGTCTTTGGGGGTACATTGGGGCAAATATAAATGCAAACGAAAATACAAACACAAGCAATATAAAACAACTGAATTTTTTTTTTTTTCCTGGCACCTTTTCAACATCTTCATATCAAAAGGAAAACAAGACATCAATAACATTTTGTAATGACTCAATCTGAAAAGGTTCAGTCTATCTCCATATACAAAATCACTGTGAAAGGCATCTGTGCTCCAAAAGAATAATATCTGAACAGCCCAGCACTGTTCCTGGAGGCTGAAGCCTGATGTTCAAGCACCGGTCTTCTGCTGTTGTTAGACACACCCTCCACCAGCCCATACTATCTTCTGAATTTGCTACACTTTTCCTTCCTTGCACACAGTCACTGCTCAAAAACTCTGCTCAGTGACATGAAGCACTTTACAGAGACCACTTGGAAAGAGATTTTTTTTTTTGAAGCCTCATTCAAGTCTTCTGAGAAAAATGAAATCTAGCCTATTTCAGATCTGCTTTATCTCCTTGTTAGGCAAAATCTAACACTTAAAAAAAACCCTGAAGCTCAATTCTTTCAAAAACTACTGGTTTTAATCAACTTTAAAAAAAAGTAATTTTTTTTCATAGTGTTTATCTCCTACCACCGTAAAAGTAGCAACTCATGTTCTAGATGTAGTCTTAATGTGCAACTGTCTTTGCTCATTTACTGCTTCTTTCATCAGTAATTTGTTCACATGAATATTTTCCCTCCTGTTAAAATTGGATTGGAAGATACATTTCTACTGCACTCTGATGATTCTCACTAGAATAGGGCGTGATGAAAAACTTCAGAGCTGTATCCTTATTTACTTCAGCATCTAAAATTTCTGCTGTAATGTTAAAATACCAAATCACTTCCAAAAATGTATTTTTTTTAGAGAAGAGGTTAGAATCTCTCACATTCACCACTTTTCTAATGGATGTCTGGCTTCCAAGCCCTCTTAGTGAAATGTTCAGCTCTGTTGTGTGCAGATACCCAAGAAACTTCTCTTAGAGGCATCATCAAAATGCTAAAGAGATACATTTATTTCGTTCCACTCATTGGGTATTGCCTGAACTAGGAAGAACACAAAAACATCCTTTTCCAAATGACAGTCATCCTGTTTCTAGCTAGCTATTGACTCTATCCAAAATTAAACCATTAACTTCTAATTTATTTATTCAGTCAAGCCTGGAGTTAATCTGCTTAGAAAGAAAAAAAAAAAAACAAGACGAATAAACAAAACCCATATTTTCCAAGACAAAGAATTCAGCATGCAGCGCTATTTCAAACAATCATATGAC
This sequence comes from Tetrax tetrax, assembly GCA_009806455.1. NCBI lineage: Eukaryota > Metazoa > Chordata > Aves > Otidiformes > Otididae > Tetrax > Tetrax tetrax. The sequence goes on along the minus strand of WHYT01015504.1, from coordinate 37,113 downwards.
AGAAATGCTAGTGAGTTCTAACTGACACTTTTTGAATACGTCAGAAATGCACTCAATAAGAGCATATACCCAGAAAAGTAAGCACCCTTTGCAGATTAATGGATTTTAAGGCTAAAAGTTATTATAAGATCCCTTAGTTTGCTCTCTGGTATCTTTCCAACCAGAGAATTTTCAACAATTATTTTTGCACATTTTATAAGATGCAGGAGGAGCAAAGAACTTGTATATGGTCAGAGCACATCTTCCAGAAAGGCACTCAGTTATGGTTTGAAAACTTCAAAACCTAGAATAGGTGCCCCTTTCCTTGGAACTTTTTCAAATATATAATCACCAACACCACAAAGAAGTTGAGCCCTGTTTCTAACTTGGATGCATCTGGATTCAACTCAGAACCAGATACTAGTCTCTACTAAAGTGCTTTTAAGACTCTATTTTCTCCCCATAAGGAAGCTTCTTCACTACAATCCAGTTGTCTCTTGATCTGCCTTTTTGAAAAACAAATTATACTTTTTACAGGGTTATTTTTCACTGAAGATCGCTGCACTGATCTTTGTTTATACTGCAGTCCCATAAACACAACAAAGGTCATAGTGGACTTCAGAAGAGTAGTGGCAAAGAATGACTGGGGAGGACTTCTTAAACTGGTTTTGGTTCCAAGGAAAGTTGCACAGGACACAGACCTAGGTCCTTCACTGTCCTATGTCTCCAGTCCTCCCATAACATTTGATTTCCTGCTGTTCTTCACAACTTATGCAAGCTCACCTATTACAAATGTGGATGCCTATGCCTACAAGAACTGGACAATAATCTCATATAGCTCTTGAGTTCTGACAACCTCCAATCATTTATTAAGATGTGTCAGATAGCTAGATCTGAACTCAAATAACATTCCTTTTTATAAATAAAGCATAATGTGAAATTCATATTTAAATCAGAGGCATGTGTCATTAAGAAGGTATAGTACACATCCAACTTAAAAAAAAAAAAAAAAAAAAAATCACTTTCCTGAATGCTTGAAGTAATCATCCACACATGGAATACAAACTACTGTCTATAATTACAACACTCTGTGCAACTCAAAAATTTGAGTTAGTACATCCATCTTCTATGTGCTGGCAGCATTAGGAAGGACAAACAGTGCTGCATTGGCCAAATGCAGCAGATAACTGGGAGTGAGAAGGAAGCTGCAATGGAAAGGCACAGGTTCCTTCACAGGCCATCCAGAAGGAGAAGGAAGAAACATCCAGGTCTCTCTTACAAGATTTCTGCCCTTCCATTTCCCTACAGAAAACATTTTCCCACACAAGGTAGCATAGTCAACACTTGTACTAATGAGCTGATACTTTTTCAGGAAATTTAGTGTAAGCAAAACATTTGCAACTTGGCAATCTTTATCTGATTGCATTTATTTCCAGTTAACACATACTTTTAATTACTGATTTGGATACTTGAAAAAAGAAAAAAAACCCTCCATAAATAAACATTTAGGAAAGCATCCTTCCTCCCCCTTCTCCAGGATCAGCTTAATCAAACATCTCTTCTCCCTCCTTCCTACTCCCAAGTCTCGTGTTTCCACCTTGTGTTAATTTGGCTCCTCCCAATTACTTCACTAAGGCAATGGGCTGTGCAGGAGGTTGGCATCATCCATAGAAGCGTTTCTTTCTGCTGCTCCTTGCTTATTCTTGGCTTTCCTCCCTTGCTCCTTACTTGTTTTCTTCTGCCCTAGCATGGTTTACCCATGGCTGCAGTCCCTTGGGGTGTCCCTACCCAATCAGGCGTTGCCCAAGGGCTGCAGTCCCTCAGGGTGTGCACATCTGGCACGTTTCACCATTTAAAGCTGGATATTCTCCTGTTGTTTTCCTAATTAAGAATGGAAGGTCTTAAAAACACTGAAATAATTATGTGGAAGGTTTAATATATTTACCTGTCCTTGGCCATATATTTATTGTCAAAATAGATAAATAAATAAGTACTTATTTCCACTGGGAGCATATCCCCCCCCCCAAAATCTGAGGATTTAATTTGAGGGTTTTGTTAATATGTTGTATATTTAAAACTACAAGATTATAGACCATCACTTAGATTAAAAAAAGAATTTATCGGAGATGAAAAAACATTAAACACATTGTTTCAGAACAATAACAACAGAAGAAGGAAATACATTGCAGCCCACTGGCCTTTGTTAGATAAACAATGAATTAAACCTGTGCATTTCAAGACATACAAATATAACATGTCTTAGTTCTGTACTAAGTGGCAGAATAACATAGAATCCATGAAAAGGCAGGAACCTGAGGAGGTCTCTAGATCGACCTTCTGCTGGGAGAAAGGTGAGCTGTGAGGCCAGATCAGGTTACTCAGGACTTTATCCAGTGGGGTCTTTAAAATCTCCAAGTCGTTACTGTTCAGGACTGTAGAGGCCTTCTAACTATACATAAAGTTATGAAATACATTAAGTGAAGCACAAAAATTAAATCGCATCAGTTAGATTGTATGTAAATATCTGTCTGTGCTTTATTGCTAATTTACCATGCAAATACAGAAACCCTGTCACTATAAAACTATGTGAGACTGAAAGAAACTCTCAACAAGCCCTGTCATTCTCTTAAGCAATTAAAGTTCACACTGGGATTCTTTAATGAAATAGAGAACCATTAGTAGGCAAAATCATTTTTTATTACTATTCATGCCTACACCAGAAAGCACCATGTGGAATTAAACTGTAATTGATTCTTGAAAGAACACTCACTCAATATCATTACATTGCCATTCGGTGTGTAACACTGCTTCATAGAAATAAAGCTCAAAAATTATTGTGGTAACTGATGACAAATAAGCTATCATATGTTCTTACTTTCTTTGGTTTATAAGCTACTACATTCCTAGCATAAAAACAGAAACTGTAGGGTAAGAATAACTGTGATTCAGAAATCCTCACAAGGAGAAATTGTTATCTCAGAATAATGATGGTTTAAAAAAATAAAAGAACAAAACTAGTTTAGGTAGAAAGAGAAGATGACAAATACATAATTAGAAAGACAGATGTGTACACTTACTTTTGGCAATGCATATTTTGGTAACTTCATCTGCACAAAGCCATTGCGACGGTAAGATACGTAATACTTGGTCCGATTTGCTGATGTTGCCTATACAAAGGAAAAACAGAATGCTGTGATAGTTTGTTAAATCTAAAAAGTCTGTGATAGAAGACTTTTTTTCTTTTTAACCTGCAATTGAAACACATAGCTATTACTTTTATTGCATGTGATTAATCTGCAAAGTGTACACCTAAGAATAAATCAAACGTTGTGACAAAATAGACTCCAAATAGACTCAAACTCTTTCGCTCACCCCCTCTTTAGGACCTCCCACATTTCTGCCCTTTTGTAGAAGCCCAGGCTGCAGCACCCTCCTGTAAGAGGCACGGAGGAGGTACACTGGCCAGGAACACCAGGGCAAGCGGTACGCCAACAGTGCTACTCAAAGCAAAGCAATAAAAGCTAAATAAATCATACTAACAGCATGTAAAGTGTTTGCTATATTTCACTAGTATTTTCTACAAAGGATTAAAATATTTCCCAGTGCAAGTTGTTAACATGCTACATAAAGGATAATGATGCAATTCTATATCTATTGGGTCAGTCAGTTTGAAAGTCAGTGATATGTCCTGAAAACACGGTAAAACATGTATTCAAATGCTTGTATGTGTGGAACTGAAGACAGATTAGGTTTTAAAATGTAAAACATCTGTGGGCTTATAAAGATTTTCACTAAAGAAAGCCAATAGAAACAAGCATTGAAAGAGACATCACCGTATGGCTATTACCTATTAGCCCCTTTCTCCTCTTTGTAATAGCAGATACACTGGTCATTTTAAGACTTTTACCTTAGTCACAAAAAAAAAAAAAAAAAAAACCAACCCAAAAACTCCAATGCAAATATTGTTGCAAAGTATCAAAAGGAAGATTCTAAATAAACACCAATGAAAATACTCAACTAACAGCCTCTGTAGGTTTTTCTAGTCAGAAAAGTAACACTACGTAATGCCAAATTCTGTGCTGGTATATAAATTGGCACATTTACAAATAAGCCTCTTGAGCACCATCAGATGATATTAGCAAAGGTTTTAGCCTCTGGTAAATAATATTTCACTTTTTTTTCACCTCCCCACCCCCCACCTTGGAAGGTCAGCTAGGTAATGGCTATTCAATCACTTTCACTAAGTTTATAAGGGCTGGCAGCTTTGCAGGAACAGACTGGTCAAAAAAGAAAATAGAAGTGAAATGAAATGTCCAAAATTTTCTCTGGTTGTCAGTAACAAAACAGATTAGAAGCACAGACTCATTTCCTTTTTTTGACTTAGGAAATCCATTTAAAGTCCTACCCCAAGCTCACTGCTTTTCTCCTCAACTTTTGTGTTTTTTAAAGGGAATATGATTTGGAAGACACGCAAACTTGACTTGGATAGTAAAAATACAGTTGATGCATGATAGCAGGTTCACCTGCCTGAATATTTCAAAGATATTAAAGTATTTAATATCTTAATAATTTTTATTCTTTCTTTAAACCAATTTCCTTTTTTTTTGTGGTAGAAAGAATGTGATGCCCTTTACAAATGTGATTTGTTAAATGATGGATTAAACCGAAAAACTCACCGCTTATTTAATTAGGGTTAAATATCAGTCTTATCCATCTTTTCATAGCCTTCTTGTTCATTATGCATTTTTTAATGTCACTCATTTTAAATGATTGAAGATGATGCAAAGCAGCAGAGAATCAGAGAAGCAGCTAGTCATGCCAAGCCTCGCTGACATTAAAGGTTGATCTTTGCTTAAAAACAGTATTGAAAATTTAATCCTCCTACTGAAACCACCTCTGAAACTGACGGTCAGTGCAAACTGAAAAATAAATGAGTGTTGGAAAGTTCCTAATCTTCATGGATATAGCCATACCAAAGAAATGGGGTTGAGATCTTCATCTAAGATGGTAAAAGTCTGATATTTGTTTCAGGATTAGCAGACCTGCAACACTGATTTACAACTTCATGTGAGTGATGTCAGGGACAATAAAAGAATCTCAAATTCTCTTCTCTTTTTGCATAGATGATTCTGTATCATCTTCTTTGTGACAGACATTGCTGTAATATTAAAAGGAGTCCTTGGTCTGATTCTAACTTATATAGTAATAGTCTAACTTACAGAGCAATATTTTAGTCTAACGATAAAAGAATTTCCATGTGGTTTTGAAAGTATGCTGTTTCTCAGATGTGCAGCTGTTGTGTGGTTTCCTCTTTATGTGGAATACATGCACACCTCATCTACTGGCACTGACGTGTCTCAAATCTACAGAGACTACATTACAAATGGCATCATTTTGCCAGGAGCAACTGTCCATTACTTTATGTGTTTCCAGGTTGCACTTCCATTTTGTGTCTGCCCAGTGCTGGGCAAGAGACAGAATAACAACAGCTCAAGATGCAATTATACAAGACATCCAGCAAAACAAAATGCCAGTGTTTTGCTGAGCACAGCAGTCTGAACGTTCACACTGGGAGAAGCACTTCTCACCATCTACATATCGTGAAATGGATTTTAGAGTTTGCCTGGGGGGAGCTGCAGATAACAATATATTTGAGCAAAACAGGTGCCATGAGTGCTAGACATGAGCTGAAAAGTGCCTACTTTAATTAGAAAATGCTTTCCCAAATCCATTTTGCTGTTTCTTTGTGGTGCTAAATGTTCTAAGCCATGTAGGCCCTTGAAACTGCTGTAGAAAACAAGAGGAGGACAGATCTCTTGTTTCTTTATCAATTTAAAGATCCTTCCAGAAGAAACAGCCACAAAGGGGAAGTTGCAAAGAAGCCAATCTGAGGTACACCTAGGCAGTGGTGGAGAGAGCTGTTCATTGCCACAATATTGCTTTCCTGCAAGAGTCAATCAACAAGCCTTTGCAACAAGCAAATCATATCAACGTAAGGCAAAAATGATAGCCAACCACTCAGGAAAGTACAAGCAACTTCCCTAGGAAAATCTTAAAAAACAGGTCGCATATAACCTTTCTTCCAGAAGCTTGTAGCACTGACAGATTCAAATCACAAGCAAACTCAAGCAAATTTTCAAATGTGCCTGAGGTGTACGTAGTGCCATAAGGCTGACGGAGTTGCAGCCCAGGTTTATGCATGCAGGTGTTGTCGTTTGGGAATGAAATAACCCCAAGGTAATTTGGTCTATCACAAGTTGCTTCAGGCTCCCCAGCTATGGTCACTTCACCCTTCTGCTTCCTAAGGGCTGCTGTATAAATTCTTTCCCAGAAAAATCTCTACACAGGAGAATCCATGTGAAGAAGCTGAGCCACTTACTCTGTCAGTGGCTTTCCTTGGACACTCTTCTGAGGGAACCTTTTAGTACTCTGGAGGTACTGGAAAGGACCCAGGAGAGATTGTAAGCATAAAAACAAAATGGTTGAATTTTGCCTAACATAAGAGTATTTATAAAAAGTAATTTTGAAGCACACCTACTTGCAGGTTTCCATCTAGCTAAAGCTAGGTCAGTGACAAATTAAAGTCAACCATATAAATGGGCAACTGGTTGCACAAATTAAAGATGTGTTGGGTTTTTTTGACTGATAAAAGAATGCTTTGTTCCATATAAAAATTTAGAAATCATAATTCATACTCTGGAGCAGGTTTCTCCATGCTCCTAAATGACAGTGTTGCTGCACTGTTCAAAATTTTATTTTTGCATTTGAAAACAGCAAATGGGCTGTCTCTCCAGAAAGCAGCAGTACCTGAAGAAATATGTAGTCATCCTGCACAGTCAGGGAATCCCGATCAGTGCCACCAGCAAACTGGACTGTCATTGTCTTATCAGAGCAATTTTGAATCTGGCAAGTGATGTAGCGATAACCTGAGGAAAGAGAGACAGGAACATATGACAGGCCTATCAAGGGAAAAAGAAGCAAGTATAAAATGTTATTCATGTAGAGAAAGCATTGCCTTTGCCAGTCAAGTTAGCTGTAACATTATTATATTAAACCTTCATACGAGAGTTTTTCAATTTCCAATGTACTGAGAATATATTAACTGCTTACAGTTCAGATCATTCCCAGGAGACAGCCTGTTATTATCCAAATTCTGCTGGTCCAGAGAGATTAGGGGTTAGATGAATGAGACATTCATGGGTAGAAATAATAGAAGGAGCCTCTTTTCTCACTTAACCTATGCACAGAGCTGAATTATTCACTTGGAGAAATGGTGGCCTGACACAACATAACTGAAATCAATAGATTAACTCCAGTATAAAATTGTGATGACTGAGAGGAGAATCAGACTCAGTTTAATAGACAGCGTGCAGAATTTTAAAGGCTATTTTTAAAGCTCTATAGAAAAGTTAAGACACACTATTAACACACTACTGGAACTGCTCTGTTAGGGCAGGACTTCTATATTCAGAGTTAATACCTTGCTGAAAAAGCCTGGACTGATTTATATCAATGAAGGCTGTGGCATCTCTCTTCCTCTCCTGTTAGCAATGGGCAAGGAATATCCTCTCTGCCTGGGCTATTAGAACAGCATCACTGCATCTTCAATACAATCTGCCCTTACCAGAGAGACAATAATAATATCTTGCATCAACCGTGGCCCAAAGACCTTCTCCTGGATTCAAGTCCTTTTACAGCTCATTCTTCCTCACAAGCTTTTGAGCACAAAGTACTTTACTGACTTTCACAAGTGCAGTGAGAAAAATGTTACATACACCATCCTGTGTCCAGATCACTAATTCTCCCCACACTCCAGATACAGTACGAAAGAGCAAATAACGTACCCCCTGTACATCCTTCATTACTTTTGCAATGTGATAGGAAATGCATTCCACAATTTATGACTTCCAAATTAGAAAAGGCCAAATCAGTATACTAGATAACAAGATTTGTTTTAAAATCTGGATCTGTTTAAGAGGCAGCTTAGATCCAAGTTCTCCTGCTTATGTCCAAATCATCACCACAAGGATATTTGAGCAAGTGCAGCAACGGGCCTTAGAAAAGTCCTGCAGCTATTCATAATTCACATGACAAGCACTTCATCAGATAGGCAGTACAAAGATGCTGTTTCCACTAAAATCAATGGCAATGCTTTTAAAGACCATAAATTCACAAAGTCAGTTTTTTGAGGACCTAGCAAAGAAATTCACAAGAGTTTTTCTTTTTCTGCTTTTTTTCTGTTTGGGTTTTTTTTTTGTTTTGTTTTGGTTTGTTTTTCAATCTTTCCATCCAGCTCCGGAAGATTCTTCTTACACTATCTCTAAACAGAGCAGTTGATGAGGTGGTGTGGGGCTCACGTCTCAGAAATCTCACTGCTAAAATATTTGGGAACTTTGTCATCCAGATTTTAACACGGTAACTTTGATTTTTAATAGTGCTGAAATGAAGAAAAGCTACTGGTTCAGGGAAAGTCAAACTGTGCATTCTTTAGAACTCCTTTTTAAGAGTGCACAGGGACTCAGATGATCTGATTCAAGCAATTAAATTATCCTTCAAGAGTACAATTAGCAACAAAAAAAAACTATACAAGCTTTTGGAATCATGGTGACTCTTTAGTACAGCACTTCCTGACTTCTAATCTGCTTTTTCATTTATTTTCCATTTGAAGTCTCAAAGCATACAGGATACCATAACATGAGGAAATTCTGGGAGATGGCAGTTAGTGCCGTAGGACTGACATATGCAACGATTCACTGTAACAGACACTTACCCAGCAATAACACTGCAGTGCCAGTTTTATTTGGAAATCAGGAAAAAATGTTCAACGTTTAACTGCCAGAATAAATTGTGCTATTAACGGACATTTTCAATGGAGCATAGCATCTCGACATCAATTCATCTTAGAGTGAAAGCAAGTAAATTTTAAATTATACTATATTTTTATATAACAGGACAGCTTTGCTGACTACAGATAAACAGAAAAAGAATCTGACTTGCACAACTTCTCTTTTAAATAGTTTCAAAAACAATCCAAAAAGTACTCTCTAAAACAAAGCAAAATGAGTACACACTAGGGTATCAATTGATAACACTTTCATTTGCATACCTCCACTGGGGTCCTGGATTTCCATGTGAACTAAATCAGGGTCTCTGTCAACTCCAGCAACAGCCCTGAGAACATAATATAACAAAGTTATGCAGAGTCACCTACAGAATAATAATTACATGGATGGAAGAAAAGAGGAGATTTCATACTAACTAGCTTTAACATTCTAGCTGGGAAATTAAAATAAACCCCATTTATAATGTCCTGTTAATAACATCTAGGTAGAAACTATTTTTTCTATACTTGACATGTTTTTTCTTAAATTTCTTTAGAATCTCTTTTACTAAAACATGCATGCAAATGCATGTTGGAGAACGGAACAAAAATAGGTATGGAATTGGAAACAAAACTTCATAATAATATATATATATATATACACACACAGAAATGCACACACTCACATGCACTGGCAAGCTCTAGAGCATCTTTTTACAATTACGCTTGACATTTGAGACTACAAGGCAGATTTAGTGCTAAAAAAGACTTAGATTCCATTCTTATTAGAAATATCTTAAACTTGACACATGGCTTCCATAACGAATTGATATATCTTTGGTTAGTATATTCAAGAGAAGAGTAGATTTTGCTTTCACAAAGGAAGAAAGTGAACAATAATTTTGAAAATAATACCCCAAGACGGAAATTCAGTCAGAATTGATTAAGGTGCAGTTTAACTTCGAAAAAGGTGTAATGGGAATACAGGCTGATTTTCTTTTAATATCTCCCATGTCAAATGTGCTCAGGCAAAAGATAATTTTTCTACCCTCAGGGCTTGCATCCCAACCTGGGAATTGCAGCCCCAGCTGCGCTTTTTTTCTGGCCATTCCATTGTCATTAGTCAGGCAGATTCTGCAGAGAAAACTTTGAGCTGACAGTTGTGCTGTCGCTAACCGAAGCAGAATCCGGCCCCACTCTCAGAGATACATCGCTCTTCACAAGGCTCTTCACTGGCACGGTAAGAGTCCATCAAGTCCGCAGATGTGAGTTGAAGACACACAGAGGAGATATATTGAGTGATAAAGTGCAGCTGGATGCAGATATTTAAAAAGCCCATTAAAACACTTAAGAGAAAATGATAATTTTGATACAATTATTAATAATCAAATGCAATAAAACTATACTTTGGATGGAAATTACATCATTGTTTAACGATTTTAATAGCATTGATTTATGAGAAGCGGTTAAAACTCAGACTCAGTAATTGGTGGCTCCTTGGGAACACAGGCCAGGGGGAAGAGACTGGATGATTCCCACTGCTGCATAACAACCAGAAATAATCATATGTGCTGTTTTTCCCTAATAAGATTAATGATCCATCTGAAGAAGAAAGGGGAGGGGGGAAGGATGAGCCCCCGCCAAGCCATGAGACGTGAAGGAAACTTCTAGTGGGAATTTTTCAGTAAATGCATGGAAAAAAACCCTTCCATTTACTAATAAATTGGTCTCGGAAACAAACTATTCTAGAATTTTGGAGGCAACACATTAAGTCAGAGAAGATGTTACATTCACTGAGGTCTGGTAAGAACATATCTGAACAGAGGAAAGGGATCTACGAACTTTTTTGATGTGTGTGCTGTATCTATTTTACTACATATTCACAACACACCAAGCCAAACTTGCTATCGAACTCTAAAGGTTTTGGAAGGAAGACAATTATGTTTGCTGAAGATTTTACTTTCAGTGCTAGACCTCGCATAGCTGAGCCACAAACTGACAAAAGCTTTACGGTTGAAATTTTCTGAGGCTCACCTGACATGCTGATTGGCATCAATAATGTAAAGATAGTTTTGGGGTACTTTTGAAACAATCTCTTGTACCTATAATTTATCATACAAGATTTAATAAGCACAGTTTGAGATATTTGTCAACATCTTTACCTTCTCATATTTCTTTCAACAGCTCAGAAGTCATAATGAGCTCATGTCTGCCATGTTCCTCCTAATAGTGGCAGCTGGCACAAGTAGCCTCTAATCTCATGTAATCTTTTAGTGCAAGAGGTTGTAACTGATCCATTTTAATGAACACCGCATGAACATAGAAAATGAATTTCCAACTGTCATAGTTTAGCCCAACTTGGGATGAGACTACGTAGTCTCTCTCACTCCCCCCGACCCTCCAAGAGAACAGGGAGAGACAATATAAGAAAAAGGCTCAAGGTTTGAGAGAAGGACAGGGAGAGATCCTTGAAGTTACCATTACTGGCAAAACAGAGTTAACTTGGGGAAAACTTTATTTATTATTAAAACTAAAAGAAATTATCATTAAGCTATACCTGTAGATTTCTAACTTTAGACAAGTCTAACAGGCGAGTTGCACCCTTTACGTGCAGAGTTTATCCATTCTGAAAAGCACAAATTAGGTAAGCAGAACATTTAAAAAATATGTTTCGTGTTTATCATTACTCTAACTGTACAGATGAGCTACAACAGCAGACTGTTTACCCACTGTAGACATTACACTCTCAAAGTCTACTTTTGAACGCCAGCTACAGAGCGGAGTTGCCCAACTCCAAAGGCCCTTTACGCAGTTCTACAAACACTTAGACATAGTCCTTTCTTCTTCTACTGAAGAAAAGACCCCATCTATTATGGCTTCTAAGAAAATCTTCAGAATGGAGTAAACTAATGCAGAGAACTTGAAGCTATATCCCTGAAGAATAAAATAATCTACTTATTTCAGTAGAGTCCTCTGTCAGCAGTACTTCAAAAAGCAATACTCTTATTTCACTTGTGCTTAAATCATGAACCAAAGGAAACGTCTATGACACTATGCAGGCCAAACAGTCTAGGTCCCTCTGCCCATGCGATGTAGCTTTCTTGAAATGATGGGCAAACAATATACATGCAGAAACACATACAGTAAACAATCCACTTAAAAGGAAGGCTCAAATATATGTTGTTTTCATATTGAGGGAGAAATGTTAGAAGTTGCCTTCACATTTACAAACTTACTAATACCACACCATAAATGCATTGTACCAGCATGAGGATTGTGTCCATACATCCATTCACAAGCAGATTACTGTTCCTCGGTTGGCTTTAGGATAGGAATTCTTCTGTTTTATAAAGCACAGATGCAATGGACTGTGATAATCCAACAGCTTCTTCCTTTTTAGTTGACATTTCAGCATCAATCCCGCCCCCCCGCCACCCAACAAAAAAGAATAAGCACCTTTTTAGGAAGTATATATTTTTCTCAATTTCAGCTTTTTGTTTCATTTGCTTAGAACTCCCCCACTTTTCTTCTCGTAATATTTGTAATGAACAGGTTCATATCTCAGCAATCTGGGACCATTTCTTTGTTTATTTGTTTTATTTGGGTAAAGGAGAGCTCAACCACTGAATTTTGAGTTTTATGGTTTGGGTTGTTTTAGCATTTGATATTCAACTGTTACAATTTCCAATGAAACTCAAACTAACTTTAATTTTAGATCAGACAGGTCTTCTTCTAGGAAAAGAAATACCTCTTGACCAAGTATACCATGCTGGATAAAGTGCGTGCAACAAGCCAGCACTTCAGATCATGTAACAGCATGGTTACAACACTTGAGAATTAAAATAGCCCAATGTGATTGTAGGGTGGTGTAAATATATGCAGCCTCAATATGCTTCTTCCCTTTCCTGTGAACACAAGTTCCCATCATCTCTCTTGGTCTTGTCTGACACCATGTTGAGCCTCTTGGGAAAAACTAGTCCTAGAGAATGTAATTTCAGAACTTCTTGGAGGATTAATTTTCTGTTTCTTAAACCATTGGGTCATGCTGGCAGTTGAGCACCAACCCTGTGTGGAAGAAAAGTGGCAAGATATCCCCTTTGGGTGCTGCAGAGGTGGAATAGTCTCAGCCCCAGTGCAGTCTTTATGCATGTCTAACTTTGTTTATGTCATAAAAGTGCATCTAATAAAACATGATGAGAATCAAAGGGAAATCAGAGCACCTTTGTTTCCATTCATGCTTGAATTTGGTCTCCTGAGGGACACTAAAGTACTTTCTTATGCATATGGTTTTTTTAGACTTCAGAGAAGTTCTCCTGAAAGATTAGCTGTTGTATGACCTTATTCTTTCTTTCTCTGTGGTAGTGCTCTGCCACGTAATTCCACTGACCTCAACAGCATTACATGAGCACGAAAATGGTACAATGGAGGGGACTAAGAAGCCCTCTGCATCTGCCTTGGTCTGTGTCTACATGTATACTCCCTGATACATCCACAGGTATTTTATACTTTTAAATAACCACAATAAAATTATAAGAATTTAGAATTTTCTGTTAAGAATTGAAGTTATGAGACCTTTGGCATTATTTTAATAATAATTTTTCTCTTATTCCACTCTCTCCTTCGCAAACTGCCCCAGTATTTTATTCTAGTTGCATACAGTATTAGAAAATCACCCATACTCACCTGAAATGTATATTTATGTAACATATATGAATAAAAATTACCACTGACATGTAAAACTACGCATCTCAAAATATGTAATGTAAGCATCAGCCCCTTATATGATAATTATGATTTACATTTTACTTCAAGCAGGAAACACATCTTCATTTCCAGTAGACCAGACAAGATTTGTAGGGGCAGAGTCATCTGCAAACATTAATCAAGTAGAGTCTGCTACGGACATATATCTTCTTTAACTCCAAAAGATTTTTTTCATTGTTAAATATTGATGCAGTTCACTTGGGTGCATATTGTGAAGAGACATCTTCAAACAGGACATTTGAAAACAAAACCAAATAAAAAAAAAAAACCTGCTCACTGGTGTGCAGGAGCCTCCAATCAAAGGCCACCTGGAAATTTGCCGGTCTCCTCAATCTGCCCCTCTCAATTTCTGAATATAAAGTTTATCCAAAAGATAACTAGTTCCCAGTTTATACTGACTGGTTTCTAGCAATTGGCTTAAGGGCACTGCCTTGCTTAGAAATCAAGCCAAAAGTATGCAAACATTTTTGGTGAGTAGCTTAACCTGGTTACTCTCCTGGTTAGGGACAGAAACTATGACTTGATTCATACAAGCTAAAAATATGTTTTATTATTACTGATTTGTGTTTCAGGCCTTGCTGCCTTCACATCTCTACTTTGAAAGATGCACCTTCAATGATTCAGTCAATGCCCTACACAGCCAATGTGTGCTGCTCCTAATTTACTAACTATTCTTAAATGCTTTTTAACAAAAATATTCTTTTCCTGCCACCTTTATCCAAACAGCTGAGCTAGAGTGGTTTGTCATTGCCATGAGTTGACCTTGGCACCATCAGGTGCCCAGAAAGCTGTTCTATGACTCCCCCCTTCTTAACAGGACAGGGGGAGAAAATAAGATGAAAAGCTCGTGGGTCGAGATAAAGACGACGAGATTGCTCACCAATTCACCAGTCATGGATAAAACAGACTTGACTTGGGGAAGGTTAATTTAATTTATTGACAATTAATTATAGAGTAGGATAGTGAGAAACAAACCCCCAAACTAAAAAACCCTTCTCCTCAGACTCAGCTTCACTCCTTGACTCTTCTAACTTCCCCCCTTGTGTGGTGCAAGGGGGTGAGGAATGTGGGTTGCGGTCACCTCATCACACATTGTCTCTGCTGCTCCTTCCTCCTCAGAGGGAGGACTCCTCACACTCTTCCCCTGCTCCAGCATGGGGTCCCACCCACAGGAGACAGTCCTCATGAACTGCTGTTTTTCTCACTCTTCTCTCACCAGCTGCTGTTGCACAGCTTTCTTACCCTTTCTTAAATACATTAACACAGAGGTGCCACCAGTGTCACACTGGTTTGTCCAGCAGTGGGTCTACTTGGAACTGGCTCTGCCCAGCATGGAGGCAGCACCTGGTCTCTTCTCACAGCAGCTCTGAATGCCCCTGGCTACCAAACCTTGCCATATAAACCCGGTACAGTCATACACGTTACCACACAGATAGAAATAGAAACAAATACCATCCCAAGTGATTAAGTCAAACCTAAGAATGACTGCCCACATGGATTCTTGGCTTCCCACACTAGAGCCTTTCACACAAAATTCAATGTTAAAGGTTTAATGAAATCCCCTTTGCATTTCTCTCTCCTTCAGGGCATAACATCTCCAAACTCCTTTCTTTCACCTGACACTTGAATAGCCAGGAACCCGCTACAGTTGACATTAATGGGTACGGCTGTGATTGATTACACGGGTGGGATTTCATGATGCAAACAGAATTTTGGTCCCCTGAGAACGACTGCTCTACCCAAATAAACTCATCATTTTTATATTTATGTTCTCACCTCTCATGAAAATGGAGAACCTATAGCTAAAAATAGGAGTAACAGATACCTACAGCATGGGATCCACACCTCCTAGCAAGCTGAGGATAAAGCATGTCTAAGGCATGTTTAAGACACAGTCATAAAGAAAATGCACCGGGCCTAATTCCCTGGTAATTACTGATTCATGACTGACTGTCCTGGGGTGTATTTGTGCTGGTGCAGACAGCTGATTCACAATCTATTCTTTGCTTATGTATTACTGAGCTCTATTTTGAGAAATCAAAAGGAACTTAACTGGAGCCTAAGCCTAGGGGACTGAGAAGAATCGCAGGAGAGCTGGAGAAATCCCACTCTGCACTACTCTCTTCTTGTCAATGACTGCCACATAATACACCATTCTTTTTTTTTAAATGGGCTTGATATATAAAACCAATTACATACCATGTGATGTGCGGGTGTTTAATGTTTGGCTGGGATAGGTCATATAATTCTATTTCTAAAGCAATCTCTTTGTGTTCCTTTCTACAAATACAGTAAGAATTGAAAAAAGTACTTCTGAAGGTGGATAGTGCTGTAACATCCCTTAAACAGAAATCATCACACTGGGGCAATACTGTGTGGCCAGTCGCAGTTTACATGCGGCAATAAAACTCGTGACGGTAATCAAACTTTCTTAATTTTAAAGTACAAGAATTTGTTCAAAATTAAAACTTTTTACATTTAAAAAAAGGAATCTTCCTAGCTAGTACTCATACAGAAAGAAAAGATTTATTTTTAAAATGTTGATAATTTTTTTTTAAATTTTGAATTACAGTGTTATTTACTATTCCATTTTAGTAAGTTAATTTCAAATTCACATTTCATGATTTTGCTTTGAAAAATTAAAAAAAAAAGCTTTTTAATGAAAAATGTCAGAGCATTTATTCTCAGTATTTCCACATTTTCTGAATAGTTTTTTTTCCTATATTTTGATTTTTTCATTTCAACTTTAATAAGAAAACAATCAAAGAAAAATAAAGACATTTATAGAATACATCTCTTTTGCAACCATCTTTACATCTATCTGCAGCCTTACAGCTCTTTTATTTTTAGAACAGAATAGAACATTTCCAGCCATCTAGTCTAACTGCCTGACCACTTCATGGCTGACGAAAAGTTAAAGCACATTATTAAGGGCATTGTTCAAATGCCTCTTAAACACTGACAGGCATGGGGCATCAACCACCTCTCTAGGAAGCCTTTTTTGCCTCCTAAGATGCTAAGACAAGACAAACTGCTATGAAGGATTAGTCAATTTTCCTTTCCAAAAGAATAAATGAAATGAATTGTTAAAATGGCATGGAAGGAGGTAAGAAAATGGCACACTATATCATAGATGGGAAGAAAATAATCTGTGCTCCTAAAATAGAGTTGATAGTATACACTTTCCACTGATACCAATAATTTTTCCATTAGTTTCACTATCATGAAAGACCAAATTCCATACATTAAATCTGCAAAGACACTTATGGGATGGTCCAGAACACTTGAAAAGCAAATAAAGCCTAGAAGCCTAGAAGATTATTTATTACTTAGAAACCTACAGCATAAGATCTGAACATAGATAGTTTAAAATACTCAGTCTCTGCTGATCTTCTCTTACTATAAATACATAAGACCCTCCATTAAATTAATTGCATTTAGATTTTCATTGAGTTAAAAAATGCTTCTTCAGGAAATGCATCAAGATCTGGCTGCTGCTGGAGGTACAGGAAAAAGCTGGTTTTACAAAGCACAGAAAAATATTACAACTGATTATGTTTGCAGTTACCAGGCTGACATAAAAATCTTAGACCATATTATCAACCGCAGTGGCAAAGCTCAAGAAAAATCAAAGAAGAAACATCTGCTAAAGATCTGTCCAGTGAAATGTTCTTGGCACAACCAGCCAGGATCAGCAAGACACGTGCCCTCATTTGTAGTGGGATGGACAATTACTTGGAATGCACTTCACCTACCTTTAACACATTTGATGTTATATATTGCCAAGAAAAAAACACCGGACTTAGTGTCCTAACAGTTAAGGTATGATAAAGCCCATATTCTTACATCTGTTGAACACTACACAAATATTCGTTTCTATCTAGCATTCAGATAACTCAAGTGATGAAGGCCATAAAGTAGTGGAAAGTCTCATATAATGACAGAGTTACTGCCTCTGGGAGGCCATCAGGTCCCACCTTCCACTCGCAGCAAATTTTTTATATATTGCAATGTCCCATATTATAGTAGATGTGAAATATATTTATATATCTTTATTTCTACAAAAGTTTTAGAGAAGGATCATTTGGTACTAATGAGGTACTAAACTTCTGCTCCCTAATCCTTGCTGTTGCTGGCTGATACAGTTCTTCAGAGAAATCAGAACAGTCTATACACAGAAAAAGGGAAAATGAAAACCTAGAAAATATTTCTAATAGTTATAAATGTATAGACTCTTAGAATTTATTATTCTTATTTGAGAGGAATGTGACATTTATGAACAGCCATAACTTTGAAGTACTGCATGAGAGTTATTCCTACCAAAGCTCCAGGACAATTCCCTGATTGTGTCTGAATGATATAAGGGAACATAAGGATTCTGAAACACAGCAAAATACAGACTTAATATTAAATAGGCACTTGCTGGCTTTAATCTTACATACAAAAAACATTGACAGATCATTTGAGTCAGAGCAAAACTGACACGTATTTCAGCAGCATGCTACGTTTTTCATAATTTAAGTGTGCTAAATATACCTTGACTCTGATAAGAAAAAATCGTAAGTCTGCAAGAGAGAGGTTTGCACTATTCTTTCTTACTTGTTAGTGACTTGGATGGTTTTCAGAGCTAATAGGTTTGAAAAATTTCTTTGTTTAAAGACAGCCACATGTCTTCCTGATTTACACCCTGTATAATCTTGCTAAGGAAAAATCAGTTATAAGGCAGACATGACATTTCTGACCCACTGTGTCACTTCTAAACATTTATACCCTTCCACATGGTAGTTAAGAGACCTGTAAAGTGTATTGCCTATGAAACTCCAGCTGCTGTGTAGAAATAAGTTCTTCAGCAAGGCTCCTGCTTCTGCAGGAGCAAGTAAACAGAAAGTGCCAGGCTGACTCAAGTATTTCAGCAGAAAAGGCTGAGACAAACTGAAGTAAATCACATGGGTGTTACTACAAAGCAACTGCAGGCTGGTTTGCTAAAAGTACGGAGAGTATGTAGGTTGCAGACTGAAAAAGAGGCACACCAACAAGGCAGTGGTGTAAGTCAGGTCTCGTGCTCCCAGCTTTTCCAAACAGGGTTTAACCTGCCCACATGTCCCTGCTCTGGGTCACAACCTGGACACATGGATAATTATACTTTACCTAGCTGATACAGATCAGAGTCCTCCTAGAACTAAAATCAAAAGTAATTTAGGAAATGGAAGTGTCTACCATGTTATGACTAATCCTGTAATAACAAATACCATTTATTGGTAATGATACAGTTATGCATAGTCCACACTCACACACCGAAGTAAAACGTGAAAGGGGAAATTCTGTGGCTTTTTCAACAGAAATCAGATAAATGTTGGGCGTGCAAGTTGACCATTTTAAAATGCAAAACCACTATCAAAAGGTTGGGTTTTTTTTTTGTTAAAGAAGTTATACACTTTTCAAATTAATTTCATTTGTATAAAACACAGGCAGTAACTTACTCTTCAAAGATTTTGTCAACATGCTTAAATCACTTCTTAAATATTTTGAGAGACTGCAAAATATTTGATCTTAAAATGAAATAATTTGCTATATGTGTACTTGATAAAGTCATATTTTTCACCTGTTCCTTTAACAGTGTTAAGTTTATATATTACTACAGTTAATACGTCTGATTCAATCTCTTTAAAAATGTTATAGATTTTTCTCTGAAAAAAAGATTGCTCTCCTTTCTAAAGATCAATTTCACCAATAAAACAAAGAGCAATTTCATTGAACATTACAGATTTCTTTAAATTTCGGGCTCCATAGATCCAGATCTATAACCTTTCTATATGCTGACACGCAGTATGATCACTAGTATGAGTATGAATTTCAAATGGCAGAAGCAGCAACACTGACATAATCTGCAAAAAACGTGCCAAGGCTCATAC